>LPNX010530657.1:0-16003 GCA_001517045.1 Pseudotsuga menziesii
AAGTTTGAAATAGTATGGGAAGATTGCAAACAAGAAGATGCTAGAGTATCCAATAGAGAATCTCTTCTTAGAGAAGATGATCATGCTCTATCTACCCATACCAAAGGAAGAAATCAATCAAAATTCAAGAGGAGTAATCATAAGCCTTCAAAGAAGAAATTCCAGAAGAAGAAGAAGAAGGATTACTCAAAGTATCAATGCTACAACTGTCATAATATAAGATATCTTGCTAGAGAATGTCCATCATCAAAGGAAAACAACAACAAAAGTCATCATGCTCATCTAGCTGAAGATGAGGATGAAGAAAGACCTCGAAAGAGAACTAGAGGTGGATGTGTAGAAGAATATGTGCTATTCTCTGCACTCTCTGGGTCTGTAACACTTGGAGAAGATACATGGCTTATTGATAGTGGTGCCTCTAAGAACATGACAAGAAAGAAGACAACTCTGTCAAATATTGAAGAGAATAACTCTCCCTAGAAGGTATCATTGGGAGATAACTATTAATATCCCATCAAAGGTATTGGTGAATCAAGCTACAAGTTTGACTCTGGGACCTCCATGAAGATGAAGGAAGTACTGTATGTACCAGGTTTCAAAAAGAACCTACTCTCCATCTCAGCTCTAGATAAGAAAGGATATAGAGTTTCTTTTATAGATGGACAAGTACTTATGTGGTCCAAAGGAAAGACACTTGAAGATGCTGTAGTCATTGGAGATGAAGAAGGGGGATTGTACAAGCTCAAAGGACATCCAGAGACAACCCTTGTCCATGAGACTACCAGCTCAAGTGAACTGTGGCATAGGAGACTTGCTCACATCAACTACAAAGCATTTCCCTATTTGAGCAAGGTGGTAACAGGGTTACCAAATTTGAAGATCGAACATGAGGGAACCTACAAAGGATGTGCACAGGGAAAGAACATCAAGAATCCCTTTCTGAAAAGTGACAAAAAGACTAAAGGTACGTTGGAACTAATCCATTATGATGTATGTGGTCATATTCCTCCATATCCTTGAGTGGATATGAGTACTATGTCACATTTATTGATGATTATTCAAGAAATACTTGGATATACTTCTTGAAGAATAAGAGTGAATTGTTCAGGAAATTCAAGGAATTCAAAGCCTTGATAGAGAACCAGTCATAAAAGAGAATCAAGACACTGAGGTCAGATAATGGTGGTGAATACACTTCAAAGGAATTTGAAGAATTCTGTAAGGAGGAAGGAATCAAGAGGGAACTAACCACTCCATATAATCCCCAACAAAATTGTGTTGCAGGAATAAAGAATAGAACTATTTGGAAGCAGTGAAGACCATGATTCATGACCAAGACCTCCCTATGCACCTATGGGATGAAGCTGCAAGAACAACCGTATATTTTCAAAATAGATTAGCTCACAGTGCTCTTGGATTCAATACTCCTGAAGAGATGTATACCGAAAAGAATCTTGAAGTAATCCATCTCAAGATATTTGGATGTCCAGTATATGTACATATTCCGAAAGAGAAGAGAACCAAATTGGATCCTTTTGGTAAGAAGGGAATATTTGTAGGATACTGTGGAGTCTCCAAAGCCTTTAGGATATACATTTCAGGATTCCATCATATCGATATTAGTAGGGATGTAACTTTTGATGAAGAGGAAACTCTTATGAAATATAGAAGGAGTTAGATTGAAGAAGTACATGAAGAAGATGTACCTCCTAGAAGGACATAAGCTGAACCAAATCCTGAAATAGTAGCATCAAAAGATCATGACATGCTATAGCCTCAGGAGGCCCCTAGTATGGATATCTATCGAAAGAGAAAACTTGCTCGGGTGAGAGAAATCATACAAGAATCAACAAGATATGGAGCACCAGAAGGCTCCACAAGAACTAACAAAATATCAAAGCCATATTGTAGTTATGTATCTATGATGTGTGATCTTGTAGATCAAGAACCCACCAACTATGAGGAATATGCACATAAGAAAGAATGGGTTGAAGCAATGATAGAAGAATACCAGTCGATCATGAAGAATGATGTTTGGGATATTGTTCCCAATCTATAAAACAATAGTGTGATATCTTCAGAATGGATCTACAAGATAAAACATGCTACAGATGGAAGTATTGAAAAGTACAAAGAAAGACTTGTGGCTAGACGATTCTCTCAGAAAGAGGGGATCGATTATGAAGAGATATTTACTCCATTAGCAAGGTACACTTCCATCAAAACTATCATGTCACTTGCTTCCATGATGAAGTGGGACTTACATCAAATGACTGTAAAGAAAACCTTCCTTAATGGTGTGATTGGGGAAGAAGTTTACATCGAAAAACCATAAGGATTTGAAGTTGAAGACATAACGATTCATGTATGCAAGTTGAAAAAGGATCTTTATGGACTAAAGCAAGGATTGTAAGAAGAAGCTAGTTGAAGAAGAATATAGCTGAAGAATTGGAAATGAGAAACATATCAATGATTGTAATGAGAAACATATCAAGGATTGCAAGAAGAATATAGCTAAAGAATTCGAGATGAAAGATCTTAGATTGATACATTATTTCCTAGGGCTGGAAGTGTGGTAGAGCCCAGAATGAATATTTCTGAATCAGGGAAAGTATGTAGTAGAAATATTGGAAAGATTTGATATGTTGGATTGTAAATCCATGACCACACCCATGGACACCAACTTAAAGCTGTTGTTTGATGAGACATCCAAGCTAGTGGACATGACTCACTATAGACAAATTATTGGGTCATTAATTTATATGACGAACACAAGTCCAGATATATTCTTTGTTGTGAACACTTGGAGTCAGTATCTAGTTAAACCTAGATGGGTTCACTTGATAGCTGCAAAGCATGTGATGAGGTACCTAAAAGGTATGATTTATTTGGGATTGTACTATTGGAGAGATCATGACTACAATTTGTATGGATATATGGATTTAGATTGGGTAGGAAGTGCCGCAGACAGAAAGAGCACCTCAGGTGGATGTTATTGTCTGGGATCCTCCATGATCTCATGGTTTAGTAAGAAACAATACAATGTTTCTCTCAGTACGACTGAAGGATAGTACATTGCAGCTTGCTCCACTTGTTGTGAAGCGATATGGCTTCAGAAGCTGATGTCAGGAATATTTGACATGGAGGTGGACACCACAGTAATTTTCTGTGACAACCAAAGTTGTATAAATATGATGAAAAATCCAGTGTTCCATGACAATTCAAAGCATATAGAAATCCGATATTTTTATATAAGGGATATGGTACAAAAGGGATCCATCAAGCTCCAGTATGTGAGTACCGATAAGCAAGTTGCTGATGTACTGACCAAGCCTCTATCTTGAGTAAAGTTTGAATACTTTCATGACATGCTTGGTGTAGTTAGAAAGGACCTTCCTCACAAGGAGGAAATGTGATGGGACTACAAATGATGAAGGAATGTACCTTCTTCGAAAAGAAATATTAGGTTGAATACATGAACCCTCCTCAGACAAAGGGGGAGTAGGTTGATAATATGAAACTTTCCAGGAAAGGGGGAATAATGATGAGATTGGCATCGATGATGGATGACAGTGATGATGGTATGACATTTATTTTTGGACGATAGTATCCTCTCTTGAGGATGGTAGGTATAATACTCTGTGCATGAGAGTAGTCCTTACTAGTTAAAGGATGACCGTGCAAGATGTTACTCTCACATGAAGAATACTCACATTCAATTGTGAGTTTCGTATATTAAACACTCACTCAAGAGTGGTACTAACCTCAGTGGTCTAGATGCTCTACGATGATTCCTCACAGATGATAAGACTGACATTTTGTATGCAGTCGAGATCTTCTTTGTAGACTATACTCTTGTATGGAGAGTATGCCTACATTCATATGTAGATGCCATAGAATAATGCTCGCTTGGGAGTGGTCCTAACCTGTGTGGTATGGATTCTCTATGATGAGTCCTCATAGATGTCGTAGTATAACACTCACTTGGGAGTGTTCCTAACCTGTGTGGTATGGATATTCTACGGTGGGACGACATTGTGTATGCAGTCGAGATCTGCTCTGTAGACAACACTCTTGCTTGGAAGAGTATGCCTACACACTAGTGTAGATACCGTAGTATAACACTTACTTGGGAGTGGTCCTAACCTGTATGGTATGGATGGTCTACAATGAGTCCTCATGGATGATAGGGATGACACTGGGTGCGATTCAACTGATCGATTTAGTTGTAGATGATTCAACTGATCGATTTCATGGATCATGCTGATGGAAGATTGCATCGTCCTTGGAATTATGTCCTAAAGTGATTGGGATTGATCATCCTGAAAATAGATCATGTGTACTACAGGTAGCGTGGTGGAAAAGGATCAAGTAGATCAATGTACAACAGTGAAGGGTCAAGTAGATCGAATTGTGGCTGAAAAGAATCAAGAAGGATCGAAGTACTGCTACAAAGGATTGAAGTGTTGCTGTAAAAGGATTGAAAGATCGAAGTGCCACTACAAGGGATCGAGAAGATCGGAAGCCTACTACAGAAGATCAAATTGCTATTGCAAAAGGATCGAAAGATCGAAGTGTTGCTACAAGGGATCGAGAATATCGAAGTGCTACTGCAAAGGATCAAGATGATCGAAGTGTTGCTGCAAAGGATCAAGAAGATCGAAGTGTTGCTGCAAAGGATTGAGAATATCGAAGTGCTGCTGTAAAGGATCGAGAAGATTGAAGTGTTGCTATAAAGGATCAAAGTACTGCAAAGGATCTAGAAGATCGAAGTGATGCTATGAAGGATCGAAATATTGAAGCGTTGCTACAAAAAAAGGATCAAGTGATCACATGATGCAAACGAAAAAGAGTAATTGTTCCAGTTACAGATTGTGGATATCTTCCTGTGACGTATATATGTTTCCTCGATGTAATATTGTAATTGTCTCTCTGTTCTCATATAGTCTATGATGATGTTGTCAGTAGAATAACCTTCTTGTTACGGGAGATTGTTGAAATATTGTAACTTCAAAGGATATTATAAATGTATTTTACGGATGTAACGCAAGGGAGATGTTATTATTCCTCTGATGGGGTGTTACTATTGTGTTTGGTCATCATAGAGTCATGAGGTAAAGCATCCACTTATTTCATATCTTTAGTACCCTAATAAATAATATAATATACTATTTTGAGTCTTCCTAGGTGAAGTCGTCCCAAACAGTTTAGTGGGGCCGACTTGTTTAGTGCAAAGGTCAATTGACACATTGTGTATAAATAGAGGAGTTGTGGTTATTATTTGAATACAGACTCACTCACTTGTGTAGCACATAGGAGAGAGAGAGACTAAACAAAAGGAGGAGAACACCTATTTTTGGGTTGTTTTTTATACATCTTATACAGAGGAAGTTTTTGCTGGGTTTTCTTCCCCTTGAGGGGTTCCCAGGATAAATAATGTGTCTATCTTGTGATTGTGTTTCTATCAGTGATTCTTGATATGATGCTGCCGTGATTTTGAATTGAATCATTAGAGGAAATTTGAGGTCTAAAATGGGCCTCCTAAGGAAAATAATATAATAATAGTTAAAATAATAAAATAATACTTGTTAATTTTGGAGTAAGAAAGAAAAAAAACTACCTTTTTTTGTATTTTCAACATTTCTCTCTATGTTTTTACTCAAATTTCAATCAAGAGGGTTTGTTGGATGCGGAATTAAATTCTGCATCCAACGAGTGCCCACACTGCATATTTTTGATGGACCTCGCTACCCCAAAAACAAGAAATATATGAAAAACATGATGATGATGTCATCATCACATTTTTTTCGGGTATTTCTTGTTTTTGGGGTAGCGGGGTTCATCAAAAGTATGCAATGTGGGTACTCGTTGGATACAGAATTAAATTCCGCATCCAATGAGCCCTCCTAATCGAAATTTGAGTAAAAAAAATAGAGAGATATGTTGAAAATACGAACAAAAGAAGTAGTTTTTTGTATGACAAATATGTCAAGTCAACCATTATGGTTGACTAATTTTATTGAAATTCTATTGGTTCTTGAATTCCAACTCACGAGAATTTATTATTGGCTCGTTTTCTTATAAGGACCATTTTAGACCCCAAATTTCCTCTAATACTATTGAATCTAGTCTAGCATATGAAATCTTAACAAGGGAGGTATTTTTTGTCCACACTAAATGATAAATAACTTGAAGAACAAATGAGAGGAAATACTTGCTCCTTGGAGGAAGGAGGCAAGGGAGCTTGAGGAATACCAATATGTGGAGGAAGAGGTGAGACATGAGGAAGCCTCAACACAATTCTAATAGCATAACCGTACTCAATTTTTTTCCTCTTTAAGATGCATGCACATGAAATATTTTTATAGGCCAAGAGGTGGTCAAGAAACATCTATATCCAAGTGTGAACCCCATACCCCATGAACTATCTCCAAGGTACACAAAGGGGATTATTTAATGCTCCCCCATCATATGAAAGGACACGTTCAAATTTTTATTGGTGAGGGGCCTTCATGAGCCTTGAATGCACCACTAGTGGTTGAGATCCCACTTTTTTGATAGTCACATAGATCTCAAAGGAAAATCAGTGCTAGGCTCGCGTAGGTGTAGAACTGATAGCAAGCGTTGTAGCGTAATTAAACAAAGATTTAGCCGTGTGACCTTTTATTTTGATTTCTCTTTGGCATTTTTGGAGTCATGCTGCTTTCTAAATATGATGAAGATGTATTCGATGGGTGTGGAAATTGAACCCAGGTGTTAGAACAATTACACTCACAACAATTGCCAATTACACATGCAAATTACTCACAAAGGAGACTGAATATGGAGCAGAACACTAATCTGTATTGAATAAGTGTACAATAGCCAACTCTATGAAGTCATAGGCTGCCACAATAAATAATTACATGAGATATTTGAATGCATAAGGATGCCATTCGAATTTGGTCAAAAGCAGGCTTACTAAATCTAAGCAAATCCCCCATAGGTGCGTAAAGCAGTTTCCAAAACTGTCTAGGAGCTCACGAATTGGAAAAATAAATTAGGAAAGATAATAGGTGATGGAAGGAAAACTAATACATGCTTTTATTAGGATAAAAGAGTGGAGGATGATGAGGACAAAAAACAAGTTAACTTCACCTAGTCAAACTTTCCCAATTGCCTTAAAACTCAGAAAAAGCAGGCAATAAAGCAGAAAAAGTAGACATGCACTAGGGAGGCCAAGGATAAAGTAGATTTGATTCCAAGTGGTTTCCCAAGTGCTCCATGACTCAAATTTAGCAAGTTTGACCACTATGGATGTGTGGAGGACAACTTGCATAAGGTGGAATATGGAAACTAAGAAAATAAGATAGAAATTGGATTAATTAATGTCTAAGGTAGCTAACTATGGGTTGATTATTCTAACACCCCCCCTTAAGCCTGATTTATGAGTAAAATATCAAAAAATTATAGGGCCTAGCAATAAGGCTTAGTCACCCTTTACATACTGCATGTCCATTTAACCAAGGAAAGAGGCAAAAACCCAGTGGGAAAAATCCTCCCTTAAACATGGACAGTAAAACAAAATTTGGAAATCTTGTCATCACTCATGCTTCAAAGCATGATCAACAATCCCCAGTAGTGATTTGATATTGCTGAATGTATTCTCACAAAAAACTTTGGTGAAGATATCTGCTACTTGTTCTGAAGATGAACAGAAGAGTAGGTGAATGGTGCCATCATGCACAAGGTGTCTGATGTAGTGCATATGGATCTCAATGTGTTTGGTTCTCTGTTTTTGAACTGGATCATTACAGATTCGAATGGTACTCTGATATCACAATAGATAGTAGTTGAGTATTCTGATTCGAAGCCACACTCACCAAGTAACCCCTGCAACCATAAACATTGAGTTGCTACATTTACAACTCCTCTGTACTCTACTTCTATAGATGAGAGTGCAATGGCACTCTGTTTATTGCTTGACCAGCTGATTGGCCCTTCAGCAAGCATGAACACATATCCTGATGTTGACTTTCGATCTATGTTTTCACCTTCCCAATCACTATCTGTAAACCCAATCAATTCAAGATCAGATTTAGCTTTGTAGAAGATCCCATGAGTCCTTATTCCCTGAACAAAGTTAAGGATCCTTTTGGTTGCTCTCCAATGGATATCATGAGGCTGATCCATGTATCTTGAAGCCACACTTACTGCATAAGAAATATCAAGTTGAGTATGTGTAAGATATAACAAACATCCAATCAATTTCCTATACAGTGTATTGTTTACCATAGGTGAAGAATCAACTTCTTCAAGCTTAACTCCTGAAAGGAAAGGAGTCTTGCTTGGCTTGCAATTCTTCATATTGAATTTGTTCAGCAAATCCAAGGAATACTTGGACTGATGTACTTTTATTCCTTCTTTGGTTTGAGCAATATTGATCCCCAAGAATTGGCTCAATAAACCCAAATCAATCATTGAGAAGGCATGGTTCATTGCATCCTTCAAGGAGGCAATTTCATCCTTTGAGCTTCCTGTAATGAGAAGGTCATCAAAATACAAAACAATGATCATTAATGAACCATGAATCAAATTCAAATAGACATTTGGATCTGAATTGCATCGAACAAAATTCAGTGATAGCAGAAATCTATCAATCTTGGCATACCAAGCCCTGGGGGCTTGCCTAAGCCCATACAATGACTTCTTTAGCTTGCACACAAGAGATGGGTTAGTAGCAAATCATTGACGCTGCTTCATGTAAATCTCTTTAGTGAGATATCCATTTAGGAAAGCACACTTCACATCCATGTGGTGTACCTTCCACTACTTTGAAGCTGCAATGGCTAAGGCTAGCCTGATGGAGTCCATCTTTGCCACTGGTGCAAAGGTCTCATTGTAATCTATGCCATGTACCTATGAGTAGCCCTTGGATACCAATCTGGCCTTGTATTTCAGAGGTGAACCATCAGCAGCAAATTTGGTTTTGTACACCCACTTACACTGAACTAGCTTCCTCCCTGGGGAAAGATCAACCAGCTCCCAAGTGTTGTTCTTCTGGAGTGAGCTGAACTCTTCTTTCATGGCTGTTTGCCATCTCGGATCATTTGTTGATTCTTCATATGTATGTGGGTCTGATTCAACCATCAGATAGCATTTCTCTACAAACATAGGATCTTTCATGCACAGAGCACTCTTAAATTGAGATCTAGTCCTCCTAGGATAATTAGGATTTCCAGCTAGTTCTCCAGCTGCATGAATGGTCTTTGCTACCCATTTTGGTCTTGTAGGACTATTAGGATCTGCAATTAAATCATCATTATCAAACATATCAGAATCAGCATGTTCAACTATCTCTTCACTTAAATTCAAAGGTTCTGGTGGTGAAGAGGATTCTCCAACTTCCATTGCTGCTAGGGGCTCTTCTTGAAACTGAACACACCTTTCAATGAAGGATTTGTTTATGCTCAAATTGATCAGCTTTTACCATTTTGAATCTTTAGAGTACCCAACAAATAGACAGTCTTGGCTTTGGGGCTCCAAAGCCTTCCTCTTTTCTGTTGGATTTCTAGCCCAAGCCCTTGAGCCAAAAATCTTGAAATGGGTCACATCTGGCTTGTGCCCACTCCATGCTTCGAAAGGAGTCATACCATATGTTAGCACTCAAAATGTACACAAGTTGTGAAAGGTAGATCCCAAAGTAACAACAAAAACCACTTTAGAATGTATTTCTGACCTAATACAGTCAGAGAGGGATCTCTCACTATTTACAAATTTTTTATACTCAAGATATTCAATCAGAGACAATCAGAAGATCATATTTCTGATGGGACAAATAGGACAAGTTTGTTTTAAAATACTTGGTAGGACATTCATGGAGGAGACCATTGGGCAATGGAGTCAACAATCAGATCTGAAATAGGTTGCAGGAGGTAGGGTTTTGAAGGTTTATGATCAGAGGCAAGGTAGGAACCATTTCCTCAGTCTTGAGGTATTAGCAGGTTGATAAGTAGACAAAGGGAGACATTCCATCAAACAGAGCACCTAACTAGGGTGAATTCTGCAAGACTTTAGAAGAAAATATTTTTGAAAATGCTTGAACAATGGACTTAGAGCATGTAGGATGAATTCTAGCCCATAAAATATAATGCTCAAGCATGAAAGAAAATACAAAATGGAGTGGGAAACAGGATAAACAGTCACATAAAGAAATTACTTACTGAGGAAAAAGATGGCACACGAATCTCTAACATGAAAAATATTTTACATTCCTCCTCTGCAAATTTCATTCATTTACTGAAATCATGAAGCCATTACAATGTATAGCCTCTCCTCTCTTGAAAATCCTTCCTCAAACTATCAATTACATTTTAATTTATATAAGAATAACCTCTACCTAACTTTGAATTCAAAACCTAACTGAACTCTAAAAATAAAAATAGTTACAACAATGTTTCTCATGCATATCTCTAATGGTGACAGCTGTATGAAATCTGGGAGAGGTTTTTATAACTGGACATGTGCCCAACAAAACCCATGTCTTAATTTCTCCAAAATCATCTCAATCTCCTCGAAATATTCCTTTGAAGCTGATGACTCAAATAATAAAATTGTAGATTTCTGGAAAAATGACTTGTGAAGATATTTTAAATTCTCCCAACCTGTGATTACTGTGTAAAAAGTGAAGGAGGTTTTTGATTATAGCCCTGTTAGGAATAAAAACCTCTCTCATTTTTGTCAAATTAAATTCCATTTGTCCAAAACAATTCTTTGAATTTGATGGCTGAAATAGTCCTTTGGAAAACATGAAAAATGGCCTGTACAAATGACTTTATTGCTGCTAAGCCATAGTACCTGTGAGAAAACTGAAAGAGGTTATTGTGGATATATACTTTTTGAATAAAATAATCTCTCACTTTCTCAAAATTAATCTTTATTTGATGTAAACAATTATTTTAATTTTATGAATAGAACAGTCATTTTGAAATCTGAACATTTTCCCTCTAAAGATGACTTTTCTGCTCCCAATATGTAGCACCTGGGTAAAAACCGAGAGAGGTTATTGTATAGCATAATGTTATGAAAAACCTCTTTCATTTTTTGAAAATTATTCTTTTCTTCCTGGAAACAGGTCGTTGAATAAAATGACTAAAACAGTCATTTTCAGAAAAAATATGCTATGTTGCTTCTAAACCTTGAATTGTTTAACTGTAATTCATAAATAAAGAACATATAGCATCTATCCTTGTAAGATCATCTACTGTAATAAAAATCCCATGAATTGATTGATCAAGGTAGCCATATTTGTTAATAGTGTCTCCAAACACTTGAATAATCCCAAGCTTTGGCACACTCTCCACTGTAAATTCTGTTTGTAAGACTTTAAACACATACCAATACCTTCACGAATGCTCTCACTGTATATATTTCTGCAACACTTCTGGGCTGATGTTCTTTTTGGGCTTCCCTTCTACATTGTTGAGTGGTGGCTTCCCTTTTCTTTCTCTATTAAAATCAATTTCCATCTCCTTGATTAGATTCTTTATCTTCACTATTTTCCCTGTGACTGTAAACATGTAAAAGTTGACGTTGGAAATATGGCAGACTATCTCCTTCCTTTCGCGCACATCACACAAATGAAATAATTTTTTAAAAACCAAGCCAACTTTACATAATGGTCTATTTCGAAGCCTTCACTGAGTTGTTTTTCTTAAACCATTTTTCTCTGCGGAATTCACCAAAAGTTACCACTTGGAAAGTGGTTTAAATTACGCTACCACCTTTCCAATTTAACCACCTCACAAATTTACTCTCCGGAAACACTAATACCCGTTGATGAGTTTTCACTTTTGACATTAGCCATTGGATTATTATATGTGCTAGTGGTTTGATTATACCTTAAGAAATGTAATAAATCTTGTTTAGTGCTTAAACCTTCATTAAGACTTGGTTTGGTGAATAAGAGGCGGCTTTTTGACTTTGAAAAAAATATCCAAAACTATATAAGTTTGAATATAAATAAAATAATAGGTTTATAAAACCCATTTTATAAATTTCATTCAAAAGTTAATAAAACTTTTTGCCCCACTTGTGAAAAATTTATTTCTCTTTTTACCTAAAATTCCTTTAACTTCTCTTCTTTGCCAACTTGGAAATAGCTTAATGAGAAAACTTTGGAAACCAACTCAATCACCCAAGAAAACTTAAAATTTTGAAGGCAATAAGACCAATTCCGACAAAAATAAATTTAGTTCTAACAACTGGCTCCAACTAGGGATGCTATCCTCCCTACGAGGTAGCAAAGATCCCCGTAGACTAGGTGCCAAATCAATTGGGCTTCTCTTAATTTTTCTCTGAAATCCTCAACCTGTTTTGAATTAAACCATCAACTGAAACCATTTTGCAAACAAATCCCACTCTGTCAATATGTAACGTGTAACTAAAACCAAACTGAAAACTACTGAAAGAAATGCTCGCCATGTCGAGCTTATTCATGCCTACCTATCCTACTTAACTAAGCACAAATTCCCAATCAAGCAAAATTTGACTTCCAATGAAGCCAATCAAGCAATTTATCCAATAATTCCATTTCTTCCTCATGCTTGATCAAAATTAGAACATAAGAACAAAATAGCAATAGGTTATGATGAAAAATTTGTCCTTTGCTGCAAACATATAACCAACTACTCCATCTGAAAAGTTTATCCATGTACTCTGCTATTGGATCATAAAAAACATGAAAAATTTCAAAATACTCAATCACTTGTTTGTCATGACAAGGCTGTCCAAAAAGTAACTCTTCTTGCATACTCTGAAACTGATCTTTAAAAGAGTTTTGAAAGGAATTCTCATGCTTGTTTTTCAATGATATATCGGCAACTTCATTTAATATTTCTACATTTACAACTCCATTCTTCTCAAGCACTTCAAGAGGAATATCATTTTGTTCTTCATCAATATTAAGCAGAAAGATGTCTTCTTGACAAAATGTTTCTGAATTGGAAAGATTTAAAGAAACATCCCATTTAGAGTTCTCATCTCCTCCTTTATGATCCCTTGGTTTATTGTACACTGTTGGTTCTTTCACATACTGATATTGATCGCATGATTTCTCTTCCTTTTCATTATACATAAGTAAACTAAAATTTTCTTAAAACCATCACTAACATAATTTTTAACAAGCTAACCGCAATCATCAGAAAAAACATCAAGAGTATAACCCTCTTCTTTCACATCACTAAGCTGATCATCTTCATGCTCATATCTTTTTTTCAATTCTAATCCAAGGTCTGATTTCTCTTTAATTGCATTTTCAGAAAAATAAATATGTGGAGGGACAGTAAGACTGAAAATTTGCAAAATCAGAATTCTTTATGTAATCACCCACAGAAGCATTGGAACTTAGAGGAAATTGCTGTTGCAAAAAGGAATTTTCTGATTGGGAATAAGAAGCCTCATGTTGAAACAAAACTTCAGAAGTTGAATAATATAAAGAAGGGTTTGATTGACCATCCCAACTTCTTTCTTGGTCGCACAAAGATTGACAAGACTGCTGCAAATTATCATCTACTTCAGGAAAAGAAATGTAGCTGCTTGAATCAGAGTTTTGGCTCATGTCTCTTTCAGTAGAGGAAGAAATTATTAACTACTGAGATTTTTCTTGAATGTGAAGACAACTAATTTGTATTTCTTTTTTCTGAAATGGGTTCTCATATAAAATTTCTAAAAGCTCTTCATCCTTTAAATCATCATCACCATACAATTTTTCCAAATTTTCAATGAAACTTTTAACATGCATACAACAATCTTGAACCAACAACAAGGAGGGGTATTGGTTTTTGTAATGTTCATGAAATACTGTATGAAAATCAGTAAGGGAAAACAAAATTTCTGATGGTAACCCTTCATACCATGAACTTGCATCTCCTTCTAAAGTAGCCATGAAAATTTTCATTAAAGAAACCTCATGCAATTTAACTCCCAGCTTATGTATATGTATATGAAATCTAACCAAATGAAGGGCATCATCATCATTCTTTTGATCTTTAAACTTTGGAAGACCTGTTTGCCAATCGACTTTAGGTATTCGATTTGGAAAACTAGGAATGTGAGCACGATTCATAGGAGCATACCTTGCACACAAAGAACTCATCTTGACAAATGAATATACTAAATCAACTCTTCAAACTTCACAATCTTTCCCCAGTGGAGTCGCCATAGGAATTCTAAAAACTAGATTCTTTGAAGATGGAGTCGCCAGGTGAAAGATGCACAACCTTGCTGATATTTGAATGTTCTTCACCATCAACAGTCAAATATGAAAGTATGTCGTTTATACCCAGGGAAGATTTGAACTTTCGTTCCACGGCAATGACGCCAATTTGTTAGCACTCAGAATGTACCCAGGTTGTGAAAGGTAGATCCCAAGGTAACAAAAAAAACCACTTTAGAATTTATTTATGACCTAATACAGGAAGAGAGGGATCTCTCACTATTTACAAATTTTTTATACTCAAGATATTCAATCAGAGACAATCAGAAGGTTAGATTTCTGATGGAAAAAATAGGACAAGTTTGTTTTAAAAGACTTGGTAGGATGGTCATGGAGGAGACCATTAGGCAATGGAGTCAACAATCAGATTTGAAATAGGTTGCAGGAGGTAGGGTTTTGAAGGTTTATGATCAGAGGCAAGGTAGGAACTGTCACGTCCCCATCCCCTAAGCCGGCGAAGAGGACGCGACCAACTCAGCTAACACGGACAAATAGCCCCATGAACATGAACCAGGGATTAAATGTCGAATTGAAAGATTAAACACAATGCATAAATTCTTCAATCATACATTCAAATGCATACTAAGATGCATTCCATCATACAAGCAGATGCATAAGCCAGCATACAATGATGCATAAAACATCAACATGTTCATTACAATTCATTTGACATCAATATAATTGCAGAGATGAAGTAACCAACAACTCTTATGGGTGATTCCATGAAGATGGGTAACACTTTTTGGCCAAATTTGGCGATGAAAGCCTGATTTTTTACTCATGTGCTAGATAGAAGCCCCCAAAACGCATATATGCCATGTGAATTTTGACTTGCAATAAAAAAACAAATTGTAGAATATTATGTTGGCTTCACAGTGATATTTTTAAAAAAAATATTCCGATGTCATTTAATGTGTGAATTTTTGCATTTAATGAACTGTGTGACCTTAAAAATTTGAAGAAGCTAATAAGTGGCTCGTGTCCACGTAGAGTAATTCAATGTTACATTAATAATTAAAAAAAAATATATATATGAGCATGATCTACATAAAATGCAGTGTGATGTGCATATTTTTTTGTTAATTTTTTTCGCATTATACAATTATTTATTATTTTTCGAAAGTGACCACATTCGATTTCAGCATCGTTTTAAACACATATTTGTCCACGTAAAGAAATTTTTTCTATTTTTCAAAAATTGAAAAACCAAAGATACCCTTTTAAAGAGGACACGTCGATATGTGATGTGTGCATTTTTAAGAATTTTTTGGCTGTGTATTTTTAACTCTGCGGATTTTTCTTTGAGATGCTTCGAAGTTGCAGTGTGGTTTTCTAAGTATAAGTTTTAGACGTAATTAAAAAATAAATATCATATGAATGCCAAAATGCGTGTATGATACGTCAATGGATAGAATATTCGTTGGTGAATCTATCGGTATCAACTCCGCTCAGTTATGTGCTAGGAATGGTAGGGTTTACACCTCTTCAAGGCACAGGAAATTTTCCATTTGTTTGAATGTGGGCTAAGTGTGTTTTTTTAAGCCCTCGACCGAGGTATGAACCTCGATCGAGGTATTTAAATACCTCGGTCAAGGTATTAACAACACCTTGATCTAGGGTTTGTAAAGCCCTCGACCGAGGGTTTAGGTATTATTAATTCCTCGACCGAGGTATTAGCTCGGTCGAGGTCCTTTAAAGCAAAAGCCCGCGGGTGAATTCAAACATTAATGAGACTCCAAATACAAACTT
>LPNX010530681.1:28637-39995 GCA_001517045.1 Pseudotsuga menziesii
ACTCTAGGCGGTATAACGCACGCTAGATATAGTCAATTGGTTGGGTGGAAAGTCAAAGTGAAGCTTTCAGTCGGTCCAGTCTTTTAACATAGAAAATGAAGTTTTAATTTTTTAGTTGTTAGTGTTAGTCGTTGAAGTGGCTAGCTACATTTATAAAATGAGTTTATATTTTCCTCTTTGAATTGTTGAATATTTTAATGCTAAGTTGTGAAGCGCAGGGAAGAAGTTGTAATAAGGATGTGAATGAAGAAAATATGGTAGGGCACCATAAAGTATATATGCATTCGATTATGGAATAAATTATTTTATTCTATACATCAAACTATATCTGTCTAACCATGTTGTATTTTAATAGCCGCCTTGGGGATTCTTGTCTCTTCTCCTGTTGCTTGTACTTGGATCGCTCGATGAATACTATAAGAATGGTGATATTGATTCTATTCATGCATAATTAAAAATTGTTGATATAGATATGTATCATTCCGAGGACTATTATGTGGACGAAGCATTGCATCTATCGTGCCTATGTCATCTGTGTCTATTGAATAACCTATGATTTGAGAAGGATCTCCTAGTTGTGGTTGTATAGAATTATTGAATTGCCTGCAGGACAAGTAGTCGAATCATCCTGCAATGACAAGAACTTAAGGTAAACTTAAATGAACTCAAGATGGTTATAAATGTGCATAACCCTTATGCACTTGTATAGGTTCCTATATAGCTAATTGTAAAGTAAGTGGCATGTGGATGTAATGATAATAACCTCATGTTCTTTCCTTTTTGTTTGTATTATGAATTTTCCTTTACGACTAAGATGGTTTAGGAGGATGGTAATATGGCATAAGGATCTCATGGGGAAAAATAAAGAATATGTATGTTAATTTTTTGGTATTCCTTAAATATGTTTTATGATCAAGAAATGTAAAAATGAGCTTAATCCAATTGGCATAACTAAGTATTCCTGATGTAGAGTGAAATAGTTTTTCATTCCTTCTAAGAATCAATTCCAGTTCATTTAGGATGTCGTAATTTGAGTGTCCTTGACATTGTATCTTAGGTGCTTTTGGTATACTACCTTTTCATATGTTCTTGTGGTGAGGAAGTTGTAGAAAGTCTTATTATGTATGAATTGAATCTAAGAATGACTGTTTTATAATGCGCATGGGTTTTGACATATTTGACATGAAATTTTTCTTATCAAGGTTGCTGCTAACAGATTCGACTCCTCTGTAGTAATTGTGTAAAACAAAAAAAAACTTTTCTCTGCACACTTTGGCATCTAGGTATAAGAGGGACATTACACTGTTGATGTACCTTGGTCACCCAATTAGGAAACTCATTTGCACTTTGCACAGTTGTAGAGAGAAATACGAATCCAAAAGCTTTCACATGCTTCACAAAGTCTTCATGGGATTAGGGTTTTCACTAAAGGGAGTCTTCAACTCTCACACACAAAACAATGAACAATGCCTCTACTCCATTTTGGGGATGAGCGGCAGGAGGAGGCCATGTTCATCAAGGAGAGGGGTAAGACTCTTGAAGGTGAGTGTGTTGGAGGGTAGGCGCAATAGAGATGGAGGATATGCAATAATGGACAAGGATATGGGGTGGAGTAAGGTATTCGCAGCGATGATGGAGGCGTAGATGATGGAGAGAAAATGATGGAGAGAATATGATGGAGAGAAGATGAAAAATGGTGGAGGCACAAATTATGGAGGGCGTGTTAGTAGAAGCATGCCTAAAAGCAACAAAAAAGTGGAGAAAATCTTCGCAGTGTGTTGGAAGGAGGGATTGCGTGGAGCGATGAAAACCGTCTGCAGAAAATGGGGATTAGAGGATAGTAAATTCTTTAGCTATGAATGGTTTTCAAAATTAGCATTAGGGCCATATTGCAGCCATGGGGAGGGGCACGATGGAAAATTGAAAGAAAAAACTAGAAGCAGGAAAAAAATAAACAGAGAACTACAGGAAATAAGTTTTAAGAAAAATGAGCATTAGATAGCGAAAGCAAGAAAAATAAATTAATTTAAATCTAGGTCTAGGAGTGAACTACTCTGATACCAATTGATTTGCTACTCACATTGAGATCTAGTAGCAAAGATCGAAGGTGTGGCTAGGAGAGCCTCACCTCTCAATGGAGAAACCTAAAAGAACACTCAGAACCAAAACAATATTCATAAAACCTTAAAACATGTAAGACACTAGAGTGGCACAAGAAAATTTGAATGCTTCATTAGGAGGCTGGATGCGTTTTCATAACAATTACAAAGGGACCTCATTGATGAGGCCAAAACAAGCACAATAAATTCTACTCATTATTTATACTAGTATCTAATATATCTACTTAATACATTACCAAATACATAATGGGGAGCGTGGGCCTCCCATACATCCCATGGATACACTTGATATGCTTATTGTTGATACAATGTGCAATACCTTTGGTGTTTTGGCCTGCCTTGTCTAGATGCATTCTTGGGGAATTTTGGTTTCTGTCTGCGTGTTTGATTTAAAGAGGGTCGTGCATGCATTTTGATTCCTACCTATCCTAAACACATTGCATACCTATAGGAAGAGACCCGTGATGCATCTCCGAATTTTGGGGCTATGTCATAATGTCTACACTTTAGGAGAATTCAATCTTTGATCCATGGTTTTTTCCCATTGAGAATCTATTATATATGTGACTCGCTCTCGATAGGGGAATTTCAGTTTGAGTTTCTAGATGTGAAGGGAGATTGAATGCATTGGAATTATGCCTATTGTGAATGTGTTCCCAATTTGTATGTAGTATTTTATTTTCGTTTATGTCTATGTTGTTGATGTATTTGTAACTTCGGAATGTATTCATACGTATATCTTATGTATTTTACCCCAATGTTTATTTCACGATGTGTCTATAATGTAATTGAGTCATGTCATGCCCCCATGTTTTGATCGGGAAGTTTCTATAATGTAAACGAGTCATGTCAAGTCATTATGGGTAACCCTCCTATTGTTGAAGGGTTAAAGTCCCTGCAATTATGGGGGCCTAGGGTCATTAGACTATCCTAGTGAAGTCAAGCCTAGGTGAGTCATTGTAAGTCAGGGCAATAGTCCCCACCATCTAAGTCAAGGTTAAGCCTCCTTGTTGAGCAGAGGGTAAACTCCCCACAAGTTGTGGGGCACTAGGGTTATTAGACACTCCTAGAGATGTCATCTCTACTAAGTAATTGTTAAGTGAGGCTGACATGTTGGAGTGGGTTTCAAGTGAATGAAAGGATATAAATAAAGAGTGAGGCTCTCTATTTATCATACACACATTAACTCATTGGGGTGCATGAGTGAGAGAGGAGAAGCTCTCTCATTGTGAGAGAGAGAGACAGAAGCTGTGGAGATCATCTTTATGTTTTCAGGTTTTACTACTACCGTTGGTGCTCATTCCATTTATGATGAAGTTGCGGGGTTTTCTCCTTTATGGTTTCCTCGAGGAAAATTATTTGTGTCTCTTGTCTCTTGTGTTTATTTCTGTGCATGTTATTCTCTCATTTAAATATCCTAAGATAATGCTAGGCTTGAATGATAAAAATCGAACATGGTATCAGAGCTAACCTGAGAAGAAGACTTTGTGTAGCTACAAAAGCTATGGATTCTTATTTTTTGGGTCTCTCTCAAAAATCCATTAGCAAAAGTATGCTAGGATGACTCTCCATTAAAGGGTACATCTTTTTGTTGAATCGAAATTTGATTCTGAGCATTTTCAGTTTTTGGTACCAAATCAGGGCTTTCTACAGAGGAGGAATTATTGAGTGAGACGGGCATAGGATTTCTATCCTCGTCAAAATCAAAGTTTAGAGACCTATTTAAAGATTTTTGATTGGGTGAAACTACAGGAAAGTCAAAACCTAGTTTGACCCTGAGCTAGAAAAAACCGTGAATACTAACACGGCCAAGTTTTGGTACATTTGGTACATCACAATATTGGTGAAGTCTTAGGAGCTGAAAATTGCAGAGGAAAAATGTAAAATCCTGATTTACACTATTCCCAAAATTCTACCTCAGCTTCACTATATTATAGGAGATATGATCCCTTCAAGTTAGGTTCTAGTCTCTTCCAGGATTCATCCCTAAACAGGACACCTGGGGAGAATTTCTATATCTTGGGCTACAAAGGTCCAAATGAAATTTATGAAGATGTTATAGAAATGGAATGGACTATAATTTCTTGTGGTCTAATATTCAGACTCAGAAGATGAACCAGTGACACAAGGAAGTCTGTGCAACTTCGTTGTTCTGAATAGTCCTCTAACAGGTCACCTTGGGAAAACAATCATAAGTCCCAATTGGTAAAAGCAATTATGATGAAAGCTATGGTGTTGAATCAGGGATAGGCCATGATACATTTGTATGAATTTTTAGACATAGAGGAGTATCAATTTTAGATATACCACAAAAACAATAACAGGAATTTCTGTAGAAGAAATTGGAAAACTAGGGCTTCTTGTTCCAGGAGTTTCCCTCCACTGTTTTCAGAAAAAGAATTTATTAGAAAAATTTCCTTGAAGAGATATATCCTTATATCCAATCAGATCTAAAATATTCCAATTTTTAAAAATTAGGGTTTCTTTGACTAACCCTAGATCAGCCAGCTCTGGAGCCAAGACGGACACCTCAAATCGGTAAGATCTAACATTAGAGGAAATTTCAACTCAAAATGGGCCTTTTAAATTTGATTCAAATTCCATGTCATCATGTGTTATCCAATGAAATTTCTTTAAATCTAAAATACCGTATAGTTCTTAAACACTTTTTTAATATAAATTTGGGGATAGGTATCATAAAAAAAACTACTCTTTTTGTTTGTATTTTCGACATATCTCCCCATGTTTTTACTCAAATTTCGATTGGGAGAGCTTGTTGGATGAGGAATTAAATTTTGCATCCAATGAGTACCCACTTAGCATACCTTTTATGGACCCTGCTACCCCAAAAACAAGAAATGCGTGAAAAATGGAATGATGACATCATCATTCTATTTTTTCAAGTATTTCCTATTTTTGCGGTAGAGGGGTTTGTCAAAAGTATGCCGGGTGGGTACTGGTTGGATGAGGCATTTAATTTTGCATCCAAAGAGCTCTCCTGATTGAAATTTGAGTAAAAACATGGGGATATATGTCAAAAATACAAATAAAAAAGTAGTTTTTTTCTTTTCTTTCTCCAAAATTAATAAATATTATTTTATTATTTTAACTATTTTTTTTTTTTTTAGGAGGACCATGTTGAGTTGAAATTTCCTCTAAATAAAATGAATTGGACACCTACACAAGTAGAGAGGTTCCAGTTCCAGAGGAAGATGAGGCTAGAAGCCTTACACAAGAAGAACTTCGTCAAGGCCAAGAAGATATCATTGTTGATTCATTCATGGATCAACTTGTACCATAACTGTATTTACTAAAGACATCGGATATTTTTTATTCCTTTACCAAGATATTTGCAGGGAAGAACATAAATCAAAAGATGGCTTTGATAAAATAGTTGAAGAATGTGAAGATCTAGGATGCAGAACAACTTGAGGCGGTAGAAGAAGAAATGGAGAATGCAGAAGTAGTGATATCCATCTTGAATGACCTCCCAGGGTCATGAATTCATTCATGCAAGGAATGTGTGCCATAAGGAAGTGATTAACTTTAGCAAACTCTGGGAAGAAGAAGAAGCTCGAGTCATAAGAAGAGAAGAGAATATGGGAGAAACTAAAGATCAAGCTCTCACCATCCAAAGAAGATCCCTCAAGCGATGAGGAATATGAAGGACTCAAATCCTAAAAAATCTCTTATCCAAATTATCATTTGGATAAGAAATGATGCTATTATGAATGAATAAGATGATGAAGCTGAAGGCTCAAGAAGGAGTCTATCCACAAAACAAATAAAAATAAGTATTCAATTGTCATTTCATGATATTTTTTTGTTATGCATTTTTTTATATTCAGTTGATGTATTATGCATGATAGGATGTTTGCATTAATGGTAGTATACTACTAATATGAATGTGATGGGTAAGTAGCTCATGGTGCTATATAACTCTCCATTGCTACTTATCTAGAATGAAACCTCTTTGCTGACATATTGATTTAGTACACAATCTCAATGTTGTCCTGGTAGAGATGGAAGGAATCTGGAAAGTTTTAGGGAGATATGGATGAATGTTGTATTGGATAAAGTAGTTGCATGATCATATATTTATGCATAAGAAATTTCCAGTATGAATATTCCTTATGAAATGTTTCTAACCATACAAATGCATTTGACTTGTAGGAAATATTGTGTACATAATCACCTACAAGCAAAGAAGGAAAAGACTTGTTCCAAAGAACAAGTGGTGACATCTCAAGATGAAGAATAAATATGATGAATGTAGTGACATAATTAATAAAGAACCTTCCATCTATGAAGAAGTAACCAAGAATAAATGGAAGACCAGTTCAAGAAGAATGATGTCTAGGATGCAGTGTCGAGACCTGAAGAGAAGTTCATAGTTCCATCATGCAGTAGATGGAAACATCCTGGGGAAACACATAGATAATGAGCTTGATAAATATCTGAACCTATGCTACAAGGTTGATAGAGGATGACAAGCTCACAGATGGGTGTGAGAAGAACTTTTGAAAAAGTTCAAGATATAGGATCTTGGTATCCAATGATCCTAGATGGATACATAGAATATTAGTAGTAGAGGAAGCTACATGTCACTCTGGTACAAAATGTTTCAGGGCATAGAGTACAAAAGATAGAGGGAGAATGATGCTCTACTTCAAAAGGAGTGACTACAAAATATCTTGAGGTTCGACATGGTATGACAGGATGGATAGATTACTCATGACTCTAGGCTTTACTGAGAGTAAAGCGGACTCCAACCATTGCTTCAATATTTAAGGCAGAAGACCAATGATGCTACTGTTATGTGTTGATGCACTACATTCTAGGCATGTAGGTGTGGAAAAGGGAAGTATGCAGTAGAGATCCTGAAGAGGTTTAGGATGATGGAATGCAAGGCCATGACCACACCTATGGCATCAAAGCTGAAGATATTGAGTGTTTCATCATCAGAGACGGTTGATGCCATGATATATCATCAAATGATTTGTTCCTTGACGTACCTGATGAATACGACACCAGATATTTGGTTTGTTATGAACACATTGAGACATGTTCACCTGATGGTTGCAAAGCATGTAGTGAGGTACCTAAAGGGTATAGTTGATTATAGGTTCAAGTATGAGGTGAATCAAAATATTATGTGGATTTGTATTGGGTAGGAAGTGCCATTGATAGGAAGAGCACTTCAAGGTGCTACTTGAGCATCCATGATGAATGTTCAAGGTGCTTTCTTATATAAATAAGAACGGATTATTTTCTAACAAAAAAGGCAATATAAAACTACCCAAGTTTTAATTAGTGATTATACACCTCCTCTTTATACATAGATACAACACAGTATTTAGTGGAATACTACATTGTATAATATATAAGTTATTACATTTGAAAATACCAAGAGAAAAGGAAGCCACCATCACATCTCCCTTAAACACTTATTGGCATGTTCAATGGTTGCAAGATTCGTTTCATCCTCACCCTTCATCTACCTTCTTTTGATCCATTTAGAAGGATGGAACAAGGAGGGATGTCTATCACTAATGGATCTATAAGCCCATGCCCTTATGGATATTTGAAATTTGTCAACCGATCGAACCCCATTAGCTCATCTATGTTTGTTCCTAGTCCAAGACATGGGAAAGTATGATACATTAAACAATTCTCAAGATGCGAACTCAATATATTCCCAAATTGAAATTACCATAGAGAGGCCCTAGAAAAGAGTTCCATCCTTCGAAATCCCCAAGTCTGAGTTAAAAAATATCTATTTAGAATGTGAAATAGACCATCGAGACATATAGTCTCCAATTATACAAACTATACTATTTCTCAAGGTTAATTAGTAACTAGCATCGCTTCTTGATCACCTGATTCTTTCCTTCTTGATGGAATCTATTGTTAACGTCGTTATGTGTGTTGTTAATTTCACTATGTGTCAAGTGAGGAGGACAATGTTGTAACTATCCCATAATGTCACCTCTTACATCAGGGTGGTGAACCATCCAGTACTTGCACTTTGAGATCTACAACAACCATTTTAAATAGAAACTAATGCTAGTGGTTATGCAATGGGGGAAATATTAATGCAACATAAAAAACCAATATGATATCCTTTTGAAACTTTCTCTACAAAAATAATCAACTATCCAACGTATGAAAAATAGTAGTGTGCATTAGTACAAAGTGTTAAAAAGTGGAAACATTACCTAATGGGTAAAGAAACAATCATACATATTGATCATCAACCACTGCAATATGTATAATCATAAACTAAGCTACAACAATCAAGGAATTTCAGATGGATGGGTTTTCTACAACAATTTCATTTAATTATTAAGTATAAGAAATAAGTCCTAAACAAATTTGTAGATATGATATCTAGACCTCCAAAAATTGCTTTTATTGTCATTCAACAAAGTCCTTTAGTTCATGCAAGTTATGTTGAACGATATACTAAGGATGAATATTTTAAAGAAAAGTTATGAATCAATAAGGCATGGCTATCAAAATGAATAATTGAACTATCATATCAATTGCAAGTTGTTGTATCATCTTGGTAGAATCTATATTTGACAAAGTGAAAGAGTGCATGTTATAAAAAAAGCTAGAACTTCTCTCATTTCATGACATTTTGGAGTAGGTAAAACAGTATCCAAATATGTAGAAGGTTGTGTTATGTTTGCAACAAGAAAACTATTTAACATAAAGTTACGCTTCTACATTCCACTTCTAGTTCCTTCTCATCCATGGAAAAGAGTTTCAATCGATTTTGGAGGAGGTTTACCAATGTCTAGAAAATGAAATAACTATTTGGATGTTGTTGTGGATAGATTTAGTAAAATGTGTATAGTCACCCTTTGTAAATAGAAGACAATGGCTAAGATGGCTGCTCATTTGTTCTTTCAAAATGTATGGGTCCATATTGGACTTCCTACTTCGATTATTTCAGATTTAGATTCCCACGTTATTGGGAAATTTTGGTCATCTTTATGGGAGCTTATGGAAACAAAGACAAATAAAAGCACAACATTTCATCCACAAATATACGGTCAAACAAAATTGGTCAATCAAAATGTGGTACATATTCTTCGAGGGTATTGTGGTAAGCATCCTAAACTTTGGGATGAATAGTTGCATTATGTAAAACATGCCTACAACAAAGTTATACACTCTTCTAATCAGAAGTGTCCATTCCAGACATGTTTTGGGTACTTGCCAAAGCCTCCTATATATTTTTTTTTGGGAAAGATACGGTGGAGTGTACAAAAAAGGACACAGATAAAGCTCAAAATTTTATTCAGCAGATCTAGTTAATTCATTAAGTAGTGCACGAATAGTTAGCATCAAGTCAGGCCAAATACAAATAATGACATGATAATAATCGTATAGATAATAATTTTGATATTGGTGATCAAGTATGGATTCATGTCAGTAAATATAGACTCCAAGGTGAATGTACAAATTTGAAACCGATCAAATATGGACCCTTTATAATTTTGGACAAAGTCAATAATAATTATTTTGGTTGGAATTTCCTCCCTATATGAAAATGTATTTAGTTTTTAATGTTGAAAACTTGAAATTATATGAGATGCCTATGATTATAGAACAATATGTACAAGTTCAAGAACCTTATGTGGATGAGTTTTGTCATGAGTATCTCAATGAACTTTAGGAATATATAATACTAGACACAGAAGGTCATATCTTCAAGGAGAGGAGACATCGAGGTTCTTCATGTAGGGATAAAAGGAATGCATCCAAGTAAATAAATGTGGTTAGAGACTGAAAGAGTGAGGGAGATATAGACTCACTTATTTTCTGAATGATTTCATCCTTTTGGTGTCCCAAAAGCTTCACGCTGGGAAGGTTTGATCCAAGAGTATCATCTCAAGGTTGATCAAAGTTAAAATCTTCATACAAATAAATAAATTTTACCATGGTAAACAGATCATCGAAATCTTTCTGTCAATGTTTGTTTCATGTGAAACAGTCTCTAGATGAAGAAGTTGTGAGGAGTTGAAGTTTTGATAGGAATGGTGAAAATTTGTGAAAAAGGAAAAAAATGGTTATGCTAAAATTGGTTGGATTCTATCGGATTTGAACCCAACACCTCCCTATAGCCCAAGCCCTCACTAGGTTGCACTAACCAAGTTTCCCACTGATGGTCATTGATAGGGTTATGGGAAAAAATAAATAAAAATTTGAGTTTTTGTTTTTTGGAAAAAATGGGGAGGGGTCAATGGATTATCCCTCGACCCCATGCCGACACAAAGGCCCCCATTTAAGTTGTACTATAGCACCAAATTATAACCATGTATTAAACCATATGGTGGAAATTTATCCATATCCAATTCAAACCATATATTGAAACCATATCATAACATGGAGCCATTACCATATCAAACATGCCAACAAATAATATGTTAAACTGTATATTATAATGTGGTTATATGTATATATTCTACCATTCCAAAACATGTAAAGGGGAGAGGCCTGTGGGTTTGACCTCGAGAAATCTGCCCCACACCCCAGCCATGTTTTAACAAACATGTTATCGCAACGATCCATGATAAGGATCAGGAATGTTTCCTTAAATATTGGAGTGCAGGTTGGGGTTCTAAAACAAGTGTGTGGTCCATTTCCCATAACCACAAAAAAATTACTTTAAAACTATATAAAAACCATGGTTTCCACGAACGAGTTCAGAGTTTAGGAGTTGGAAGTATAGAACAATGTGAATTTGCACAGAGACCGAGACATGGTATAAGCATAGATCTTGATGTAAAAAGGCCATTAATGGAACAGATCATGAGGAAAAATTCATTCAATTTGTCTTATTTTTATGTAGATTGTCTCATTTTACATGCCAAAGGAGGCTTCAGGCAAATACAGTCAACTTTACGCTCATTTTTGTAAGAATTTCGTGAGGAGTTTAGTGGTGTCATTTATTTATGTTTATGTCTAACAAAAAATAAAGGTATTTCCAAAACACCCATTTCTAGTTGCTCAGAGATGTAGCCCAAGATGGGTGCACTCTGTTATCAACTATTGTTTTCATTTTGATGTTTGCATATCTTTTTTTATTTTCTTATGTGAATGTTTTAAAGCATTAATTTTTTTTATCTTTAAGTTTGTTTATGAATATTTAACCTGAAATTTCACATGCAAGTTTATGGTTAAAAACATCTTGAAATTTTAGATCATTCTCTCTCTCCCTCCCTCT
>LPNX010530727.1:9907-80591 GCA_001517045.1 Pseudotsuga menziesii
GTCAAAAGGTGGGGGGTATTTTGATTTTTTTAAGTGGTAGATATCAATATTTTTCACACTTGAACACGACACTTGTTTGTGCCAGTCTCTTACAATTTGGTGTAGAATTTCCATAGGAGTCATACCATGTTTCTAAGTTTACTTCATGAATTAGTTACCTTTCTAATCACCATGGAGAATCCATTCAATTTATCTTTTGTTGATGTTTTATTTCATTGGTCCCTACTTGGAACCAGTCGTTGTTCAATTCATAATTGTGTTGTGTTCATGCTCAAGGGAAGTTAGTAAGCCTACATTAGTTATTCCTCATATATTTTGATCAGTTGTGTCAACCTTTATAGTATTGAATTGTACCTAATGCTTTCCTCTCTTCAATTTCAAGCAATCAGATTAGATTCTTGTTGTTTCCATGTTGATTTATGAAAGGTAACTCGAGACTCTCCATCTGATGGATCTATTCTTATTGACTCCATTTTTTTTCTAGGAAATATATTTAGACATTAGTATGGTACCTTGGAACTTACTAACATCAAAGGAAAGTTTTCTTGCAATCTAAAGTGTATTTTATTAAATGATTGAGCAATTTAAGCGTCGTCGCTTAAGCGACGCTTAGGAGGATATCCGTCTCTTAAGCGACGCTTTCAAGCCTATCCGTCGCTTAAGAGACGCTTATGCCCACCATTTCAAAAAAAAATTTATCTTTCTGATTTTTGGCACGGTTAAAAGAAAAAATCCACGCGCCGTCGGAAAAAACCGTCGGATTTTGGATCGAAATGTAGTAGTTTATGTACTTGCAGTTATATGTAGAGTTGTATCATGGTACTATGCTGATTGGGTGGCTGGTCTTCCATTTGGGATCCTTCATCACTCCACTTCTGGAATGGACTTATAATGTATTTCGTCCATCGTATGACCCCTCTGACCTCACACATTAGGGGGCATCTGTTATAGTGGATGTCACCACTCTAGGTGAATCACACTTTGTATGGCCTTCCCCTGTCCCGCTGCAGACTCTTTAGACCCCAAGGACCATATTTTATTCTTTGATGTTTCCTTGATCATCCCTAAAAACTATATAAAAGATGATATACGTGGATTTTTCCCCGATAACCGCATACATATGCGAGTTTGACCCCTGTATCCGCATACATCAAGATGTGTGCATAGTCCAAATCATTTTGGAGTTTTCCTTGACATGGATCTGACTCATTTGACTCCTGGCCTTCCATATGCCTTGAGATCGCTTGGATTCGACCCTTAATTATCCCTTGTGAAGATATATAAGGAACCCCTTGGTACATTGAAGGCATATAGAGAGATTGAAAGCAACGAAACTATAGTCCATTGTTGCCGGAATTTATGCTTGAGTTTGCATCCCTTTGTCCCTTTGGAGCACTGTTGTGTTCTTCCCAAGCTTTCCCTTTGCTAGTGAGCTTGCTATTGTGAGATGGAGGATTGAGGTGGTGGAGGCCCAAGTGGGGGATTCAGTTTCTCTGATTCGCAGACGTGCCGTCAGAGGTTGTATCTATCTTGTAATCTCTGATTTATATTAATAAGAACTATCGTTTCATGTCCAATGATGTGTATTTGATTGAATATTGTATCCATTGGAATATGTCAAATGCTTTTACATTATTGATTATATATGCTAGAATAGATCTAACACCATGATATATAGTATGCTTGTATTGTTTACTTGTTTTTGAGGAAGTATTATATCAATTCAAGCTGAAGATTGGAAAGCTCAACGGGGATCTACTTCAACCGTCCGGAATAAGGTACGAGGTCTGATCCTTTAGTGTTAGATGTTTTATTTCTATTGCATATTGGGAAAGATTGATTTATGGAGTCAAAGCTGTCTGTTGTGGTACTCCAAGCCATAGGAATTTATCTCCGTAACAGAAAGCAAAGGTAAAAATTGTCTATATTGGATAAAAATGCCAAATGGTGAATTTGATTTCTATTTTTGCACTATTTATAGAAATTATTTCAAAAAGTGGGTTTTTCAACCTATATTTTGTAATTTTTATTAAAATCAAACTAATTCCATGTCATCTTTACCTAATGAAACAGGTCCAAGGTTATTCAAAGTCATTTTCCACTCATATAGGGTAGGATTTTGATCATTTATATGCATTTTTGCATTTATACTTAATCCGCTTTACACCTAGGATTACTACTTTTACCATGGACTATGGTATTCCAACCATTAGTACCTTGTCTATATCATTGTTGTTCCCTGGATAGGGATTTCCTAACATAATTACCCTAGCTTAGAACACATTTATTGTCTTTTGGTACTCATTCCGCATTTGTCATAGGTTCCAGGGAGCCTTCTTAGCTATTTTTCATGCCAAATTGAGCCTCATTTTGGTCTCTTTTTACAAGCTATCCCATTTCCTTTCACACACCTGGGTCACGTGGCAGAAATCTTCAAGCCACTCAGTGTGTCCTTGGGGGCAAGTCTCGAGTCAAGGCTGTCACCTTGTTCTTGACTCCTCCGTTTAGGCTCAACTCCTAACGAAGCCAAGGGGGGTAGACCCTATTAAGTTACTAAGGATGGTTTCTTAGTGTGGTGATGCTAAACTGAATTAGTTATTTAGGAGTTTGAATATTTTAACTACAGACAATTAAATATGACAAGATACGAAGATAAACACATGAAAGCACAAATTTGATACACCATATATATATATATGCAAAAAATGACCAGTGCCTTAGAATGGAGTCAAATCAGAAAGATCAATGTGCTTGCATGTGCTTGGAGTGAATGTTTTGCGATTGCATATTGGTATGTTTTAAGTTAAAATTGAAGTATGAGTTGATTAAATTAGGCTAAGGGGGGACTCCAGATATACCCGAGAGTACTTGGAGTATGTCCAAAACAAAACCTTCACGGCTACCTGCAAGGAATATGTGGGCTGAAATGGAGTCTCTGGGGCTATTGTTCGTAATGCACCCGTTAGGGTGTGAAAGAGATCGGCGCCGTGAGGTCACTTTTCAGAAGTTCCCGTTTCCTTTGGGTATTTTGCCACCGTAAAGGTTTGATAGAGGTGTTGGATTTTCACCTGATGGTTTGTCAATAGGGGAAGATGAGTCCTAATTATTCTAGTCACCCAAGTGCTTTTGATATAGCATGACTTATCGGACGAACTGCAGCCAAGTGCAGAGCATACACACTGGAGTCTTGTAAATTTTAATAAGTTTTAATCTGTGTGTTCTTGTTTAAAAAAAAAGCCTCCAAGAACCTCTTTCGATACAAGTGGATCTCAATTAGGGAATCGAGGAGGGGTTAATTTTAAAGTTTCTGATAAACAAATGATGAAAAATAAAACAACTACATAATTCTGGTTTCTTAATTAATCCTACCACGAATCTCTTTCCCCTTTCGGGTCAATCGGGAAATCGTGGGGTAAGTGTTATGATTACTTTGAAATTGTACAATATGGAATATGGAATTAATAAATAAATAGATTATACTATCATGCAACTTAGATCAATGCTAGAAAAAAATAAGTAAACAGAAAGCGACGAAAAGGGCACCGATGTAAAACACCCCAGGGGGGATGGGGAATGGGATCGAAAGAGCCTATTAAAAGAATGATTTTATTACAGCAGTTACAATATCAAAGGATTGATAAATCAGAACTTTATTGGTCCTTATACAGGCTGAAACCAAGATCTTACAGTTATACAGAAATTTTAAGAATTTTGTGACAAAAGAGAGACTGCTGGGGGTACTTGAGCGCTCCAAAAGCCACTTTGGACAACAGATTCCTTTCTTCTCTGTCAGACCTGCTAAAGGAAAGCAAGCATGTTAGAATAACAAATTCCCAAAATCACTTTAATATTACCTTTGGGTCATCCTACTTTATCTCAAAAAAATAATGAAATTAAACTAGCTAAACCGACGAAAAAGGAACCAAGGAAAGCAAGATTTCCTTGGGATCTTGGCTTGCTGTTTGTGAAGCCAATTAAAATGCACTGATATTGCAGAATATTCAATTTATTGTACAGCAAATGAAACTACCTTAACAGCAAGCTATGAATTTTCACTAAAATGCTTGCGAAAATAAGGTACTTTTAGCTAGATCTCTTGAAATTGAACTTTATGTGCAAAATGAAACTAAGATATAGAATTTGGAAGGGATCTTGCTAATTAGATCTATGTTTGTTTTTCTTGATGAGATAGATCAGAGTAATAAGAAACCTTTAAAGTAACCAGTTTGAGGAAAGTTTAATCATTTTTAAAGGAGAGAAAGGGGAAAAAAGGTGCTTGTTTGTTGAAGCAGATCTGCAGAGGGAACTTGGTAGAGAAGCACCGAAGGGAACAATCTTAGCAATATCTACTGGAAATCAATGGAATCAAACCTGAACCATAGATCTTCCAGCCATAGCAAACCTGTAAGCTACAACACAACTCCTGCAAACAGAACTATCAGATTTGAAGATACATATGAGAAAGGGATGATACAGTATGCAAATAACCTTATTTGACATACAAGTATTAACTCATTCAAAAATATGCAGCAAATAGAAAGTAAGTAAGCTTACTTACAATGATCTATCCCTAAGATTTCAGAAACCATTCAGGCAGACAATAATTAAGTGCAAGAAATTGGAAAAATAGCAGTTTCACCTCGAATGTAGCATGACAATGACAATCCACACATGAAAGGTACTCCACAATTGAGCCTCCAAAGCTTCTCTTTATTTCAACAAATGAATATTAGTACACAATTTACAATGGCAAGCCCTTCAGTCGAGCTCTAACTAGCTTGGAAGAGGAGGCTGTGCGTGGATATATACAATTTACAGGCCATATAGCCCAGGGGGGCGCAATTCCTCATGGAATCAAGTGAAATCAACTGATAGAGAGTCCCTTAATGCCTGATCTATGTCTAGCTGAGCCAGATCTGAATCTCATTGAGTGCAACTGTCAATCAGGGGGCTGATCTGACTGACACCTCAACCTGTTGACTGAAGAATCCACCAAAAATCATCCAGTTGAGCCAAAAACGTGTTGAGGAGAGAGGGAGGGAGAAATTCCTCATAAAGGATGCTCAAGATCAACTCTGGATCTGATTTGATCACCTCCTTTAGTCAAGGATTTGTCAAATCCAGTCAATCTGCTTCAGATCTGACTGATTTCAATCAAATCGGCTGAGAATCCATTGATTTATGATTTTGGATTTGCTCCATTATTCATCAATTTATTAATTAAAATAATCAATAATTGATTTTTGGGGCTTTCTGACCTGAGTGATGGAAAATCACTCAAAACTAGGAAACAGTGGGTCCATGGGTTTACATGGTGCTCTTAGCTTGAAAATGAGCACCTACATGACTGAAACTGATTATTTGGCCCACTTTTATTACAAAATAAAATTTTCCAATTAAACTATTAAAAAATAGCCTAGGTTTTAGAAAAATTAAATTTTAATAAAAAACACTGAAAAAACTAAAAAATTGAGAAACTGAAAAACACCTAGGGGGACTTAGACATGTTCATATGACTCAAAAATGATGTCTAGCATGTTTATACATTGACACATAGACTCTAATAACCTCAATAGGCCTAAATTCCAAGCCGACCACCCCAACTTTGGAGGTATGGAGTGAAAAACTCAGAAATTATCAGTCATTTGTTCAACAACCAATAATAACCAAGGGAAAAAACACCCTGGGCTGATCGGATTGAAAAATAAAGTCTAAGAGACCGAGTCTTTTACAGACACTATCATGCTATAAAATTTATTACAATTCCCTCATGGGGTATGAACATGTGATATAGTACAACAAGCACTTCCCAGAAGTACTTCCAAAGGTCTTTTTGAAGTCCGAACATGTTAGCCCTGTCCAGTTCACCGGGATCACTTGATAAAAACCACTAAGTACAACTTAGGTGGTAACATTCTGGCTCCAACTGTGGGATGTGTGCTCGATCTGGTCTTTAAGTCAAGGAGAGGATATGGGAACACCAGAATCTCTTGTTTATATACCCTGCAAAAACATCTCAACTTGACAAGAAAAACCTCAGTAGCACAAGTTTTATGAAAAACCAAATGAACCATTAAGCTGATTTATTTAAACAAAATAGATGTAACTAACTAAAAGAAGCAAAGGTTTATTATAGCTAAAAATAGAGTTGGAGAAAGTAAATGCTCTCTTTCAAAAAGCTTATTTTCCTACTCTAAGCATGATATAAAAAGGGTTAAGTGTAATCAGAAATCCAATGTAACCACCTAAGCATTTTATTGACATAAAAAAATTTTCCTTGTCTTTGGTTACCAGCCAAAGTAAGGATACTTTATTCAGAAAATGCAAACCTGCGTGATGATTCAGAATGGGCGGGATGGATGGGAAATCATAGGCATGAATAATGTCGTCAAACTTCCTCCCAAAATGGTAAGTGCCTGTGCAGGCTGCTTCTATCCATGACTGGATAGGGTTGATGTACAAATTGGAATCTTGAGGCAGATTGACTACACCATCATACTGATCATCAAGGCTTATCGGATGATAATTCACTGTATAAGCCCCAAGCAGCTCCAATTCATGAGGAAACTCTATATGTGAAGATGATAGTTGAGACTGATATTCTAATAACTGCATCACATCTGTCTTTTCACAAAACTGCTTCTCCATGTCTTCATTAATGATACTCTTGTGCGGCTCTGCATGATATGACTCTGAATGATCATATAAGAGTTTTGAATGCAGCTTTTCCATACTAGGATTTTCCAAGGTCTCCAGATTCATGCTTCCCTCTATGGAAGTATAGTAGATTGGACTTCCACAAATCTCTAAACAGACACTCCCCTTGCTGGATATATCATAGATAGGATTCTTAATAAGATATCCACAAAAATCCCAATAGTCATCACCATCATCTATGTTAAATGTGATGGATTCCCCATTGCTGATATCAGGTTCCGATATCGAGTTCTCTTTGTCTTCACTACTGATATCGATATATGTCTCAAACTGATCATGTGGATAAACTCCATGCTCCTTTTTCATATCAAAGTTTCCCAAGGCCACATGGTCCATGCTCTCTTCTTTAGATATGCCATCAACAAAACCATCAAAAGTTTCTGGTTCATTATTTTCCTCTTTATTCATGTCATAGACTGGATTTTCCATGAATGTCCAGGACTCCTCATCAACATCTTTTTCAAGGATAAGGGAGTCTTCATCACTTGTATCATGCTCCAAGCTATACTTGTCCTGATTTTCATACTCATCTTCTTCAGAGAAAAGGTCACAAGGTAGTACACCTTCTAGGATGTCATCATTATATGGAGAACACATAGGAGTCCCATCATGTATATCACAGTTTTCATCATAAGTTTCACTATAAGATTCTGCAATGGTTTCATCCTCAGGCTTGTACTGTTTAGATGGTGACAAAGGGTAGGCCTGGCCTACCATGTATATATGATCAGACTCACCTGATGTTGTTTCCTGCTTACTAACCTCCACCATCCCATGTTCTATAATCTGATTTGCTATGTAGCAAGTGCTTTTTGGGTGGAATTTCTCACAAGGTCTACACCAAGGAATTACTTCATCTACCATATTAGTTGATTCTAACTGGTTTGGAATCCTAGGTTCTTGTTGAGGAAACTTCCTTTGATACACTTGAATCTGTTTTGGCTGAAAATTCCTAGGTCCACTATTTCTCTCCAGTGTGACTATTTTGTTTTGGATTTTTATCATGAATTGGTCCTGACACTAGTCATCACTTTTTCCAACATGCTAGCTATCTTTTCCATGGGGTCTTTAGAGGCTCACTTTTCTTTTGATTCAAAGGCTTTTCCCTTTTCTTCGTTGTATGAAGTGTTTCCCCTAGTGTAACCTGGAATGTTGGATTTTCCTGAAGATTGCATATTCTTTTCTATTTTCTCAGCCAATTCCTGAGCAGTTTTTAGATCGGCTGGCTCTTTGTCCCTTAATTGGTACCTCAAATCACTAGTGAAAGCTTCAATGTAATATATGAGGATGGACGCATCCCTTGGCTTGATTTCTCTAGGGAAGTCTGCAACCACATGCCTGAACTTAGTATTAAAATCATCAATGGTTTCATTCTCTATCTTCTTTATGTTATGGAGGGCGGCAAGCAGATGTCTTGGTTCTTTCTTTTCCCCCCATTTCTTCTTAAAACCCTCTAGGAAATCACTAAGAGTTTTATGCGAATCATCACCAAGGTTTTCATACCACACCGCAGCATCATCCTCTAAGGATAAAGCAAAGAGATTCATTTTGATATCTTCATGGTTAGAGGCAACAACATCACAATAACTGACTAGGTGCCTTTCAAATTTTTGGAGATGAGTCTTGGCAGTGGTGGCATTATTTCCCTCAAACCTGGGGAGCTTCTTGATAGCATCTTTCGGAATGGCATGGGGAGCACCTGCTATCTGAGAAAAGTCAAGGGGTTTGAATAATTCCGTCATTTCTTGAGATTGGTGAACATGACTCTCTACAAATATGTTATGGATATCTGCGAGGGATTTGTCTCCTAAATCTTCAAGGTTTCTACGAGAAGTCTGCCTATTCAATATTTCCCTAATAAACCTTTTGGGATCAGGGAGAGGATTGAATAATTGTTGTTGGTTTCTTCGGGTAGAAATTATTGAAGGGATGTTAGACAGTGGATTCGCCAGATGGATCGAGTTTTAATTTTTATGTTTTTTAAAGACTAGATCAATCAAAAGTTTTTTTTTAATCTTTTTAGTTGTTTAGAAAAAAGATAAGCTAATTCGTACTCGGGAATAAAAAGATTTATCCCCGGCAATGGTGCCAAAAAGTGTTGCCGCCTTTCACACACTTGGGTCACGTGGAAAAAATCTTCAAGCCACTCGGTGTGTCCTTGGGGGCAAGTCTCGAGTCAAGGATGTCACCTTGTTCTTGACTCCTCCGTTTAGGCTCAACTCCTAACAAAGCCAAGGGGGGTAGACCCTATTAAGTTACTAAGGATGATTTCTTAGTGTAATGATGTTGTACTGAATCAGTTATTTAGGAGTTTGAATATTTTAACTATAAGCAATCAAGATGACAAGATACAGAGATACACACGAAAGCACAAAGTTGATACACAATATATATATGAAGCAAAAAAGACCAGTGCCTTAAAATGGAGTCAAAAGAGATTAGTGTGCTTGCATGTGTTTGGAATAAATGTTTTGCGATTGCATCTTGGTATGTTTTAAGTTAAAATTGGAGTATGAGTTGTTTAAATTAGGCTTAAGGGGGACTCCAGATATACCCGAGAGTACTTGGAGTATGTCCAAAACAAAACCTTCACGGCTACACGCAAGGAATATGTGGGATGAAATGGAGTCTCTGGGGCTATTGTTCATAACGCACCCATTAGGGTGTGACAGAGATCGGTGCCCTGAGGTCACTTTTCAGAAGTTCCCACTTCCTTTGGGTATTTTGCCACCATAAAGGTTTGATCGAGGTGTTGGATTTTCACCTGATGGTTTGTCAATTGGGGAAGGCGAGTCCTAATTATGCTAGTTACCTAAGTGCTTTTGATACAGCTTGACTGATTGGACTAACCGCAGCCAAGTGCAGAGCATACACACTGGAGTCTTGTAAATTTTAATAAGTTTTAAGCTATGTGTTCTTGTTTAAAAGAAAAGCCTCCAAGAACCTCTTTCGATCCAAGTGGATCTCAATCGGGGAATCGAGGAGGGGTTAATTTTAAAGTTGTCGATAAAAAAATGATGAAAAATAAAACAACTACACAATTCTGGTTTCTTAATTAATCCTACCACGAATCTCTTTCCCCTTTCGGGTCAATTGGGAAATCGTGGGGTAAGTATTATGATTACTTTGAAATTGTACAATATGGAATATGGAATTAATAAATAAATCAATTATACTATCCTACAACTTAGATCAGTGCTAGCAAAAAATAAATAAACAGAAAGTGACGAAAAGGGCACCGACGCAAATCCCCCCAGGGGGGATGGGGAATGGGCTCGAAAGAGCCTATTCAAAGAATGATTTTATTAAATCAGTTACAATATCAAAGGACTGATAAATCAAAACTTTCTTGTTCCTTATACAGGCTGAAACCAAGATCTTACAGTTATACAAAAATTTTAAGAATTTTGTGACAAAAGAGAGACCCCTGGGGGGACTTGAGCGCTCCAAAAGCCACTTTGGACAGCAGCTTCCTTTCTTCTCTGTCATACCTGCTAAAGTACAGCGAGAATTTTAGAATAAAAAATTCCCAAAATCACTTTAAGAGTACCTTTGGGTCAGCCTACTTTATCTCAAAAAAATAATGAAATTAAACTAGCTAAACCGACGAAAAACGAACCAAGGAAAGCAAGCTTTCCTTGGGATCTTGGCTTTCTGTTTGTGTAGCCAATTAAAATGCACTGATATTGCAGAATATTTAATTTATCGTACAGCAAATGAAACTACCTTAACAGCAAGCTATGAATTTTCACTAAAATGCTTGCGAAAATAAGGTACTTTTAGCTAGATCTCTTGAAATTGAACTTTATGTGCAAAATGAAACTAAGATCTAGAATTTGGAAGGGATATTGATAATTAGATCTATGTGTGTTTTTCTTGATGAGATAGATCAGAGTAATAAGAAACCTTTAAAGTAACCAGTTTGAGGAAGGTTTAATCATTTTTAAAGGAGAGAAAGGGGAAGAAAGGTGCTTGTTTGTTGAAGCAGATCTGTAGAGGGAACTTGGTAGAGAAGCACCGAGGGGCACAATCTTAGCAATCTCTACTAGAAATCAATGGAATCAAACCTGAACCATAGATCTTCTAGCCACGACAAACCTGTAAGCTACAACACAACTCCTGCAAACAGAACTATCAGATCTGAAGATACATATGAGAAAGGGATGATACAGTATGCAAATAACCTTATTTGACATACAGGTATTAACTCATTCAAACATATGCAGCAAATAGAAAGTAAGTAAGCTTACTTACAATGATCTATCCCTATGATTTCAGAAACCATTCAGGCAGACAATAATTAAGTGCAAGAAATTGGAAAAATAGCAGTTTCACCTCTAATGCAGCATGACAATGACAATCCATACATGAAAGGTACTCCACAATTGAGCCTCCAAATCTTCTCTTTATTTCAACAAATGAAGATCAGTACACAGTTTACAATGGAAACCCCTTCAGTCCATCTCTAACTAGCTTGGAAGAGGAGGCTGTGCCTGGATATATACAATTTACAGGCCATCTAGCCCAGGGGGGGCGCAATTACTCATGGAATCAAGTGAAATCAACTGATGGAGAGTCCATCAATGCCTGATCTATGTCTAGCTGAGCTAGATATGAATCTCACTGAGTGCAACTGTCAATCGGGGGGCTAATCTGACTGACACCTCAACCTGTTAACTGAAGAATCCACCAAAAATCATCCAGTTGAGCCAAAAACGTGTTGAGGAGAGAGGGAGGGAGAAATTCCTCATAAAGGATGATCAAGATCAACTCTGTATCTGATTTGATCATCTCCTTCAGTCAAGGATTTGTCAGATCCAGTCAATCTGCTTCAGATCTGACTGATTTCAATCAAATCGGCTGAGAATCCATTGATTTATGATTTTGGATTTGCTCCATTATTCATCAATTTATTAATTAAAATAATCAATAATTGATTTTTGGGGCTTTCTGACCTGAGTGATGGAAAATCACTCAAAACTAGGAAACAGTGGGTCCATGGGTTTACATGGTGCTCTTAGCTTGAAAATGAGCACCTACATGACTGAAACTGATTATTTGGCCCACTTTTATTACAAAATCAAATTTTCCAATTAAACTATTAAAAAATAGCCTAGGTTTTGGAAAAATTAAATTTTAATAAAAAACACTGAAAAAACTGAAAAATTGAAAAATTGAAAAACACCTAGGGGGACTTAGACATGTTCATATGACTCAAAAATGATTTCTAGCATGTTTATACATTGACACATAGACTCTAATAACCTCAATAGGCCTTAATTCCAAGCCGACCACCCCAACTTTGGAGGTATGGAGTGAAAAACTCAGAAATTATTAGTCGTTTGTTCAACAACCAATAATAACCAAGGGAAAAAACACCCTGGGCTGATTGGATTGACAAATAAAGTCTAAAAGACCGAGTCTTTTACAGAAACTATCATGCTAGAACATTTATTACAATTCCCTCATGTGGTATGAACATGTGATATAGTACAACAAGCACTTCCCAGAAGTACTTCCAAAGGTCTTTTTGAAGCCCGAACAAGTTAGCCCTATCCGGTTCACTGGGCTCACTTGATAAAAACCACTAACTACAACTTAGGTGGTAACACGCGGTATACGCGACTGTCCTTTGGACATGTCGTGTATCATACACGAGTTTATTTTGAACAAGCCACGTATAAAATGTGTATACGCGACTATCTACATTGCATACCCGCGTATACATCGCGACTATCTTTAAACTGGCTGAAAACATCAAATTTTTCATAAAATCAAAAATTTGCTTAGATGAAATGAAATAGCATGGAGAGTTGATTTACCTGGCACTTGCGGATTCGAATATCGTCTAACGATTTGAAAACAACGAGCAATTGAAAGAAAAGGTAAAACTTGTCTATATTGGATAAAAATGCCAAATGGTGAATTTGATTTCTATTTTTGCACTATTTATAGAAATTATTTCAAAAAGTGGGGTTTTTAACCTATATTTTGTAATTTTTATTAAAATCAAACTAATGCCATGTCATCTTTACCTAATGAAATAGGTCCAAGGTTATTCAAAGTCATTTTCCACTCATATAGGGTAGGATTTTGATCATTTATATGCATTTTTGCATTTATACTTAATCTGATTTACCCCTAGGATTACTACTTTTACCATGGACTATGGTATTCCAACCATTAGTACCTTGTCTATATCATTGTTGTCCCCTGGATAGGGATTTCCTAACATAATTACCCTAGCTTAGAACACATTTATTGTCTTTTGATACTCATTCTGCATTTGTCGTAGGTTCCAGGGATCCTTCTTAGCTATTTTTCATGCCAAATTGAGCCTCATTTTGGTCTCTTTTTACAAGCTATCCCATTTATAAGGCTCCACACCCTTATGGAGTTTATTTAGGCCAAGGTCTAACTCCTCAAAATAGACTTGACTACCGAGTAAACTTGTTCATTCAGGCTCGTTAAGAATATGTGAATGGGCATCCACATTGGTGGTAGGTTACCTCTTTCTTGGACCACGTGGAATAATACAAGAAAGGATCACTCTCTTTTCTACGGAATTGAGAAGAGTATTCGTAGGCATAGGTTTATCACTTTTCCAGACCTAAGGGACTAAATTTACAGAAAAGGACCACCTGGTATGAGCTTAGTTTTCTCTTTTCGGTGCTCTGGACCTAAACATGAAAAAGATTCCGAGTGTACTTTATGTCTTTGTCATGCTCGTTAAACAACAAGAACAAAACATCAAGTTTATTGTTGTAAGCCCCATTTCTCGTACTCAAATGGATCTTTCCGAGTGATCTTGCTTTCCTTCACACTCTTAAAACTCAAGCTATAAGCTTCTCTTGAAGGAGCGTTGGGTAGGTGGTAATTTAACCTTTTTTAGACCTCCCTGACTAAGTACGAAAAAGGTTCACCTTTTCTTCTTCGGAAGTTAAGAGAGTTCTTCTGAGATATGTTTTATACTTTTTTGGTTTTAGGAGACTAAATTGGATGAAAAAGGACCCCCTTAGATTCTTCTTTGGAGTTTTCAGACTCTCTAAACATGAAAACACCAAGCGAGCATGTACTATTTTGGGCTTGTAAAATCCATGAATAAGTGACATTATCAAGCATTATTCCTTCTTCTCTTCAAGCTTGTCAAAAATGAAGAGGGACCTGAGTTGAATTTCCTGGACTCGTTAAAATTTAACAGGAAAGATAAGGAAGAAGTTTTATCTTTGGGTTACATTCAGTGGCAACATGTCCTCCTTGAACATAGCACTCTCTAAACGTTTCAATACGCATGCCTCAGTGTACACTCTTCAGTCCAGCTATCACTTCGAGTTTCTTACTCCTCCACTTGTCATTTATTCCTGGGGAATATGATCATGTCTCCTACATGACAGATAAGTCTATCTACAAAGTTAAAAGATACCTTGGGTCATCTTTGTGTCGTGCTCGCTGTTCAAGGATTTATCCATGTTTCTACTTCTTATCCTGATTCCATCATTGTCCTATCTAATAACACTTATGTTTACCTTCCTTTATGCAGTTCCTAATCACTCTTGTGATCCATTGGAGGATCTATTTCCTTCCTCATCACAGCATGGTTTCTCATCAATATTTTCTGAAGATGAAGACCTAGAGTTTTGAGGATGGTACACTAGGATTCACTTTCATCATTAGCGAATTCCTTTGCTTCAGTTGTCAATTGTCAACTATTGATTGGAAATATGTTGAATCCTTTCCATGTTTGACTTCGACACATCTATTCACATGGCCTGGATTGTACTGGTTCCTTTTTATTTTGACAAAGGCCTTAGGTTCACATATATAACCTAAGTGGCACAAGCTTGTGGTGTGTTCACTTACATAGCTTCCATATTTTTGAAGACTCATCATAATTGTATATTGTAGCTTTGATCCTCCTTTGTAATATACATGGTCTTGCACACATATCATATGATGTACTCAAATATTGTAAAGGAGCTACTATTCCAGTATATTGAACATGGCATCCTCAGATGTGATTATGTATATGACATTTGATATGTATTTGTTTCAGGTACTTCCTTTGCTTCCTTGGGCTTTTGAGTTCTCCAAGATAATGATTATAATGTATTTCGTCCATCGCTTCCCTTTGATCTCATACATTAGGGGGAATCTGTTATCATCCAAAATGGCACTTATCTGTCTGAGTACTGGCATTCCTCATGTTGGTACACAAAATAAAAATTTGGATTGAAGTGGCCAAAACACTATAGATGGGCATGACCTTTGATGCATTATCCTCAAATTATCCTTGTAGATTTTTATTATGAGTTTTGGGTTGTATACGCAACTATATTCATTGCAACTCGTGTATCATACGCGAGTATTTGCATTGCAACCTGCATACATGAGTTTCCTATATTAATACCCATGTATACCTTAATTCGAGATTAAAAAATATAAATCAAGATTAGATGAGTTGGGGAATAATCCATAACTATCCCAACCATCTCAACCATCCAAACCTTTGAAACCACTCTATTTCCCAAAGTTTAAATAGATGCCTTGGGGTGGGGGCTAATCAATCAATTTTGGAGAGAAAAGTTATGCTGGTGGTATACCTTTAGAATCTTGGAGCAGCAGAACTCATATTCCTTTGGTTGCAGAGGAGTCCTTGTGTCAAAAGCTGGGTTGTACTCTTATCTTATTCACCGCTTGTTAATAAAGAGAATTCTTCTTCCAATATTGTATTGAGTTTATTTCATGTATATTGGTTTAATGAATATGTTTGATTCTGTTATCAATATGCTTTTCATCTAACCTCTAATATATATATGCATGAGATATTTCTTGAAGGATTTTCTCTTTGTAGGTGGAGAAGTACATCCCTAGAAGCTTTGTAGAGAAGTGGAGCGAGAGAAGATCAAGCTTGGAACAACCGTCGCTAATCAGGTAAGTCAATATTTTCTTCCTATTCTCCTTCCATTCCCTGTAAAAGGCTGATTGTATGCAAGTTATTAGTAAGTTGGTAACCCCAGACCCAATGTTACAAGGGTGGTTTATCCTGAACAACACAATGGAAAAACCTCCCAACGAAGTCGCCATTTCTATTTCAGAATTATGTCCAATCCTACTGATCTTTGGTGGGATCACCACAAGTCAATACCCATAAAGGAAAACCCATAAATTAAAGAAAGAAACAATATTTAATATTTACAAACAATTTTAAATGGACAAATAAGTTAGAAGATAACTTGTCGTCTTCCTATCATTTGCTGAAGAAATCCTTGGATTCTTGTTGCTTCAATCTTCTCACTCAAATTTTAATTGATAACTAAAAATGGAACAAAAACTAGCAAGAGATAGTTACCGTTGAAAAGATTATAAAAATAATGAACATGCAAATTACACGTCCATAATTAAACATTCATAAACAAGAATTGAACAATTGATATGGATGGAAAATATCATTATTTTATATAAAGGTAAACAACACGATACAATGGAATGGTACCACCTGAGTCTTGCCGCTGCAACATTTTGAAACTAAGATCAAAGTTCTTCCTCTGAACCCTCCTAACACTCAGATTCCATTCTAAATCATATTTTAATAAATATGCCCAAGAGATCCCTATAATTATTTGACATAGTAAAGCTCACAAGAAGGGTTGGAAATACAATTCTCTGGATAAGGGATATGGAATTTTACAGACATGAGACAAATGGATTTTGTGGAATTGGTTTTAGTTGAATAACATGAGGATATGCTCTCTACAATGCTCAATCTTCCAAAAAATAATCAAAAGCACTAAGACTTGAGACCCCTCTTTTCCTTGAATTATGTCTATTTTATATTGATTAGGAGGAAGTTAGGAAAGTTAGAGATAATTATTTACAGGATTTGGATAATTGTGAATGGTTGTAACTGATCCCATAAAATAAATTATTTTAATTTTTTACCCTTAAACGGACACATACGTGGTTTAGTATAATACATGGTGTGTATATGCAAGTTGGCCCTGTTAGTTTTTCTTTAGATATTATTAGAGTATCTAGGATATTTATATGAAAGAATAACAAGTACAACAAGATGCATAAGATATAAAAGATACATGAGACAAAAATATTTTCACCAGGGAAACCATAAAGGAGAAAACCCTGCTAACTTCCTCTGAATAGTAAGATGGTCAAAAGCAGTAATAACAAGTATTCAACAACTATCTATCTCTCCTCCTTTGTCTCTCTCTCTCACATGCAAACTTGAGAGTGTGAGGTTTGTATAAATGAGGGAGATCGCCTCCCTATTTATACATTTTCAAGTCACTAACCAAACATAAGAGTGGGGATCACATGTCTTCCCTAACAGAGTTGAATTTTCCCAGAGAGACTTCAAATACACATTACATGATGTTACACTGGGGACTATTGCCCTGAATTACAATGGAGGTTGTACCTCAAGGCCTATACACAATTAAGACATCCTGCAAGGGGGTAAACACATCACCAATGGGGGTACAACAACATACAATGATAATATACATCAGAATATATTTCGAAGTTACAATTACATCAACACTCCCTCTTAACTAGGAAGGTATTATCTCTCTTCACAGTCATCAACGCATCTGGTCAAGTATTCATCATACATTCATAATCATGGAGTCATAGATTCATCATCATAGTTGTTTCCATCAGCTTCTTATTATTGATCATCGAACAGTACTATATTTCATCAGAAGTTTCTACAGGGCCAGCCCTCTATCGACTGGGTGTAGGCCTAGTCCTTATCCAGGTCTTCATCACATCTTGAGAAATCCATATCATAGGAATGGTTGAAGACCTTTATATTGCCACGACAATAACCTGTGTCTCCTACCTTCATCGCATCGTATCCAAATCATCTCTTTTGTCCCACATAAAACAAAACAAAGAAAAAATATTTAGATGCATACCACCTACATTCTTTCACCATAGTAAAGCCAGGATAATTTTCACATCATTAAGAAAACATGTAGCTTCTACTATGTGGGAATTTCCTACCACACTCAGTGCATTATGTATTTTCATGGTCAAACTGTGTTCTATGAGTAGAACTACCTAGGTGCACCTCTTGTGCTTCATGAACTTATCATCTCAACATGGTAACACATATATATAGATATATATGTAAGGACGGATTACGACCAAACAATATACTACATCAAGACCTTTTACATTCTCTCATCAACCTCAAGGAATTATTACATCTGAACAACCTGTGTCCATGATCTTTTACGTTCAGACAACCTTTGGGGCTTATTACATCCAAGTAACCTGCGTACCATGCTAGGTCTCATTTTATACTTGGATAACCCACATGAATTATTACATTCGAGTAACCTGCATACCACACCAGGTCTCATTTTAAACTCAAATAACCTGTCATAGGACAGATTACATCCAAGGATAACCTATGAGCTTTTCCAGGACTGGTTACTGTTGTCGCCTTTCACACACCTGGGTCACGTGGCAGAAATCTTCATTCTGGCTCCAACTGTGGGACGTGTGCTCGATCTGGTCTTTAAGGCAAGGAGAGGATACGAGAACACCAGAATCTATGGTTGATATACCCTGTAAACTTACATCTCAACTTGACAAGAAAAACCTCAGTAGCACAAGTTTTATAAAAAACCAAATGAACCATTAAGCTGATTTATTTAAACAAAATAAATCTAACTAACTAAAAGAAGTAAAGTTTTATTATCACTAAGTATAAAATAGAAATGCAGAAAGTAAATTCTCTCTTTCAAGGAGCTTATTTTCCTACTCTAAGCATGATATAAAAAGGGTTAAGTGTAATCAGAAATCTAGTGTAACCACCTAAGCATTTTATTAACATAAAAAAAAATTCCTTGTCTTTGGTTACCAGCCAAAGTAAGGATACCTTATTCAGAAAATGCAAACCTACGTGATGATTCAGGATGGGAGGGATGGATGGGAGATCATAGGCATTAACAATGTCATAAAAATTCTTCCCAAACTTGTATGTGCTCATGCAGGCTGCTTCTATCCATGACTGGATAGGACTGATATACCAATCAGAACGATGAGGTAAACTGACTACATCATCATACTAATCATCGGGGCTTATCAAATGATAACTCGTTGCACAAGCCCCAAGTAGGTCCAAATCATAAGGAACCTGTATATGTGAAAAATATGGCTGAGACTGATTTTCCATTGACTGCATCACATCTAACTTTTCACAATATTGTTTCTCAATGTCTTCATTGCTGATACCCTTGTGTGGCTCTACATGGTATGATTTTGAATGATTGTTGTAATCTCACAGATCACATAAGGTTACCAATAATACATACTAAACATACATACTATAAATCAGAGACAAGAGACAAGAACAGATAGGAAAACAGATTATATTAATGCAATGAGTTCATACAAGGCAGAGAACTGAACTGAGTTCTCGTTTGGCTCAACAGCCTAATATATACAATGTACAGACAGTTACAAAATAACTACCTGTCGGTTCAGTGAACCGACATGACTTTTAGTTAACCGACCAATCTTCTAGTTTAGTCGACCAACCAACTTAGTCGGCTGATCGACTAAGTCGGCCCATCGACTTAGTCAGCTGATCGACTAAGTCGGTCTTCGTTCAAGTCGACTTCGTCGACTTGCTCCTTCTACATCTCCCCCATGAACAAAATGTTTCTTCGTCCCGAAGAAACAGGGAGGTACAAAATTTGAAGTTTTGTTGAACCGTTCAAAATTGCCATTGCTGTGGACTGTGCAGATGGATGGTTGGTCTCTTCTAGACGCAGACTTTGACAATGGCCGGAGCTGTGATGGCAAGGTGATGTTGAAAGTCTGTCCAACTCTACAAAGCTTTCTGGATGTCGATTGTCAATGTCGTCAAACTTGACAATACCGACATCTTTTCTGAAAGGGGAATTTCTGTGATTTTCTCCATGTTGGGGCCTAGTGACTGGTTCTGCTCTTCTACGGCAGCGATGAGTCGTTTCATCTGGGGGCAGATGATATCGACCTTTTCTAGGTTTGGCAGAGCCTGTTGCACCCATTGGTGTGCTTCCCATTCCAACTTCTACAGCTTGTTGTTCTCCAGCACTATCTGATCTTCTATCGTCTGTCTGAGTGCTGCTTTTGTCATTTTCCTGCTCTCCAAGGCCTGAATGACTTGATGAGTCTGTCGGGTCTATTGGTAGACCTGCCCATAGTGAGTAGGCCAGTCACATAAAACATCTTCTGTGACGATAGACTCTTCCATGTGGTCCTGGAGCACCTTGTAGGCCTCTGAGAAGGTAGTGTGTTGTGCTAGGAGCAGTCGAGTAGTCTCCTCCTTTTGTTCTTGCTTAGTCTCTTGCATCCGGGCCTGGATGGTCGATACCATAGTCTCGAAGAGATGGTATGCTCTTTCAAGTGGTCGATCTGTGTCGACTTCGACAAGGCCTGGTATCATGGTCTGTGCTAGAGCTCTACATTTGCCGAGAAACTTGACTTCTTCCGCATTTTTAGCTGTACGCTCTTTACTTTTCTGAACAGTCCTTAGCTTTGCTTCTTTGGCCATAGTTTTGAGGAGTTGGCTGACCTATGTGTCGGTTAAGGAACTTGCATCCCTTAGGATGATCCAAAGGTTAGAATTTTTGGTCTGATGTGCTTTCTTCTTCTTGTGTTTGTTGGCCTCCGGCTCCTGGGTGCCTTCGGTAGTTGAGGTTGGGTCTGTGGTCGGGGGAACGGAAGTCGATGGATTTTCTGGTTGGGGGGTTGGTATGACTACGTCTGGCGGAGAATATGTATGTGGTTGTGATAGGTCTAGTTGTGAATCTGGTGGTGGTGGGGGGGTGGTGATGGTGGTGGTGGAGGCGATGGGGTCGGAGAAGGAACTGGAGTGGATGGGTTGGCTAGAGTGTGTTGTGGGCTTCCGTCGGAAGAGATACCTTCTTCCGAAGGTGTAGTGGGTAGGTCGTCCTGGGCGTCGGGGTTGATTAGCTCCATGATAGACTGTGATGCTCCAATTACGTCGTCTTGTTGGTTTTGGGTGAATGTCGTCGTAATGTTTGCATAGGGATTTTTGCTTGCATAGAGAGGAGTTGTTGTTTGTATTTTGTGGGCCAACTGAAACAGTGCAGGCAGTGTCGTGAAGAAAGATTTAAGCTTAGCATCCTAGTCAACCTTGGCTTTGACTGTCTCCAAGATTGCTCTTTGATATACCTTGTGGGGACTGACCGACTGTTGTACTGATGCTTGCTCCTCGACTACGGGTGTCGGGGATGGGGGTGGAGGGGTCGACACAAGGTCGACAACATTTTCAGGCATCGGTGTCATTTTGCTTTCTTTGGCCGACCCTCTAGAGCTCCTGCTTTCAGATATCATTGAAACTGAGTTTCAAATAATACTTTATTTGCAGCGGCATCCTCGACGATGTCGACGGCCGCGGCTACTAGCTCCTCCTCATCGTCGAACGAGTCAGCAAGAAGAAGCTTGTGCTTACCCTTGCCTTGTTGTAGCTTTTGGGTCTTGATTCTCTTTCTGGCGACGGCTATCTCCTTGGCCAGCTTCTTAATGATGCTATTAGATAAAGCATATTCCGGTTTGGCGTCCTCGACTTCACCTGTCGGTATTTGAATTGGGTTGACAGTTGCTGGAGCCGGAGGGGTTGTTTGTTGCTATGGTCACTACTGTTGGTTGTTGTTGTTCTGTCGGCTGTGGGTCGACTATCTTTGTAGTCAAAGGTTTGATGGTGATGTGTACCCGATTGGTGGGCTCGATCGGGGTGTCCTCCGACACAAATGTGCTGATGTAAAGGTTGAGCTCGTAGCCTTCCTATTTTTCCTAGTCGGTAGGTGGCTCTGTGACGGAGAAGTCGACCTGTTTGGTAGCCTCGGGTATTTGTATTCTTCTTTGAGCCTGTCGGGTCAACTCCCAGAAAATCTGATCGACCGTCGGATAGTAGTCGAGGTCCTGGGCTTTGGGGTCCTGACCTTGCATGTACCAGACCGACGTATGGTCAAGCTCTAACTGTATATGAGAGTCCGCAGGGAGGTTTCGTTGGATGTTCTGGGGAACCCTCCACCTCGTTGTGTGAACCTTCAACTGCTAAAACCAGTTTTCCAAGAAGACTTTCCCCTGTCCTAGCTCATGCAGGGTTCCTTTTTGTGAGAAGGGTTTAAATCGGTTCGTCTCGAACTTGGTCGGCTCTCGGAATACTAGACTTCCTTCTGGACAGATATGATACATGACAATCCAGAGAATAAGAGAGGGGAACTTGATTATACCTCCCGTCTCTTGGCATATTTTGCAGATGGTTTTGACCATGTTGGCAACATAGTCTCCCCATCGGTAGATCCTACCGTCGGTTGCAATTGTGTTGGCAGCCTCCAGCATCTCCAGTTTGAGGTCGCTGCCTCAACCGACTAATGTAAGGGTGATTGCAATGATTTTAGCCACAATTTGTGGCATCCGTGTCATGATGTGTCCAATCATCAACCCCTTGGAATTATTTCCCAACGGCGAGCCGTAAGCTCTTGGAATAACCCTTCTTTAATCCCAATTGGTACAGGGCTGCCTTGGTTGGACAGACCAGTAAGTCATGAGATAACATCCACGGTAATGTCGATCGGCTTGTCGAAGTAGAATCGGTCGTTGTGGTAACGGCTGATAATGAATTTGACCACTGCTTCTTTCATCCCACCAAAGCTTTCCATCAGAGGTGCGTTAGGGTAGTTGAAGATGGTTCTCTTCCAGATTTTCTCAGCGGCCTGGGTCATCTTTTTGTCGACATAGGCCCATTCTTGGATTTCTGTCCAAAGTTTCTTCCATTGGTTGTCTTGGACTTTATCATTTTTTATGTTCTTTAATCGGCGGACCAAGGGTGTTTCCTCTGCCTATATCTCTCTTGCCTTAGTCGCTGCTCGGGTCAGTTTGGGTGCCATTATGTCAGGTTGGTCGACGGTGTTACAGGGTTCCTGGTCTTTAGTCGACTGAGGTTGTGGGTGCTATGTGGGTAAATGGTGTGGTGGATGAACCTTCGACTGTCTTGTACTTATAGGCGCAGGTGTTTTTGCATGTGGGGATGGACGTATTAATGGCAGACTGGACGGTCCGGCTGTAATACTCGAATGGGAATTAATGGTGGAATGTGTGCGGCGCTCAAGGCCATCAATGCGCGATGGGACTCTTGAGGTCATCGGTCAGTGTCGGTGATGAGAATGGTCGGCCGGACTGGTCGATGAGGATGGTCGAAGATGATGATGTCAGTTAGCGAAGTAGTTAGTTGCTGTCATGTTTGTTGTGTTTGATTGTATTGTTTTGTTTTGGAATTTTTATCTTTTTATGGGTTTTTGATTGACGGTTAAGGTCATTATTTGATTATTATTAATTTTTTTTTTCCAGTTTCTGTAATGTTTGAGTCGGGCTCCATTAACGAGCTTTCGAAATACTAGGCCCTGCAATGTCTTTAGTCGAACCAAGCCATTGGGGTGTATTTCTTTGAAAATGTAAGGTCCCATCCATTTGGTATGTAGTTTCTTGGGTTTTCCTTTGACTTGACTGTTATAAAATAAAGCAAGGTCGCCGACCGACAGGTTTTTGTTTTTGATGTTACGGTCGTGCCATGCTTTCTGTTGTTGTTTGTGAATTTCTTGGTGTTGGATAGCCATGAGTCTATGTTCTTCTAGCTTACTGAGTTGGAATAGTCAGTCCTTTTTTACCTGTTCGACCTCGATATGAATTAGTTGTGCAATAATAGGTGTCTGCTGTCAGAAATGTAGGGGAACGACTGCTTCTTACCCGTAGACTAGTCGAAAAGGGGTTTGATCGGTCGACCGTTTATATGCTATCCTATATGACCAGATAACCGTCGGGATTTTCTCATCCCAGTCGTATTTTTTGGTACTGCATATTTTGGTTAACCCTTTTGTCAATGTTTTGTTGAAAGCTTCAATCACGCCGTTCGACTGAGGGTGATATGCGGTGCTTCGTCAGTGGTCGATGTGAAATTGGTCGGTCAAATTTTTGATGGTTTTGTTGATAAAATGTGATCCTTGGTCGCTAATCAATGTGAGTGGGCATACGAATCTAGTGATAATGTTTTCATAGATAAACTTAGCAGCTACCTCACTTGAACATGTATCGACGGGTTCAGCTTCTGCCCATTTAGTGACATATTCCACTACAGTGATAATATATCTTGCACTTGATCGTTTGGCTGGGATAGGAAACGGTCTTATGAAGTCTATATCCCATATTTCGAATGTGAGACTAGGGTTTATAGATATCAAGGGCATTTCTGTGCTTGGCAGAGGTCGACCAAGTCGTTGACATCTGTCACATCGACTAAGGAAATTCTTGCAATCTTTGTGGATTGTTGGCCACCATAATCCTGACTGTTGGATTTTCTTGGTAGTTGTGTCTGCTTAAAAGTGTCCTCCTGCAGGTCCATAGTATGCTTCATGCATAATTTGTTCTCTCTCATGGTTGAGTACACACCTTCTGAGAATGTCGTCTAACCCCATTTTGTACAAAAATCCATTGATGAGGCTGTAGGGTGCAGCCTTCATAGCTAAGATTTGTTTTTTCTTAGTGCTCAGACCTTCTGGTGCTTGACCTGTCTCTAAGAACTGAGCTATTTCTTCTAGTTCTTCGGGTACTGCTTCTATGTGGAATAGATGTGCATCCGGTAATTCGTCGTTGACTCCGGTCGGTTCCTCTCCTGTGTCTATACGTGATAGATGGTCGGGCCCGACATTTAGTTTCCCTGTTCGGACAACGACTTAGAACTCAAATTCTTGAAAATGAAGGAGCCAGCGACAAATTATCCCATGTTGAAGGGGTTTATTGACGAGGTATTTTAAGGCTTGATGGTCGGTGTAATATGTGAAGGGGTTGGCCAAGAGGTAATGTCGATACTTTTGGAGGGCAAAGACCATACCTAGGGATTCTCTTTCAGTGGTCAAATAGTTCCTTTCAGCCTTATTTAATTTTCGACTACTGTAGAATATAGGGTAATCCATCCCGTCTTCCCCTGGTTGAGTCAGGATTGCTCCGATTGCTATTCCTGAGGCATCGGTATGCACATGAAATTTGGTCAACCAATTTGGAAATTTGAGTATGGGAGCTTCGACCAATTTTCTTTTCAGTTTGTCGAAGGAGATCTAGCATTCCTCTGTCCATTTAAATTCTTGGTCTTCCTTTAGTAATTCTTCTAGAGGGTTGGTCATGTCTGAATAGTGTCTTATGAATTTCCTATAATAGCCTGTATGGCCCAGTAACACCCAAACTTGTTTAGGGTTTATTGGGGGTTTCAGGTCAAGGATGATTTTAATCTTGGCAAAATCAACTTTGATACCATCTTTACAGACAATATGCCCTAAGAGTATCCCTATAGGGGTCATAAAGATACACTTCTTAATGTTCAGGGAGAGTTGAATCTGTCGACATCTCTCCAGCATGCGTCGGAGCCATGTGCAGTGATCTTTTAAGGTGGAGTATATAGTCCAATCATCGAAGTATACTACCATGGTTTTATAGATATATTCTTGGAAAGTATTGACAACAATTCGAGAAAACACTGCGGGTGCATTCTTTATCCCAAAAGGCATAACTCTGTAAGCAAAAGAGCCAAATTCACAGACAAATGTTGTCTTCTTTTGATCTTATTTTGCTATGGGCACTTGGTTATACCCTGAGAAGCCATCTGTGAATGAATAACATTCATGGCCTGCAACTTCATTCAAGATCTCATCAGCATAGGGGGTTGGGAATGGATATGTTAATGTTACTTTGTTAAGCTCCCTAAAGTCAACACAAATTCTCAACCTTGTCGGGTCATGTTTCTTTGGTTGTACGACCATGGGACTTGCCCATTCGGACTGATCGATGGGGTAAATGATCCCTGCTGCTAACATGTTGTAGATTTCCTTTTTAACTATTTATTTGTACTTATGAGCTAGTTTATAAGGTCTTTTCTTGACAGGTCAGACATCAGGTTTAGTATCAATTTTCATTTCTCCCATTTCTTGTACTAACCCTTTTAGGTCTTTATAGTCCCTTGCAAATACATCCTGGAACTCTCTAAGTAAGTTCACTATTTCAGTGGTCTGTTGTTCATTACAGCAGTCACCAATCTTGGCTATTTTTGGTGGTCATCATTTGAAATGTCGACCTCCTTAGTTTTCACTTTGGCATCTAGCCACTCTGGTGCTTTAGCTTCATTGATTGGCCGACTTCCTTCTATGAACTGTGAGAATGTAGCAGGAAAGTCGGATGCAGTCATTCTATCAAGATCTGGTTGGTCGGTGGTCTCGACTTTCAAGATTGAGTAGATGGGTTTTGTTGTTTCCATGTGGTCAGTCTTCCATCTGAAGCTTTTACCTTCTGTGTGTTCATTTTCTAAGTGTAAATGTGTCGACTGTGATTTTGATTCAATTTGTATCTTGTTACAGTCCTTGATTTTTCGATGGTCTGGGGAGGGTTGTTTTTCTGTCGGTTGGAGGAACTGTTTGATTTGGTGTGCTGTCCCAGCCAATTTTTCGTTTTGAGGTATGAACTGGAAGTCCTTAATAAAATTTTCTTTAAGTTCATGCCAAAAGAAGGTTTCTCCTCTGGCTTACTCCATCTTATACCATTTATTAGGTAAGTCAGCTAGGGTTGAGGGAAATAAATGTGGCTAGGCTCGCTCATCTTTGTATCCAAGCCTTCTCCATTCCTTTTCACAATGCTTGATGTGTTCTTCTGGGTTTTGACCTTGGATAAAGATAGGGATTTGAGCTTTCTGGGTTAACTTTTTTCCACCAAACCGTTCGACAAATAAAGTTGAAGCAGTTGTCCAGGTCTGAATTTTTGTCTGATGGGTATCCCACCATCAAGCTGCTTGACCTGTAAATGTTACCACTAAGCTTTGAAGTCTGCCATGTTCTCCAATATTTTTAGATACTTGTTCGACATGCATGATTGGGGATTCTCTCTCCTTATACCTGGGCAGTTGAGTAGTATGCAAGCTGGTTGGTTGTAAGGTGGGTCGTTCCCTGACTTTCTTTTCAAATACTTTGGGGATAATTGATACAATGAAGCACTGTCAGGTGGGTTGTTTCTATACTTTTTGTATAGTCCAGCACCCTATTGCTTGTGTTTCATAATTTTCCATTTCCTAATCATATAATTCAGCATCTGAATTATAACCAATTGAGTCTTGGTTACCTAAGTGAAGTTCTCCATGGATGTTGGGTTCTGTGTAGTCCGTATTGTTTTGCATCTGATACAGTTGTCTGACATCGACTTCTTCATCAATCGGTTCAGTCCAAGGTGCCCCTTGGGAAGGATTAATGGGTACAATGACGTTGTGACCATTTCCTTTTAACTTAATTTGTTCTTTGTCTAAGGATATGGAGGCTTTCATCTTTCATCCCCAAGGTCGACCGACTAGTGCTGGGAAGGAACTAGATCCTTCCTTTGGGTCAATAATTTCGAAATCCACCTTAGTTGATATTCCTTTGATGGTCGTGTCAACATTTTTCCAAACCCCAATGGGTTTAATGAGACCTTGGTCAGCGAGTTTTAGGTAGATGCCTGACTCATAGATTCGAGGTCGTCCCATCTTTTCCCATGTATCTCGAGTCATGATATTTACCTAAGATTTGAAATTGAGCACTACTTGTCGGACGTGGAACCCTTTGATTTCTAGGTCGACAAATGGGTCGACATCATTTTTTTCTTTTTGGTTTAGGCTGCATATGTTCTTAGTTTGTTTTTCGGGATTAGCACTTTTTATTTGATGCAATAAATCAATGAATTGGGCTACAGATTTGTCTGTTTGAGCGAGATAGATTAGTTGCTGTATTGTGTTAGGTCGACTGCTAATGAGGTATTCTTTTTGTGCGATGTCTTGAAATATGTGTGTTGCTTCTTGATATGTTGATTTTTCTTTATAGGGTCGGGATAAACATTTGTGTCTTTAATCTTGCTAACTTGGGGGTTATCAGGCCCAATTTTAGTGCCTTGTCGTGTAACAATATGTAAATTCTTAGTAGTTAGTACATCATGCTTTTGTACACAAGACAAGACATTAACATTCTTCTTCGTATTGATTTTGTCTAACATAGTAGGACAATCCTCCAACGAGTGATCTCCTACTCCACAGTATGTACAGAATTTAAGGTCAGTTCTGTCCTTGTATGGACAGTCTATGTATCGGTGCCCTTCTTTATAACATATGAAGCACTGGGTGGGTCGACGAGTTCGTATGTCACTATTCTAGGGGAATCGACCTCTTCCTCCAAACCCTTGTCGTCGATTGTTGTATCGGCGCTCATATCATCGGCCGTCGTACAGTTGTCCATTTTGGTTGTTTGTATTGCTTTGCTCATTGTTTTGTGCTACTGCATTCGTTTGGTAGACCGCCTGATAGTTCTGTTGATTCTTCAGATTTAACTGACAGCCGGCCGTGTTGTGATTTTTAGTCTCACAGATGGTGCACCAGGACGATTTTCCATTCTTCGTGTTAAACGGACAATATTTTGTAGAATGATCTCCGTGCTCCTGGAAAATGTTGAAAAATGCTTTAGTTTGCAAAAAGTGGATGTCTTGTCAACTGTATTCGTGTCAACAATTATCTTTCGTGTGTCCGACCATGGAACATTTAGTACACCAGATTTCTTGATTCTTGAGGGTTAGTTCTTTCAAAGACTTCTGCACGTTCTCGAGCTGTTCTTCTAATCTATGGTTCGTCGGATAGGTAGGTATGTATTCGTCCATCTCGACCTGTAGAGCTTTTGTTATTGTGTCTTCATACGTCTTGAACGTTTCCAGACTGATATGTCGTCGTACTTTCTGTGATAATCTTGCAAGGAACCTTTGAATTAGTAGTTTTTCATCAATAACATAATCTAATTGGATTAATAGGTCCTTCCAACGTTTGTCATAGTCGAGGACTGTCTCCCCTGGCTTTTGCTGTGTTGTTTTGAGCTTTTTGGAGTCCAGGTGCTTGGCATCTAGGGTTTTGAAGAATGATAAGAATTGTGCCTTGATCTCAGATTTCTTCGCTCTAGGTTTCCTTTACAAAAAGGTCATGTACCAGGTCAGGGCCCTTTTCCGTAAGGCTCCCGCGAACTGAGCCATCTGTCGGTCTTCATCCGTCACCTGGTTTGCTTCCCAGGTCGACTCGCAGATGAACCAATGTTGTCTGGGGTATTCACCCCCTCGTAGAGAGGAATGTGAGCTGATCCGTGACCCATGTCTGAATCACTTTCACTGCTCTCAGAAGTCGATGGAGGTGGAGGTGGGGGTGGTGGTGGGTTTATTGATATAGTCGGGCCTGCAGGATTTTGGTCGATGGAACTTGTGCTCCCGTCGGTGGTTGATTTGTCTTCGACATACAGTGGCTTGTTGTGGATTTCTACTGTCGATGGTCCATTGCAGCTTTGTGTGCGCAGGTCTGCTTGGTCAATTTCTTCAAAAGATGTACCTTGCAGGGGGGGCGCTCCTTCCTGTGTCAGTAAGAGCAAGTGGATACTTCAGAGGGAGGGTGCTGCCTGAAACGTCACCCAGTTTCCCTCGAGCGGTCGATGTATGATAAGGTGTCGACCCGTGTATGTTTCGTCACCTAGTCGACTCCATATGTTGTAGTCACCAGCTCGTAGTCCTAGATCATCTTCGATAATAGTTTGGATTCTAGTATGTGGATTTGTCAGGGAAAGGGTTATTCTATCGTCAGGAGCTCTTATTTGGAGAGCTTCTGGCTGCTCTATCCACACTTCTTCCTCTGGAGGGGACACTGCTTTTTCTACGCCCTCTTCCCGTCGGTCATGACCCGACTCTGGCGGGTTCTCTTCACGGTCGTTCTCCCTAGGGTTTTGCTCTCTGCGCAGCTCTGTGGCTCATTCGCGTCTTGCTTCCCTTCTCTTCTGTCTTTCGTCCCTTTCTTGTTTCTGAATGTCCGACATACTTTTGTACAGTACTATTTTCTTCAGGTCCTCTATGGTCGACTTTTTATTACTGGTGACGGCTCCTCTTTTAGGCCGACTAGGATCCACTATACTCTACCTCCGACACATGACCAACTACCCCCCCATAGCCTACCCGATGCTTTTAGAAATCCTGGATAGTTCAAATCACTTGCTCAGGAAGTATTCCCACTCCCTTTCTGTAATAAATTTCTCCCACTTCCTCTACTTCTCCGCCCAGTTGGTGTTTGGTGGCTGTTCGCACAGTGGTGATCTAGGTTCGACGATGTGGCCTGCTCCGTTCTCTATCAAGAATTTGAACAGCAAGTTCAATAAGGAACATAGAAAGTGTTCAGTGAAGTCTGTGTAAAAAATTTCTTTGACAGTTTCCACAGAAGTTCTGTCTTCGACCGCTTGTTCCTCACAGAAGTCGTCGGCGATTTTCTCAAACCACTCCGACAGATTTGTTCGACCTCCTCGGAACAATTTATCTAGCAACTGTTTTTCTTTAGTTGCATCTATTTTTCTCATCCAGAAGCTGCTTCAATAGTTGTGGCACTGATTCGACAAATTTTCATGTTTCTCTGTGAAAAATCTTGCTTTGGCTTCAGCGACTGTTAATCTGTTTCTTCTTGCGTAATTTTGCAAGTAGTTCGCAACTTTACGGTCCCACCAGTCCTTGATCTCCTGCTCTTGTATCATATGTGAGCATATATTTTAGACATGTGCCACTGGCAACGTAACCAATGTTGTAATCTCACAGATCACATAAGGTTACCAATAATACATACTAAACATACATACTATAAATCAGAGACAAGAGACAAGAACAGATAGGAAAACAGATTATATTAATGCAATGAGTTCATACAAGGCAGAGAACTGAACTGAGTTCTCGTTTGGCTCAACAACCTAATATATACAATGTACATACAGTTACAAAATAACTACCTGTCAGTTCGGTGAACCGACATGACTTTTAGTTAATCGACTAATCTTCTAGTTTAGTCGGCCGAACGACTTAGTCGACTGATCGACTAAGTTGGCCCATCGACTTAGTCGGTTGATCGACTACGTCAGTCTTCATTCAAGTCGACTTCATTGACTTGCTCCTTCTACAATGATCACATGAAAATTATGAATGCTCCATACTAAGGTTTTCCCAGGCATCCAGATCTGTGCTTCCCTCTATGGATGTATTGTAGATTGGACTTCCACAAATTTTTGAATAAACACTCCCATTGTTGGACATATCATGGATGGGATTCTTCATAAGATTTTTACCAGTTGGATTATCTATGAAATTCCAATAGTCATCACTCCCATCCATGTCATATGTGGGGGAATCTTCATCCATGGCATCATGCTTCTGCCTATCCATGTCTTCCTTGTATTCATAACAATATTCTTTAGATAAAATGTTACAAGGAAATAAACTTTCCAAACCTTCATCAACATGAGGAGAACAAGGTCTAGTGTCACCACACACTATAGTGATCTTATCATAGGTTTCTTTATGGGATTCTGTTATGATATCATGAAGAGGATCTTCAATCTTATCTTCAATCAAGAAAAAAAATTGGACATATTCAATGGGATCACTTGGTATGTGTTGCTCAGTGGATTTCTCTAGAGGGATTTCTGGAAAGGTATCAGCATTGCAACACACTTGAGAATACACCAAATATTCAATGTCTTCAGCTATGGTGACATGAGGAGAGTCTTCAACAATGTGTTCCATCATGGGCTCCTCCTGGAGCTCTTCAATATGATCATCTTGGATTTTCTCTTCCTCAGAATCTTGCTGTGTATTGGGAGATACCTCATTTTATTTAAGAAGACACTTGATTTCTTCATTTGTTAAATAACCTCTAGGATGCCTTTTTATGGGAGTATCATGGACTTCCTCTTTACTTAAATGTTCAAGAAGTGATTCCAAGTCTTCAATACTTTGTATCATGGAAAAAGGTCCATCATATATTTTCATGTGATACTCTGTTCCAGATAGGTAGAAGGTACAGATCTTTTCAAGGAGCCTTTTTAAACCATTCATACTACCCCTACCATCATGCCACTGCTCTAAAAACATCCAAAGGAAGCTTGGAAAAGAAGTTATACATTTATCAGGAAGGCCTTGATAGAACCAATAACAAGCCTCACCCTGAAAAGTACTAGCAAAAATTTGCATCATATAGTCTTCATGAAAAATATTGAAGTCAACAATCAACTGAAGGAAAGATTTGACATGCCAAATGGCTGAGTCACCATAATCTCCATAAAAAGTTGGAAGCCAGTTATATGCATCCACCAAACCATCACAACAGTTAGGAAAACCCATGATGTTTGAGAAATCGATAGGTTGAAACCTTAAGGCTATCTGGGCACCAAATTTCTCCTCTAATTCATCCAAAATAGTATCCATTTGATATAATGATTAAACCTTGTACTGACAACATGGAGCTATCATGTGATGAGCTTTAAAGGTTTTTACATGTCGCATGGGCTCATCTACACACAAAAAAACCTCACAAGTTTATGAGATAACAGGGTTTTATCCCTTCAATGGAGTCGCCATGTGAAAAAGAAAAATAAGCATTTATAAATCTTTTCACAAAAATTATTTTTTGCTTTTCTTTGTAAAAAATAAAACTGGAAAAAAGTCAATGGAGTTGCTAGATGAAAATTAAAGATCTACTCTAAGGATTCATCAAACAAAGCAAAAACAAAAAGGAAGAAAACAAAAGTCGTACTCGGGAATAAAAAGATTTATCCTCGGCAACGGCGCCAAAAGGTGTTGCCACCTTTCACACACCTGGGTCACGTGGCAGAAATCTTCAAGCCACTCGGTGTGTCCTTGGGGGCAAGTCTCGAGTCAAGGCTGTCACCTTGTTCTTGACTCCTTCGTTTAGGCTCAACTCCTAACAAATCCAAGGGGGGTAGACCCTATTAAGTTACTAAGGATGATTACTTAGTGTGGTGATCTTAAACTGAATAAGTTACTTAGGAGTTCGAATATTTTAACTGTAGACAATTGAAGATGACAAGATATGAAAATAAACACACGAAAGCACACAGCTGATGCACAATATATATATGAAGCAAAAATGACCAGTGCCTTAAAATGGAGTAAAAAATATAATCAATATACTTGCATGTGCTTGGAGTGAAATTTTTGCGATTGCATCTTGGTATGGTTTAAGTTAAAATTGAAGTATGAGTTGATTAAATTAGGCAAAAGCGGGACTCCAGATATACCCGAGAGTACTTGGAGTATGTCCAAAACAAAACCTTTATGGCTACCCGTAAGGAATATGTGGGCTGAAATGGAGTCTCTGGGGCTATTTTTCATAACGCACCCGTTAGGGTGTGACAAATATCGGCACCCCGAGGTCACTTTTCAGTAATTTCCCACTTCCTTTGGGTATTTTTCCACCGTAGAGGTTCGATCGAGGTGTTGGATTTTCACCTGATGGTTTGTCAATTGGGGAGAGTGATTCCTAATTATGCTAGTCACCCAAGTGCATTTGATACAGCTTGACTGATTGAACGAACCATAGCCAAGTGTAGGGCATACACACTGGAGTCTTGTAAATTTTAATAATTTTTAAACCGGATATTCTTGTTTAAAAGAAAAGCCTCCAAGAACCTCTTTCGATCCAAGTGGATCTCAATCGGGGAATCGAGGAGGGGTTAATTTTTAAATTTTTTGATAAACAAAATATAGAATAAAACAAACAGCTACACAATTCATATTTCTTAATTAATCCTACCATGAATCTCTTTCCCCTTTTGGGTTACTCGGGAAATCGTGGGGTAAGTATTATGATTACCTTGAAATGTAAGATATGAAATATGGAATTAATAACGAAATGAATTATCCTACCCTACATATCATATCAATACTAGTCTTAAAAAGAAAGGAAATGAGGAAAAGCACGAAAAGACACCAACGCAAATCCCCCCAGGGGGGATGGGGAAAGGGCTCGAAAGAGCCTATTCAAAGAAGAATTTTATTACAGTGGTTAAAATATCAAAGAAATGATAAATCATAACTTTATTGGTCCTTATACATGCTGAAACCAAATTTTTTACAATTTTGGAAAAAATTTGAGTTTTCCGGTGAAAAAGGGAGACCCCTGGGGGGATTTGAACGCTCCAAAGCCACTTCGGACAGCAGATTCCTTTTCCTTCTGTCAGACATGCTAAAGGAAATCAATAAATTTATAATAACATATGTCCAAAATCACTTTAAGAGTACCTTTGGATCAGCCTACTTTATCTCAAAAAATAATGAAGTTAAACTAGCTAAATCGGCGAAAAAGGAGCCAAGGAAAGAAATATTTCCTTGGGATATTGGCCTGATGTTTGTGAATCCAATTTAAATGCACTGATATTGCATAATATTAAATTTATTAACATCAAATGAAACTACCTTAACGGCAAGCTATGAATTTTCACTAAACTACTTGCGAAACTAAGGCAATTTTTAGCTAGATCTCTTGAAATTGAACTTTATGTGCAAAATGAAACTAAGATCTAGAATTTGGAAGGGATCTTGCTAATTATATCTATGTTTTTTTTTCTTGATGAGATAGATCAAAGCAACAAGAAACCTTTAAAGTAACCAATTTGAGGAAAGTTTAATAATTTTTTAAAGGAGAGAAAGGGGATGAAAGGTGCTTGTTGTTGAAGCAGAACTGCAGAGAAAACTTGGTAGTGAAGCACCAAGGGGCACGATATTAGCAATCTCCTCTAGAAATAAATGGAATCAAACTTGAACCATAGATCTTCCAGTCACGGTAAACCTATAAGCTACAACACAACTCCTGCAAACAGAACTATCAAATCTGGAGATACATATGAGAAAGGGATGATACAGTATGCAAATAACCTTATTTAACATATAGGTTTTAAATCATTCAAACATATGCAGCAAATAGAAAGTAAGTAAGCTTATTTACAATGATCTATCCCTATGATTTCAGAAACCATTCAGGCAGACAATAATTAAGTGCAAAAAATTGGAAAAATAGCAGTTTCACCTCGAATGCAGCATGACAATGACAATCCACACATGAAAGGTACTCCACAATTGAGCCTCCAAAGCTTCTCTTTATTCAACAAATGAAGATCAGTACACAGTTTACAATGGCAAGCCCTTCAGTCCAGCTCTAACTAGCTTGGAAGAGGGAGCCTCAAGCAGGATATATACAATTTGCAGGCCATCCAGCCCATGGGGGGTGCAATTCCTCATGGAATCAAGTGAAATCAACTGATGGAGAGTTCATCAATGCAGAACTGAGGCTGAACTAAGCCTACTTGTCAACCGAGGGCCTAATCTAGCTGACACATCAACCCATACACTGCCACATCGGCCCACAGGGCATCTAGGAGAGTCCACGCATGTGGAGGAGAGAGAGAGGGTGCAATTCCCCATGAAGACCACTGTAGATCAACTATGGATCTGATTTGATCCCCTCCTTTAGCCAAGGATTTGTCAGATCCAGTCAATCTGCTCCAGATCTGACTGATTTTAGTCAAATCGGTTGAGAATCCATTGATTTATTGATTTTGGATTTGCTCCATTATTCATCAATTTATTAATTAAAATAATCAATAATTGATTTTTGGGGCTTTCTGACCCGAGTGATGGAAGATCACTCAAAACTTAGGAAAAAGTGGATCCATGGGTTTACATGGTGCTCTTAGATTGAAAATGAGCACCTATATGACTGAAACCGATTATTTGGCCCACTTTTATTACAGACTCAATTTTTCCAATTAAACTATTAAAAAATAGCCTAAGTTTTGGAAAAATTAAATTTTAATAAAAAACACCGAAAAAACTAAAAAATTGAAAAATTGAAAAACACCTAGGGGGACTTAGACATGTTCATATGACTCAAAAATGATGTCTAGCATGTTTATACATTGACCCATAGACTCTAATAACCTCAATAGGCATAAATGCCAAGCCGACCACCCCAACTTTGGAGGTATGGAGTGAAAAACTCAGAAATTATCAGTCGTTTGTTCAACAACCAATAATAACCAAGGGAAAAAACACCCTGGGCTGGTCGGATTGACAAATAAAGTCTAAGAGACTGAGTCTTTTACAGACACTATCATGCTAGAACATTTATTACAATTCCCCCATGGGGTATGAACATGTGATATGATACAACAAGCACTTCCCAGAAGTACTTCCAAAGGTCTTTTTGAAGTCCGAACAAGTTAACCCTGTCCGGTTCACCGGGATCACTTGATAAAAACCACTAAGTACAACTTAGGTGGTAACAGTTACATCTGAGGAAAACCTACAATATTGATTACATCTCAGCATCTTGCTTCGCTAGGATTTTTCCTACTCTGACAATCTATCTCATTTCCCATGTGATATATCACGCATCAGCTATTTCTAGCATAGGACACATCAATACTGATTACATCCATGGATAAGATATGATATTTTCTAGGACTTATCCAAGGATAACCTGTAGGAATGATTATGTCTTAGAAACCTTTGAGCTTCACTAGTATGTTACACTCAGACAACCTGTCTCTCTAGCTATGCTCTAACACATCACTCCCTCTTTCGAGGGATCTCTATATGTATTGCACCAATTCTTTCTCTGAATTACTCAAGCTACACTCTTTCCATAGGCTTGTTCAACACATCGACTATCTGCTCCTATGTTTCCACATACTAGAGCTTCACTGCTCCTCTCTACACCATATCCCTGATATAGTGGAACTTGATCTCGATGTGCTTCAAATTGTCATGGAACAATGGGTTTTTTCACATATTCATCCAACTTTGATTGCCATTGAAGATAAAAGTCACATCCAACTCGAGATCAAATAATTCAGATAGTTTATTTCACATCCACACTACCTCGCAACTAGCCGAGCAAGAGGAAACATACTCTGAATCGTTTATACTCAGCACCACACATGATTTCTTCCTGCTGAACTAGGAGATCATGTCATATCCCAAACTGAAGCAACAACCTGAGGTGCTATTCCTGTAAGTGGTGCTACCTTCTAGTTCTGAATCAACATAAATGTGTAGGTTAATCTTCGAATTCACATTGATCCCATAATCTACTGTACCTTTTAGGTATCTCAAAACATTCCTTGCATCTATCAGATGAACTGGATCGGGTTGTTCACCACAAAGCATATGTTTGGTCTTGTATTCTTCAGATACATCAATGAGCCAATCATATGACGATACATTGTGGCATCAACTGACTCAGTTGAAGCATCACTCAGAATATTCAAGTTATATGCCATAGGTGTGGATATCGCCTTGTAGTCCAACATTCTAAATCTCTTCAAAATATCCACTGCATACTTCCATTTCCCAAGGAATATTCCATATGCACTCTACCACACCTCCATGCCTAAGAAGTAGTGCATCATACCTAGTTCTTTCATCTTGAACTCTATAGAGAGTCTTCTCCTTGCATCTGTAATGAGGTCCTCTTCACCTGTCAGAGACAAGTCATTGACATATAGCAGGAGTATCACACGTATTCTGTATTCCACCTTGAAGTAGAGGTTGGAATATTCTTTACTCTTAGTAAATTCCAATCTCATCAGGAATTTATCGATCCTATCATACCATGTCGTCATTTCTTGTTTCAATCCATACAAAGGCATCTTCAATTTACACACATGGGTCTTCCTTTCATATGTCTCGAATCCTAGTGGTTGTTCCATGTATGCTTCCTCCTCGACTACACCGTTCAAGAAATTTGTCTTGACATGCATTTGGTTTATTTTCCATTTCATAATTGCTGCCAATGCAAGTATGGTCCTAATGGATGTGTACCTCTCCATGGGTGCAAATGTCTCTTCGTAGTCTATGTATTCTTTCTATGAGAGTCCTCGTGCTATGAACCTTTTCCTGTATTTCATGATGCTTCCATATACACAATGATTTATCTTGTATATCCACTTTGAAGTCATGAAAGACTTATTCTACAATCTTAGAACTATATCCCATACATCATTCTTCATGATCGACTAATATTCCTTGATCATAACATCCTTCCATTGTTTCTTTTTTCCAGCCTCTTCATAGGTGGAAGGTTCCCTATCAATGATGTCACACAGCAGAGCCACATAGCTATTCTAGGCATTTTCCCTATTTCTTTCTCTATGTATTCCTTTTGGAGCGCCATACCTTTCATATTCTCATATGATCTCTCGTGACCATGTTGATTTCCTCCTGTGGGAGTCCTTCTCAAGGAATGTATTTACCAGTTGTTGTGGTTCTATCATGTTGTGATCTTCATGGTATTTTGGAATTGCTTCTCCAAATTCCATTTCTTAGACTCTCATCTCTTCAGGTTCCTCAACTTCCTGGATAGGATTCCTCCTAGATATGAAGTATGTCGAGACTATATAAAAGGTTACATTCTACTAATGTCAATATTTTTGAATCCTGGGAAGTATATTCAGTTTTCCTTTGATGTATAATTGTATCCTACGAATATACCCTTCCTCCCAGAAGGATCGATCTCGGTCCTTTTCTCCTTTGGGATATATGTGTAAACTGGGAAACCAAATATTCTCATATGGATGACTTCTAGTTTCTCTCCTAATAAGGTCTCTTCAAGATTCTTGTTGTCAAGTACTCGATGAGGAGTACGGTTATGTACATACACAGTTGTTCTTATTGCCTCCTCCCAAAGGTGCATAGGGAGATCCTGGTCATGAAGCATATCTCTTGTTGCTTCCATGATGGTTCTATTATTTTGTTTCACAACCCCATTCTATTGAGAATTGTATGGAGTGCTGAACTCCCTCTTAATCCTAGACTCTCTCTGTAGAGTTCCTTGAATTATTCTGAAGTGAACTCTCCACCATTATCTGACCATAGAGTATTGATCTTCCTATCAGTCTGGTTCTTGTACAAGGCTTTATATTCCTTAAACATGACTAAAAACTTTACTTTTCCCTTTCAAGAAATATTTCCAAGTCTTACGTGAGAAATCATATATAAAGGAAACATAGTACACATACCCACTTAATGAGCTAGAAGACATGGTTCCACATACATATGAGTGTACCATCTCTAGTATTCCTAGGAAATGTCTTCTTCACATTCTTTCCATGTGCATATCCTTTACAAATTCCTTCATGCTTTATCTGGATCACTGGAAATCCTGAGATTGGTTTTCTTGCAATCCGTAGTGCTCTGTAGTACACATGTGCAAGCCTTTTGTGCCATAGTTCACTTGGTTCAGCTGACTCATGAACCAGTGCTTGTTTAGGCTGTCCCTTCAGCTTGTACAAGCCTTTATATTATTCTCCAATAATTGTTGCATCCTTTATTGTCTTTCCTCTGGGCCACATCAAAACTTAGCCATTGAAAAAAAAAACACTAATTCCCTTTGCATCTAGGGCAGAGATGGAGAGAATCTTCTTCTTCAATCCTAGAACATAGAGCACATCTTGCATCATTAAATATTTCTAGAATTCAATCTTGTATGAAGCTTATCTAATCCATTTTATGGGGTATTGGTAATCATCCTAGAGTTTTACCTTGTGAGGTGACTCATGTTCAGACACATTTTTCGAATGATTCCAATCACTACTCTTCATGTGAGAGAGTGCACGTAAGTGTTACAGTTAGTACATACTCTTCATTTGAAAAATACTTCTCCCATGTAAAAATTGTTTTGTTGGTTCATCATCTTCAGAAATATGAGCATGGTGTCTCCTTTTCCTGATGGGACAATCTCTTGCAAAATGTCCCTTTTCATCACAAGTGTAGCATCAAACATTTGAAGTATATCTTTTGGTCTTCTTTGGTTTCTTTTCCTTCTTCTCATTGCGATAAAAATTCTCCTTATTCTCCTTCTTCTTGAAGTTATTCCTGGTGTGAACTGAGAGAGCTTGATATTCAGTTGCTCCCATTGTCATGTCCCCATTCCAATAGGTCTACTAGTTGACAATGTTTCACCCACCTACTAGTTCCCTAGGTTGGGGAGGAGGCATCAAATATAGAAATATGGGAGCTATGGGACCCAAATGAAACTTAGTTTATCATTTAAACATTAACTTGGGTCATACAAATAATCATTATGGAGAAAATAAAGTGGCATTTCTTCATAAGGACATTTGGAGGTCCATGGGGGCCTTGGGTGGCTAGATTCCCCCTTACACATTGAATGACTTAATCCCAAATTATAAATTATGAGGGATGGAATTTTATTGGAAGGTGAATAGTCATCAAATGAAATATCATGAGCCTAACAATTCAAATGGGTGAGGTGGAGTAACTCCCCATAGAAGAGGAAGAGTCTAGGAAGAAACTAGGTGCCATGTGTAGCTAGATTCCATGCACTTTATGACAACAATGATGGAACATTCTATGAAATGTTGGACCTGATTGCATACCTGTGACAACATGAAATGTTAGGGATAAAAATATACTCCAAGAGGGTGCACTTGGGAATAGGTGGAATCCATTTTAATTGGTTGGAAGATGAAGGGTTGAAGAGAAGTCCAAGTGGCATGGATGTTACTAAACATCAAGGATGAGGTGGAAGAATACCATGGGAATGGATTCAAACTTGGAGAAACTTAGGAGGGTTATAAAAATATGTCACTAGGAATAGAAATGGATTTTGATCATTTGTTAATTTGCCTTTGGAATTTGGATATCATTAGCTTTTCCATTGCACGGTGAGTGCACACTTACCCTGCTAGTGAGCCAATTTCGAGAGAGTGAGATTATAATCCAAGTTGGACATGGGAGAGGAAATTCAGACCTATAATTGGGAGCTTCATTGATTTTTTTTCTTCATATAGGAGGCTTCTATTTTTCATGACCCATGTCTCATCCCATTCTCTCAAATTCCACTTCTATATTTCCATGTTTTTCTATGAATACGCACTTGTGTGAATGGTGGTTACGCCCCATTGAGTTCAGTTGATGCCCAAGAATGGGTGAATGATTCAGGGATCTATAATTTTTCTCCCATATTCTCTGTAAGTTTAATTCAGAAGAAAAACGTATGCAAATGTCCACATTTCCAAGCTTTATTGTGACTAGTTTCTATGTGATGATTTTCCCTTTCAATGGGGACTGTATATCTGATGTGTATTGCGAATTGGGTCAATGTTATATGCTTTTAGTGATATATTGAAATATTTTCAATGGTATATATTCATATTTCTCTATTTTGAATCATTATATGCACCATTTATGAGTCAAAGTTGAGCTTTTATGTGTCATTTCCCTTAAGCAAATATCACTGAAATTATGCATTCGAATATGACACTTTAATCCTTAGTTTCAAAAATATTAACCACACTAAATGAAATTAAATGAAGTCTAATTACAGTCCCAATACTATGTTTTTGAAATTTTGGAGGGTTGCATAGGAGTTGGAGAGCCATTTCTAACCATACCCTAGGGGGAATTGCATCATAAATTGCTAGTAATTTTTCCCTTTTTTCCTTCATGCATAAATCAAGTTGCAGATTTATATGACCTGTCATAAAAATATCACTATCAATTTAAGATTCCTAATACTCCCCACATCATTCCCTACCAAATTCGAGACCCTCTTGAGCCATTCGAATCCCCCAGAGTCAAAGCTAGTCAAGACATTTTTTCCAAAATTCTTCCTTTGTTGGGAATTTTCAAATTGGGACATTAAAAGTAGTATTAGAGAATTAAATTGGCACCTAATATATCTCCCTATTCATGTTTCCCGATTCTAAACTCCCTCCATGTTGCACCTGGAAATATCACACTACTTGTCAACCTTTAGAAGAATTTCATGTTACTTGTTAACCTCCCAGAAAGCCTGGTCTAGGTCACCTTGGACAATTTTTTCCCTGACCTAGAAGGGATGGTGCTTCCTTGTATTTTGCACAAAGCATTGGTGATGCCTACCTCAGTTGAGCAAAAGGTTGTCGACTATTTTACAAAATGGGCTAAGGCAATGCCCACATATGTCGAAGATGGTAAGACTATTGCAATATTCTTATTTAACCATATCATTGCAAGATTTGGGACTCCTAGGGCCATTGTGAATTTCCATGGGTCACATTTTCAAAACACAATGATGGCAGAGCTTAGTGTAAAATTAGGGTTTCATCACAATAACTCTACACCATACTATCCTCAGGTCAATGGCCAGCTTGAGGCTATAAACAAAGTATTAAAAACAATGCTTCAGCGGAGGGTAGGGAAATCCAAGTCAAAATGGAATTTACAACTCTTCTATGCACTCTGGTCCTATAGGACTACTATCAAAACTTCCACTGGTTTTACACCTTTCCAACTAGTATACGGACTGGAAGCTACTCTCCCGATAGAATGTGAGATCACTTCTTTAAAACTTGATGTGGAACTATTACCCAATACCACTATAGATGAAGAAAGGCTCCTGTATCTGAACAAACTTGATGATAGTCGATGTGATGCTGCCTTAGCTAATGAGGCACATAAATAGAGAATGAAAATCCAATATGACAGGACTATCCAACCTCGTTCCTTCAATGAAGGAGATTTGGTTTTGACCTATGACCAGAAGCATGACAAGCCGGGGGCAGGAAAATTTGAGTATATGTGGCATGGTCCCTATATTGCCAGTCACGTTTGAGAGAAGGGGGCATATGAATTGGTTGATTATGACGGGATACCTTTGGGAGAGCCCCGGAATGGGGTCTACCTCAAAATATACTATGCCTAGGTCATCTAGCATAGATTCTTTGTAAATATTGTTTATAGTTTGTTGTGTGTCTTAATATTTGAGAGGTGTGTCTTTTGTGTGATTTAAAATGTGTTTTTTAATAAAACCCTACTTATGCATGTCTTTTTTCTGATGGACAGATGAATTCCTTCATTGGTTTTACTGATGGTGCTCATCGATATACTCTTAACCTTGCATCGGCAGCTTGGATACTGTGCTCTCATACAAGTCAGATGGTGAGTTCAGGGGGAATTCTTTTAGGTCCCTCCACCAACACTATGGCAGAATACCATGTCATGATCAAATTGTTGATGGAAGCCCTAGCTAATGATGTAAGGGAAATTAGGGTTTACCTTGACTCTGAACTAGTTGTTCAACAGCTTAACCGAGTCTACACCATTCAAAATTCCATGCTTCTTCATAATTTCCAAAGAGTTAGGTTGTTAGAGAGGTATTTTGAGAAAGTTACATATCATCACATCCCGAGACACTTGAATACTGTGGCAGATTCCCTAGCTAACTATGTCTTGGATTGGCATATTACTCATACTTAAAAAGTCCATTTCAAAACATAAGAACATGTGTAAATTCATAAGTATATAAATCATTCCACACATGACATTTTCCACACACAACTGTAAATATAAAGTTTGTCATATACATAAAAGTTGTAGCACCGAGATACAAAATTCGGGTTCAAGCATCTCTAGCTTTCAGTGCCCATTCGGGACCATAAAAAGTTTAGAATACATGTACCGTAGGGAAAAATATGAAGCTTCGAAGCTTTCAGTAATACATATACAAAATGTGAATATCAAGATAGACTAATCCTCATGGTGCTCATGGTGGCATGCAACGGCTTGGGCCACTCTGCAAAGTAGTCTGGAGAACTATCTGGAGACACCTATGGTATGGTGCTGATAATGCCTGGGAACCTCATTAGTGGTCATGTCAAGGATACCCACAGTCAAGCGTTGTAGGTTCTCCTCAATATCTCCAAGCTCCTCCTCAGCTTCAGAGCAGTACACCATCATATCCTGGGTACCTGCATGCCTAGAAATAGGTGACATCCCAGTTGTTGATGTAATTGTAACTTCAATATGTATTCACTTGTATTTCTTATGTATTGTAACCCGATGTTTATTTCGGGATGTGTATTTAGTGTAATTGAGTCATGTCATACCCTGATGTTCCTATCGGGAGTTTCTATAATGTAAACAAGTCATGTCAAGGCAATGTGGGTAACCCTCCTATTGTTCAAGGGTTAAAGTACCTGCAGTTCCAGGGCACTAGGGTTGTTAGAATCACCTAGTGAAGTTGGCCCTAGTTGGGTTTAGTCAAGTTGGGAATTAGTATAAATAGAGAGCTAGCCTCTCTATTTATCACACACTCATCCACACTCAGTTGCAGTGCATAGCTGAGGAAGAAGAGGACACTGGGGCTAGGAAAAAAGAATGTTACTGCTGTCGGGACATCATCTTACTCTTTTGGGTTTTACTTTTGGTGTTGATTCTATCTCTGAGGAAGTTTCAGGGTTTTCTCGATTTATGGTTTCCCTGAGGAAAAACACTGGGTTCATTGTCTCTTGTGTTTGATTGTTGTTTTTGTTATTCTCTCAGTTAAATATCTTAATGTAATGCTAGCTTAATGTTAAAAATCTAACATGGTATCAGAGCTAACCTGAGAAGGAGACACTGTGCAGCTGCGGGAACTAGGGATTCCTACTTTGTGTATATCTCTCCACATTTTTTCAACAAAATAAGGTTGGAATAACTCTCCTCCCTAGGGTGCATATTTCTGTCGAAGCAGAATCCAATTCTAAGGTTTTTCAGTTTTTGACCCGACACTACTGCTGGAAATTAGGGCTTTCCACAGAAGTGGAATTTTTGAGTGAGCCTAGGCTTGGATTGATCTCCTCCCCAAAATCAAATTTTAGAGATAAATATCAAAGCATTTTATTGGACAGAACTCTGAAAAAGCAAAACCCTAATCTTCTCCTGAACCAACACTACAGAATTTCAGCTCCAAATCCAGATCTGACATCTTAACCTGGTAAGATCTAAATATTTTGTACTTCCATTTGAGGTTCTCAGTTAAGATGTCTCATCATACCAAGCTTGATGAAAATCTTGAGGGAGATGATAACTTTTGAGCCTGGAAGTACAGGATCTCCTTGGTTCTGGAAGAGAATGAGTTGGACTCCTACATCCATGAGGAGGTTCTAGTTCCAGAAGGAGATGAGGCTAAGGCCTTACATAAGAATAATTTGGTTATGGAAAAGAGGATTATTGCTGATTCAATCAAGGATCACCTCATACCACATGTGTCCTCCCTCAAGACACCTAAAGCTATGTTTGACTCCCTAACCAAATTGTTTGAAGGGAAGAACATAAACCAGAAGATGACTCTAAGGAACCAGTTGAAGAATGTAAAGATCCAGAATGAGGAGACCATCCAGTCATACTTCACAAGGGTCTCCCAGATCAAAGAACAACTTGAAGCAGTAGATGAAGAAGTGGAGAATGTAGAAATTGTGATGACAACCTTGAATGGTCTCCCTAGGTCATGGGATTCTTTCATCCAAGGAATCTGTGCAAGGAAGAAGTTAGTCAAGTTTAGTAGACTGTGGGAAGAATGTTCACAAGAAGAATCTCGAATAGCAGCTTGAGAAGAAAATATGGGAAGTGAAGATCAAGCTCTCATAGTACACTCCAATAAAGGAAGAAGGGAAAATCATCATCACCAAGGTAAGCATTCTCATCAGAAAAATAATTTTGTAAGAAGGGATCCATACAAACTCTGATGTTATACATGCGATGAAATAGGACACTTTGCTAGAAATTGTCCCATGAATAAGAATGGATCCAAGAAGAAGAAGAACTCCAAAAGAATACATCATGCTCACACTACTAAGGATGATGATCCTCCTAGAAAGAGAGTAAAATAAGAAAGTGAAGAATATTCAAGTGAGCAAGAATATGTTCTGATCTCTGCTCTCACAGGAACTGTCACGCATGGAAGAAAAGATTGGCTTATTGATAGTGGGGCTTCCAAACACATGATAGGATTCAAGGAATCCTTTGAGAAACTATCCGAACATAATTGACCCCATAAGGTGAAACTTAGGGGATGACTACCAATATCCCATAAAAGATAGTGGCGAACCCTCCTACAAGCTATACTCTAGAAATTCTATGAAAACGAAGGATATCTTGTTTGTACCAGGACTAAAGAAGAATCTTCTATCCATATCAGCATTGGATGTAAAAGGCATGAGGGTTTCATTTGTAGATGGCCAAGTCCTCATGTGGCCAAGAGGAAAGACTATTGACGATGCAATAGTAATTGGAGAACAAGAAGGAGGATTATACAAATTGAGGGGCCATCCAGAACAAGCTTTGTTCCATGACATAGTAGATCCAAATGAACTTTGGCATAGAAGGCTTGCACATGTGCACTACGGAGCACTACCACTTGCAAGCAAATTTGTTGAAGGTCTTCCAGAAATTCAAGCAAAACATGAAGGGGTCTGCAAAGGATGTGTGGAAGGAAAGAATACAAAGAAGACATTTCCAAGTAGCGAGAGCAAGGAAAAAGGAATCTTGGAAATCATCCACTCTGATGTATGCGGACCAATGTCATCAAGTTCACTAAGCGGATATGTATACTATGTCTCTTTATTGATGAATTTTATAGGAAGACATGGATTTACTTCATGAAGAACAAAGATGAAGTTTTCAGCAAGTTCAAGGAATTCAAAGCCTTGATCGAGAACCACACAGAAAAGAATATCAAGACCTTTCAATCAGATAATGGTGGAGAATTCACATCAAATTAATTCAAATACTTATGCAAAGAATCAAGGATTAAGAGGGAGTTGCCCACTCCATATAATCCACAAAAGAATGGGGTTATAGAAATCAAGAATAGAACTATCATGGAAGCTGCAAGAGAAATGCTTCATGATCAAGATCATCCAATGCATCTATGGGCATAAATTGCCAGAACAACAGTGTGTGTACAGAACCATACTCCACACAGAGTACTCGAGAACAAGACACCTAAAGAAGTCTTTTCCAACAAGAAACCAGAAGTCAGCCATCTTAGAATATTCAGTTGTCCAGTGTACACACACATTCCAAAAGAAAAGAGGACAAAGTTAGATCCTTCAGGAAAGAAGGGTATATTTGTGGGATACTCTAAAAGCTTGAAGGCTTACAGAATATACTTCCCAGGATTCAAGAAGATCGACATTAGTAGGGATGTGACATTTGATGAAGACACAGCTTACAACAAATCCATAAAGACACCTGCTAAAGGACCTGAAGAATCAGAATCTCCCATAATTCATGATACAACCATGAACGAAGAAACTCAAGAAGAAGATTGAGAATTTGAAGAACCACAAGAACTTGTAGATCCACCTCAGGAGAAGAATCCTCACAAGAGTAAACCTGCTTGGGTACAAGAAGCTATCCAAGCTGCGAAAAGATATGGGGCTCCAGAAGAGAATCACAGAGAAAGAAAGAGGACCAGATCCTGCTCCAGGTATGTAGCTTTATTGTGTGATTTTATCAATAAAGAACCTTCCAACTATGAAAAAGCGACAGAACGGAAATAATGGAAGGATGATATGATCAAAGAGTATCAATCGATCATGAAGAATGATGTTTGGGATGTTGTCCCAAGACTAGAAGGGAAGTTGGTTGTAACTTCCAAATGGATCTACAAGATCAAGCATGCTGCAGATGGCAGCATAGATAAATATAAAGAAAGATTCATGGCTCGTGGCTTCTCACAGAAAGAAGGAATATATTATGAATAAACCTTTGCACCTATAGCCATATACACTTCCATCAGATCAGTACTTTCTCTGGCTGCGGTGATGAAATGGAAGATACACCAAATGGATGTCAAGACTACTTTCTTGAATGGTGTATTGGAAGAGGAAGTGTATTTAGAGCAGCCACTTGGTTTCAAGACACATAACAGGGAGTCTCATGTGTGTAGATTGAAGAAATCCCTGTATGGTTTGAAACATGAACCCAAGACATGGTATGGCAGAATTGATAGCTTTCTATCCAGTTTGGGCTTTACCAAAAGTAAAGTAGATTCCAACCTTTACTACAAGGTTGAAGATGGCAACCCAGTGATGTTCCTACTATATGTAGATGATTTGTTTGTAATAGGTATGGATGGGTTGATTGCTGATACGAAGAGAAAGCTTGCTGCCGAGTTCAAAATGAAGGACTTGGGTATGATGCATTATTTTCTAGGCATGGAGGTGTGGTAGAATGCAGAAGGAATCTCCCTTGGATAAGTGAAGTATGCAGTAGATATCCTAAAGAGGTTTGGGATGATGGACTGCAAGGCTATGACCACACCTATGGCATCGAACCTAAAGCTATTAATTGATGCTTCATCAAAATAGGTTGATGCTATGATGTATCATCAGATGATTGGATCCTTGATGTACCTAATGAACATGAGACCAGATATTTGCTTTGTTGTGAACACCTTGAGCCAGTTCCTGACAGATCCAAGACATGTTCACTTGATTGTTGCAAAGCATATTTTGAGGTACCTAAAGGGTACAATTGATTATGGGTTCAAGTATGAGGTGAATCAGAAGATTAAACTGGAGGGTTATGTTGATTTAGATTGGACAGGAAGTTCCATCAATAGGAAGAGCACTTCAGGGTGTTGCTTGAGTATGGGATCGGGTGTGATCTCCTGGTTTAGCAGGAAGCAATCCTGTGTGGCAGTAAGTACATTTGAAGCAGAGTATTTCACAGCTTGTTCAACTAGTTGTGAGGTAGCATGGCTGAGGAATCTATTGTATGATTTATTTGATATTCGGATGGATTCTTCTTGTATACATTGTGACAACTAGAGTTGCGTGAATTTGTCAGAGAACCCGGTGTTCCATGACAAGTCGAAGCATATCGAGATCAAGTATCACTATATCAGGGATATGGTGTAGAGGGGAGTAGTGAAGCTCCAGTATGTTGTGATGGATGAAATTATAGATGACGTGTTGACAAAGCCATTGGCTAGGGTGAAGTTTGAGTACTTCAGGGAGAAGCTTGGTGTTCTCCAGATCGAGGTTCCCTCCAAAGGGAAATGATGAGACCTAGAGCCATTCTGACATGGTGAGAGGATTGGTTCCTTCCATGGTCGGATATAAGGGATGAGCCATTCTGTCATGGTGAGCGGATTGGTTCCTTCCATGTTAGATGTGAGTACTGAGCCATTCTGATGTGATTGCAGGATTGGTTCCTGCATGATCAAATATAAGCACTAAATGCCATTCTTGGAATGCAGGCACCTGGTCAGTTACTAGGAAAGATCATTCTAGGACTGAGGGCCATTCTGATGTGACTATAGGATTGGTTCCTACATGATCAGATGTGAGTGTAGAGCCCTTTTGACATTGGTTGTCAGATGTAAGTGTAGAGCCTTTTCGGCATGAAGGAGTGGTTCCTTGCATGGTCGAATATAAGTACTGATCGTTTCTAACATTGGTTGTCAGATGTAAGTGTAGATCCTTTTGGCATATAGGATTGGTTCCTCGCATGGCTGAGTGTAAGTGTTGAGCCTTTCTGACATTGGTTGTCAGATGTGAGTGCTGGTCCTTTCTGACAAGGTTGTGGGATGTGTTCCCACATGGTCACATGTGAGTGATGTGTGTGCCTTTCTGATATGATTATAGGATTGGTTCCTACATGATCATATATAAGTGTTGGGTGGGCCATCCTGACTTAGGGTCATATATAAGTGCTAGAAGAAGACCTACATGGAGGCTAGGCCTACAACCAGCATGAAAAAGGGTTGGATCTGTAGAACTTCTTATGATAATAAGAATCATGAGATAGCACACGTGACGATCTAGTGATGATGATCCAGTAGAGATGATCCAGATCCAGTGATGATCCAGATTCAGTGATGATGCTCCAGAGATGATCCAGATCTAGTGATGATGATCCATATCGATTGATAATCCAGATCCAAATGAAGATGACTTGAACATGAAGATGAATATGACTTGAAGATGAAGATGGCTTGAAGATGACGAAGACTCGAGGATGATCTAGATGATACAGAGAAGAAGACTTGTGCTGATAAATTGTATCGAGAGAATACCTTCCTAGTTAAGAGGGAGTGTTGATGTAATTGTAACTTCAGAATGTATTCACTTATATTTCTTATGTATTGTAACCCGATGTTTATTCCAGGATGTGTCTGTAATGTAATTGAGTCATGTCATGCCTCGATTTTCCTATTGGGAGTTTCTATAATGTAAACAATTCATGTCAAGTCAATGTGGGTAACCCTCCTATTGTTCAAGGGTTAAATTTTGCGCAGTTCCAGGGCACTAGGGTTGTTAGACTCACCTAGTGAAGTCGGCCCTAGTATGGTTTATTCAAGTCAGGAATTAGTATAAATAGAGAGCTAGCCTCTCTATTTATCACACACTCAGTTGTAGCGCATAGCTGAGGAAGAAGAAGACACTGGGGATAGGAAGAAAGAAGGTTACTACTGTAGGGAGATCATCTTACTGTTCTAGGTTTTACTTTTGGTATTGATTCTATCTCTGAGGAAGTTGCAGGGTTTTCTCCATTTATGGTTTCCCCGAGGAAAAACATTGTGTTCATTGTCTCTTGTGTTTGATTGTTGTGCTTGTTATTCTCTCAGTTAAATATCCTAATATAATGCTAGCTTAATGTTAAAAATATAACACCAGCTGGGCGGACAGATCCAATGTCTACATGAAAAACATTTTTATCTCAATACTACAGAAAATAAAAAATGAAATAAATATAAAATTTCAAAAAAAACATAAGTGGATAATGTATTCTTACCTCGATCATCCCACACCTCCCCCTTAGGTAAGACTAGCTCCAGGTCATTTCGGAAGTCTGCCCCCTCATAGGCATAGTCCTCCACCATAATTAGTTGGTTTCTAAACCAAAAAAAGAACCCATATCTGTAAGTGAATTTAGTTCCTCCACCTCTGAGACGAGACATAGCTGTTACCCATGCAAGCGTCCTCGGATCCTCAGGATCTAGTATGGTAATGATCACCTGGGGCCTCATGTGAGGTACCTGCTGTCAGATAAAAGACACCACCACTGCTCTGTAACCAAACTCATTAGAGGAAATTTCAACTCAAAATGGTCCTCCTAAGGGAAACTAATAAAATAATAGTTAAAATAATAAAATAATAATTATTAATTTTGGAGGAAGAAAAGAAAAAACTACTTTTTTGTTCGTATTTTTGACATATCTCCATGTGTTTTTACTCAAATTTCGATCGAGAGAGCTCGTTGGATGCAAAATTAAAATCCGCATCCAACAAGTACCCACTCGGCATACTTTTGACAGGCCCAGCTACCCCAAAAACAAGAAATACATGAAAAAACATGATGATGACATCATCATCATGTTTTTTCAGGTATTTCTTCTTTTTGGGGTAGGTGGGCCCATCAAAAGTATGTCGAGTGAGTACTCGTTGGATGCAGAATTTAATTTTGCATCCAATGAGCTCTACCGATCGAAAATTGAGTAAAACAACATGGAGATATGTCTAAAATACGAACAAAAAAGTAGTTTTTTTATGATACCTATCCCCAAATTTATATTAAAAAATTGTTTAAGAGGTGCTCCCTTTTTTAATTTTAAAGCATTTTGATTGGCTAATACATGATGACATAGAATTTGTATTATTTTTGGAAGGTCCATTTTAAATTGAAATTTCCTCTAATGGATTCAGTGTCCCTCTTTTGCAATTGTTTAGTTGACTCTTCAAACACGCCAGCATGCCTTCACACCAGTTGAAGATAGTGGGATCCATGCACTGCAAAGCGTATAGCATGTAAGATCTGATGGTAAGGTGAGAAGCCCTAGTACCGGCCACCTTGCCAACGGTATATACTACTGTCCTCAAGAGGAGATCCACTAGAGACTTTATATTTAGCTTTCCCGATTGAGAATCTGTACCCAATAAGAAATTTTGATCGATGATATCATCCAAGGATCCTTCTCCCCCTCGTGATCCAAATAGAACCATAGGGCTTCCCCTCATAGATAAACCGGTCAGAAAATAAATATCCTCGATCTCTATAGGAAAGATGTGGACTCCCACCACAAAATGCTCTTGGTCAGGATCCCACATGTTTATGATGTACTCCAACAACCGGACATATGATTTCATTCCTGGGATCCGGAAATACTTAAGAATCCCGCAGTTTCGTAAAGCCTCAATGGTGGCTGGGTCATTCACCGCCTGGGTGTCTGGGACTTCATGCTCCCTTTCTTTCCAAATTACCATTATGAACCTATGACATGTAAAATTCATGATTAGTAAGTATATCATGGAAAAAGAAAGAAAGATAAATGATATAATAAATTGCAAAGCAAGATAAGAAACATGAAAAAATTATCTTTTGAGTGGTCTAGGGTTTTATTTTTCTTATTTTCCTTCCTACAGCGCTATTGGATTTTGCGCACATAGCACCGCAGTGCTTCTGCCCTTGGCATGCAGAGCGTCGAGCATCTGTCTGCTATGGATAGAGTGTTAACAATGCTCCTGTCCTAGCATGACGAAGCACCGTCGGGGACGCTGGTCGACGACCAAAAAACCCTAAAAGAAGATTTTTTTGGCTTCTATTGTGGATATAAATCTCTGTTGAGAGGGTAAATACTCTACCCTACCATTACAAAAGAAGATATAACCTCTATCTTGCCATTTTAAACCATTAGAAACATTTTATGAAATTGGATTTGAACAATGCAAAAGAAGCAAAATCAAATTTATTGAACATGAAAAGAGGATAGGATCAAATGCTTACCTTTTCTATGGATAATGAAGCAACAATGAAGTGGAATTCCCTTGCCAAATCGCTGGAGGAACTATTGCTATCAAATCTAACTTCCAAAACTCACCAAATGGTAAAAAACAAGTGGTAAAAATAACTTACCTACCCTTTCTATTTATAGAATGTTTGGAGTTTTCAAATATGCATTGTAATTTATTTAATTTTGAAATCCAAATTATTTTGGTAAAAGTGGGTTTTTATTTTTTACTTTCTATAGTTTTGAAAAAGTGGATTTTAATGGTATTTTTTAGTTTTTTCAGGTGAATATTGGGTCATGGTTATGATTTAACCTATTTTTGTCTTTTTCGAGCTTAGAGAAAAACTGAAAAAAGTATTGAGCATTGTTTACACTTTTTACATGCTCATTAAAATTCCAGTAGAAAGGTGTCGAGTATACTTTTTTGCTTTTTCAGACTTGTAAAAAAAGGATTATGAAAAAGGAACTCGGTTCAGGAGTTATATTTAAGCTCTTTTCAGTCTCCTCAAAACACGAAAAGATTGCCAAGCAAACTTGTTGCGTTCATGATTATAAAAAAATCAGAACGGTCAACTAGTCGAGGGTAGGTTATCTCTTTTTCAGATCGACTAACCTTATTTACGAAAAAGTACCTTTTAGAGTCTTCTTGGTCATTTCAGACTCTCTAAACATGAAATGACAAATGAGTTTGCTATCATCAGACTCACAAAATTACATGATGAAATACCCTATTTGGGAATGAACCCCTCCTTTCTCAGGTTCGTGAAAAATAGGAGAATGGATTCATCACTTGATGAGCTTCAATGAGTTTTTGTTACACTCTTTGGACTTGTAAAAATGAAAAGAGGCACTCACATTTTTAGGTGTGGAAATTCAAGGAAAGGGGAATGGTTTTCTTTTGTTTATATGGTAGTACTCTACATTCCACATTTGAACATGGCACCTGTCTGCATTTGCATATCTGAACAGTTGGGTTTTTAGCTTGTCTCTGAGTCGATCCACTTTTGTGACTCACCTGACTCTTTTGATTCAATTCAAAGAATGCTTTGTCAAATTCCTTGCATTACAACTAATTCTATTCTTGTTTAAGTCAAAACTGCCAAGTCATGTGTCGTTCCATCAATTGTTCAAAGGATGTCTCTCCTAGAACCATAAATCATCAGTAACTTCGCTTGTCCTTAAGAGTCAGTCATTGTTTGAGTCAGTCCATTACTTCAAATCAAATTTTGTTCCTAGTTTCATGTCATTGATGTGGGAATCATCATGGCCCTCTTGTGACAAGTCTATTCTTTTCGACTTCAGATCATTATCCAGGAATTAGACCTAGAAACCTAGATAATACCTTGGGCCTGCATGCCTAAATGGCAGGTTACCTCGCTTTCAACATGAGTTTACATCATTGACTTTTAATTGAAAGATCTCATCGAGTGTTCAAATTCAAGTCCTTTATTCACATTCGATGGTATGTACTGAGATACCTTGGGGATCATTGTCATCAATGATGATTACCCTCGTACTTTTTAATAGTTTACATCATTAACTAGCAATCAAGTGCTTTCTACCATGTTTGACATCAAGACATTGTAATCACATGGTTAGATTCATATCATTTGGAGAAAGGAATGAAGACCCTAAGTGGTTAGGCTAACATCATTATTTCCTATGCTCAGGTTGCGTTTGGAGATCATTCACAGTCATGACACATATCCACATTGTATGTTTGGTGGCTATGTTCTATATCTGGCATTGAGAGGCATAGATCTACTTTGTATACCTCGTAGATATGTCCTACTTCTTGTAGTAGTTGTTCATGGATCTACAGTGTATCATTAGTAGCCATGGCATGGCCATCATCATATATCTGCAGTGTATTGGTCCATAGCTATGATTGGGTTGGATAAATTCAGTTAGCGGTCCTATATGAGTATGTATCTCTTTTCCTTCGTATCAGATGAAAAACTTTGCAAACTATTTCACCTATCACCTTCTTCTAGCTTCATACTTTTGGGGGAATTCTGTAGAACCTGGAAATCTCACACTACTTGTCAGCCTTCAGAATAATTTCATGTTGCCTTTTAACCTCCCAGAAATTCTGGTCTAGGCCACCTTGGACACTTTTTTCGTTGACCTAGAAGGGATGGTGCTTCCTTGTATTTTTCACAGAGCATCAGTGACACCTGCCTCAGTTGAGAAAAAGGCACCGTTTTCCCTCTTTTTTGGAAAAAACCCTAGGTTGGAGCTCCTCTCAGTTTGGCTAAGAGCATCAGTGGTCAGTAAAAAGGAAAAAAAATATGTTTCTAGAAGCTTCTATACAGAATCCTTTGTGGAATTAGTTCCTATATGACTGGGAGAGGTGGCATTCGCCTCCCTCACCTATAGGGATCTCATTCTATCCTTTTTTCAAGTCATCTCATGGGTTCTAGGCCTATAAATGAAGCCTTCATGAGCAGAGTAAGGGAGGCCAAAAAAAGCATCCTTATGCTGCTAGTTTGAAGTATGAATCAGAGGCAAAGTAGAGGTATTCATAGTCATAGGTGATTTTAGACATTCATGATTGAGACAGAAGCCATCGACATCAAGGATTTTGGTTGTACTTTTTTCTCATCCATATATCAATACAAAGACATTTCCCTTTCCTATATTTGATTGTAGTGTTTGTAATTAAATATTATTGGATTCCTTGATCACCAATATGGATAGTCAGTTATCATGACGCTCTCATCCTTTTTGTTGTTCTTGTGATCTCTTTTGCAGATACTGAACTGTCGCAAGGACTTTCTCGAGAGAAGTTAAATGGATCCAAGGTCGAGGTATAATGTGTTTTATGTTAATTGATTTAATTATTCAAGGAAAGGATATGTTTTTGTGTCTTTTTCTTCTATAGTTGTGACTTACATTGTAGAGGGACAAGTAGTACCCACACTGGTTGAGAATTCCTACAAAAAAAATTTGGCGACCATACTGGGGATAGTATAATCCAGTCAGATATGGGGAATATCCAGTCAGGTATGGTGCATATCTAGTCAGATATACAAACTTCAGTAACCATTCCATCTATGAAGGTTATCTCTCTCTCCTTTTAGTTGTTTCAGTTAACAAGGTGAGTTATCCATGTTATGCCTTTGTTCTGAGTAAAAATGTTTGCAATTTTTTAGTTAGCTCAGTCTTTCTAGTTTCTCCTGCAAGTTTTTAGTCTTTTCAGCCTGTTAAGAACCCTATCTAACAGAGGCTCGAAGTGACCATGGTGAAGAGGAAATAACAATTGATTGTCAAACTTTGGTTAAATATTACTGTATAAAGTATGAACAAATGGTGAATATGCGATGAATTGTCACAAAATCCAAAGGTGCAGAGCGAAAAAATGGAGATCGGCAGCCTAGAACGTGTCCACCTCGTGAAGATGCGAGAAGGATAAAGACATGCAAGTGTTCAATGATATGTAAATATCAACGGTAGCTAATCCGTTTCGATGAAATCTATTGTCGTTGTGGACTCTACCATGTAGATTTGCACGTTTGATAAAATGAGGACGCCTGGCAGAATTGGGTACATGTCACTTCATCCAACGGCTGGGAAATCATCGACGATCGTGGGTGAATCCGGAGCGGGAAGCCACGCAGTGGTTGGAGATAAAAGGTGGTAGCGGAATGGAAACCACGAGACACGTGGTCGATGGTGATGCATTCCGGAGGCAAAAGCGGTTTGGTGGAAACCACCAAAGGGGGGCCTCTGGAGTGGGGTCCTATATAAACAAAGTTGACTTGCTCAAGGATTATTTTATTGGCACCGAACGAATGAAAAGGACCTGTGTGCTCATCAAACTCTAATAGTCAATTTCGAACACACGCAGCCACAGTAACAGGTAAGGCTCAAACGCCAGAAATTCATCCATCTAATTACCATTATCGACTGAATTATGGACCAGGGAAAAGATTTGCAAGGGTTAGTCATATTTTAGATGACAAAGAAGACTATCTGATTGATAGGGACAGAGGAGTGTGTGAACCTTTCCTGTCCATAGGAAGTGTGTCAATTAGCAAAGAGAGGTTATGACAATACAATTCACAGGGTAATGATATCTTAAATGCCTGTAAATCATTTTTATATTATTTTGCTATCGAGCAAACCCTGCATTTTCCTAAGTTCGCTGAGTGGTGTGCAATTAATTATTCTTCTTCTTAGAGAGTTATTGTCAGTCAGTCTACGTCTAGGATACTATGTAATATTGATGCCAAAGTCATCTGTGAAAATATGAACTTGCCCGATAACTACCCTGAAAGTCGTGAACTTGTAAATGAGTCCATTTTAGCCGAAATGTATAAAAATTGTGAAACCGAGGTCCGTTGTGAATTCTTGTCAAATATTCTTAAGGATGGTCATTCATTAGATGCTCTTTTCTTGCCATATCGTGTTTGTATTTTCAGAGATGAAGTTCAATTAGTGGTGTCCTTAGTCTGTCAAGTCTTGGGTCTAGATGATGATTGTCATGTAAATGAAGTCATCCTGGGATTTCTGTTAAAAATAAGTTCATTGAGTTCTGAGTCTTAGTCAGTTCATGTATTTAGTCTGGATGAATACTTGGCAGAAGCGATACATCTTCAATTGAGTCAATTTCCGAAAGTTAGGTTCTTCAAGTTTCAAACTTATTTACTGAACCTGTTGCTGTGTTCGAATGTCAATGAGTTGCAGTTTTTAAGTACCATTTTCTCTACAGATTTTCCCAAGCAAATCAACATGTTTGAATTTGCCAATTCTATCATGTCCGAAATATACAAGATTTTATTTGATGAGATGTTACCCTAGGTATTAGAAGAGATGAAAAGCATGATGCAATCCTCACCTGAGGATAGAGTTGGGGATTGGTTTCTGTATAAAGATTCCACTGTTTTAAGAATATATGGTTTTACTGGAGAACCATATAGGTTACCTGCTTTCCTTACTCCCATAATTTTTGCATTAGAGTTTATGAGACAAAGATTGCATTCAGAAGAAGAACACTTTGGGGCCTTTAAGAAATCCTCAAATATCAAGTTCCCTCTCAAATTTTGTTCTTTTATTTTAAAAAATAAAGGTGCCCTGCTGTTTATAAAAAAATTGTTGGGAAGGATGGAATTTCAAAAAGAGCCAAGGTTAAATTATGATCCCCACCATATAATTTCCCTAAGAAAGCAGGCAAACAAAAAAAAGCTAGTTGACCACCAAGTTATTGAAGTCCTGAGCGAGACAGCCAATTTGTCTCATTTTATGGAAATTCCAAGATCTGATGAAAGTACAAGTGTTATACCAGTTGCGGTATCTCAAGTGATGGAGGGTACTAATATTTTGGTTAAGAGGAGTCTTTCAGAAATTGAAAGAATGGAAGTGGATGAAGATGATTCACATAAAAAAGCCAGGTTGTTTCAAGATGATAAAGCTTTAAGTGAAGTTATTGCAGATGATCTAAAAAGAGGTATTTTGGTCCCTACAAAATCTGTACAGGTGAAACAATTTTCTTTTAAAGATGTATATAGTTCAAAATCAAGCCCAATTTTCAAGTCCAAAGAAGAGCTAATGGCCAATTATATGGAGAAATGAAAACAATCCCTAGAAGAGACAAGGAATTTACTCCCGCAGGTGAGGAGTTTAAATAGTCCAAAAACTTCCTTGATTTCTACCAGGGACATAGAAAGAAATACTTTTAAATTGGCCATGGTAAATGACAAGAAGATGTTAGAAATGGAAGTACAATTAGACAAGATTAGTGTGCCAAACAAAATATAGTTACATAAGCAAATAGGTGACATTATTTATTTCGATTTATTGCATGCCATGATGAGAGTTAATAAGTTGCAAATTTTGGTAGACAAGTCAGAAGTTCAATTAAAACATGAGAAAGTTGAAAATAAAGCCAATTCCATTCAAATCAAAAAGTTGCAAGCAGACGTCATAAGTTCAGGAAGTGGAAGAGATAACACCCAAGCAATCAAAAGACTGTTGGAAGAAAAGGACAACACCCTCCAGGTTTTGAAGAAAAGGTTGAATATCCCAAGCACAGAACATGTTCAATCATCCAAATTATTAGCAGTACAAGAAGAGAAGGACAAGACCTGACAGGAGATGATGGAGCATAAAGGAAGAGCTGTCAAATTACAAGAGGAAAAAGACAAATGGGAAACAGAATGGAGTGAGCTGATATCGCAAATCTCCCTGCTAAAAAAGGATCAAAACGATGAAAAAGAGATCATGGAGGAATTGATGAGTCAAAATCCCACTGATCAGGACTTGTCTATTGTAAATATTGAGAAACCATTAAATGATTTTTCTAAATATGACTTGTTAGTACCCATGTCCCAGGTCAGCCTAAAGGATGAAGAAATAAAAGAGTTAAAGGTGGAAAACGAAAAGATCAAGTCCGAGTTAGCCAAAGTGAATGAGAATAAAAATAAAATATTGCAAGATAGAAATCAGCTACAAAAGAAATTTAATGAATTGAAGGAAAGAAATATTGGGAAGGGTCCTCTCCAGGGGGTGAAACACATAATTCCTATCCAGGGGGTGAAACACATAATTTGGGATACATTATCCGTGGAAATTACTAAATTTAGGCACTATTTAAACTTCATTGATGATCAAAGCATATTGATCAATCTGGCCAATCAAAGACTGAAGTTAGTAAATGAAACTATGAAGAGGAAACCCCTTGCCATGGCCCAGAACGCGTTAAATTTATTAAATTCATTAACATATCAAAAGTTGCATGATATAGGAGTAAAGGACAGAATAGCGATGGTACTATGGGCCAAAAAGTTTATCCATGAGCATCATCTGATGAAGGAAGTCCAGGACAAAGCTGATGAAATGATCTCACAGGTTAATGACTTCAAACAGGCCTTCAAAGAACTATTTGAAGATGGCCTTCCTTCCTTTTGGGATGAGGAGGGATGCATGTTTTCTCAGGAGCACTATCACAACCTGTTGGTACAAGGCCGAATGGATCATTCCAAATTTGACGATCTAGAAAAGGGGCTGACAGGGAAAGTCATCATGGATAAATTGACAGAGGATTTCGAGATATTACAGAAGTTCCTGATCATTAGAGGAAGGCTGCCTAAAGTGTCATATGAATCCTACATGGAGCTGGAGGTGTCCATCTGGGAGATGATTGAATATGATATTCCCAGCGCGGAGCAATGGAGAGCCATAGAGAGATTTGGGAAAACGAAGTACATCCTTCATTCATGAAGACTGGTGTTGTCCGCTGAGGAGCTGCTTGGATGAGGCCATGTTACCAAGTTTATTTTAACTTAATGATCTATTAGGATCAAAGCTAGTAGTATATTCCTAGGAGTTAGGAATTTAGTTACAAGACTTTGATTATTCAGTTATAAATCTTCTTGGAAGATGAGATGATTTCATGTATATAAGTGCATTTATTTTATGTGATGGGGGTTGGAACCCATCTGGTTGTTGAATGTTTCTTTTGAAGACATATATTTTTGAATAACAAAGTGAATGCGTAAGATTTATCAGATATTCCTGCGTCATTTACATTACAGTTCGTATTGCTCTTCTTTCTGTGATTGTCTTTTCCAGTGTAACACTTCATTCTATTTTTCTTCATATCTGAAAACACAGTGTTGAATGATTGGAATTCATAGTGTTTATGCTCCGATCATCGTTTCAGATATTCTATACATTTTTCTACTAAAGTTAATATAGAATTCATCTTTGATGCTCTATGTTAATGGGTTGTTCATCATCTCTTCTATCTCACCTGAACTAAATGAATGACTGTGATGGAATGGTTATCTTGCCTTTAATAAAAATATTATACATGTGTCTTTGTGATATTTTTATGTATATGTGACCCCATTTCCCAATGATTATGTGTATTGTTTCAACCATTTATACAATCTTTGAGTGTTAATTTATATCTGGCCTTGTTAAATCTGTATCTGAGAGATCCCTCTCTAGAAAGAAAAGCCAATTTCTTTCTAAAATTGGTTTTGTTGTTACCTTTGGGATTTACCTTTGCAACTTGGGTACATTATGAGTCCTAACACAGCCCACTGAACCATGGCGCTTTTACCTTTGGCTGACAGAGTGTCGGTCCATTTTAGGATGCCTTTTCTCTTCTCGACCAAAGTGCCGACACCACCTTTTATTTTTCTTGACAAAGCATCGACGATGCCTTTTGAAGAAGGATAGGATCGTCGTAGTAGTCTGGGATGCTCTAGTGCAGCTCCCTTCATGCAGCGCACCGAGGTAGGTCTTCAAAAACTTCCTGTTTACAAAATTTTTGTTCAAAAAAAAAATTGGAATTTTTCCTGTCCTCTGAGACTTTTCAGTTTGATCTGCTTGATTGATTGTTGTCTGATTTACTAGTTTTTGTGAGTCCGATTCTCTCTTTGAGGTTAGATCTAAAAATTTCTATCTTTTGCATTGTCATAAATGAAATTGGAAACATAGTTTGATATTGGTTTTTTAGTGAAGTATCTGAAAATTTCCTTTTGAAAAGAAAGCCTATAACCTCTTCCTAGAAGATTAGTTTCTTTTGTAGAAAATACTACTTTGTGTGCCTCATATTTTCTAGAAAAATACAAAAAGAATCGTTTCATTTTTCTCTTGTTTATGCTTGCAAAAATTGTTTGTTTTTTTTATTTGCATGAGTGATTCAGGAAAATAGGTCTTTTTGACATTGTAGCAAAAATCAGTATTGCATGCACATTGGAGGCTTAGTTTTCTCTCTATCTTTTTCAGAAACTTTAGAGTGCTTGTTTGAAGGAGTTTTTGTGTTTTGAAAGGACTTCCTTTGCATTTCTTTATTGGATCTTGTTTTGTTGTTGACAACAAATTTCTTATGGTATATTGTTGAAAAGAAAATAAAAAAGGTTTCTTCCTTACCCTAATTAGTTCTCATCGAAGTCAAAAAGTGCATCTACATCTAGATTAATTTTCATTATTGGAGATAACATTCCACAAAAATTCACCTAATCATCCAGATAAAATTAACGGTATCTTTAGGTCTAAAATTGTATAGAAACTTGAGTGATAGGTGAGTGACGTGGTTGGGTGTCGCTAAGCGTAGGAGATTTTGTTATTTTTTCTCACTACAACCCGGAATTCACGCGGTTATTCCATGTACTATTGGTATATCAAGCGGAATTTCACGTACCCTTAAGGTATATAGAAAGGTACTTCACATACTCCATTGTATAGCAAAAGGCCCCTTTTGAATGGTTGTGCATTAGACAACACTACTACCGATTTTAGCTCTGACATACCTTGCGTATACAGAGAGACCCCACTAGGATACCCTGACCATATGAGAAAAGCCCTTTGGTCATCTTGTGTGGAGCAATACACCGAAAACAACATTCGGGGAGACTACTACGCATGTACCCCTGAGGTATATCACAAGTTGCACCTACTTGACAATCCTAGTGAGAGGTCAGCTATTCTGAACCCATCCTATCATTTAAGTCTACTTGTGACCTTTAGCTCTGCGTAGGTTTTGCTTGTGTGTTTTTCTCCTTTTTGACCTATATTAGATAACTTTGGCCACCACCATGGCTGAGAAAATTGCGAGACGTCAATCTCATAGATTGCAGGGTTTATCTCCTGGCTATCCTCCTACCATGGAAGGACAGGAAGGGGTAAACATGGAACAACCAGCTTCTACTAATGTTCTTGTAGGAACTACCCAAGCTAGTGAAACCAGAGAATAATTAACTATTTTTAAAAATCCTTTGGTTCAAATCCCCCCTGCAGCTGATTTTTCTGTGTATCCACCATTGGAAGGTCGTATTAACAATCCTCCTCCACCATATTATGGCCCGAATGCTCCTTTTTGGAGGAATTCTATGGGCCAAGCTATTTCTGAATTCAGGGTTATTAGACCTTCACCAGGGAATCCTCCTTTGGGAGAGAAAGAACATAGAAGAATTAATGCATCTCTTGATCAAGCTCATAAATTTTTAGAGAGAGTAGAAAGAATCATTCCTCCACCTGTCTCTGATTATGAAACTATGTCTGCTCACTTACCTTGTAATAGAGCTCCTTGGCCTTTATCTGAAATTAAACCTTCCTTTGAAAAGCATCCAACCTATGGTGAGACTTCTCGCAACCCATGGCCTGAAGGATATCATTCACTAACTCAAGTGTTAGATCCTTTTGAAGAAATTCCATTCCAAGGTAATCCAAGTTCAAATGACAATCCTACAACCTCACATCCTGACCCCATTACTAGGCCTTCCATACCAGTCATGGTTGTTGGGAAATCCACAAATCAAGTTATGTCAGCACATTCTAATGTTGGGGGAAACCCCTGGCGCGAGTTACATCATATATTAGTGGAATTATTGCTAGTTCAGGACAAGTTGTAGCTGTAGCACAACCTACAGTCACCATCCCTCCTACTAATACCAATGTTGTTACCCCCCACCCCATCCAGTTCATGCCAACCCTTAGGGGTGCAACATATTAATAATCTAGCTTCTTGGGGATATACTTATTCAGGAAATTAGCCACCTATGGTCAATTACGTATACCAAAAACCACCGCTAGTAGCTATTTATCTTGGAATTCCCTACCATGGAAATGCTTTTGTACCTTGGGGACAACCTAATTGGTCCAATGTTTCCTCATATGGGGGAGATTTTGTTAATATTGCTGGAGGATATGGTGCCCCCACCTGGAGGACCACCACGTAGACCTAGAGGACCTAGAGGACCCAGAGGGCCTTGTGGACCATTTGGAGGACCAGCACTTGGAGGCCAACCACCACCACTTGGAGGTGGAGGACCAATGCTTGGAGGACCGCCACCACCACCTGGAGGAAAACCACCACCACCACCTCGAGGGCCACCACCACCACCACCACCTTCCAAAGGACCCCGTCCCTTGGGTGGCCCACCTCCCTATGGAAATTCTAGAAATCAACAATCTTTTCAACAAACTTCGGAGGCATCATCCATACCCATCTATCAATCAGCATATGTTCCTATGGTCAGCAAATGCCATATCAGTACTGACAGTATCCGCAACCAAACCAACAACTACCATTTCTAGCTACTTTAGATCTGCTAGACTTGTCAATATTGATAAATGACCAGATCCATCATGACCCCTCTTGGCCTACTATTCCTGTAAAGCTGCCTTCAGATATACCCAAGTTTGATGGTAAACCCGGTGAAGACCCAAAAAACCATGTGATGACATTTCACTTATGGTGTTCATCCAATACTTTGATGGACAGTTCAATCCATCTAAGGATTTTTCAAAGAACCATCACTGGTATTTCCGGAAAGTGGTACATCGAGTTACCACAACACTCTTTTTGGGACTTCAATGCTTTAGCAATGGCATTTTTAACACACTTCCAATTGCCAATCCGATACGAAATAGGTAAAAACCTTTTAACTTCACTTCAAAAAACCACCTCAACCCACATCTCCAATCATATCCATGAATGGAGACAAATGTGAAGGTTAAGTAAGGCCCCCATTCCTGATCAGTTGCTTGCTGATTGGTTTACAAAGTCTTTACTTCCACCTATTTCTAGAGATGTTTCCATGGGAGGTGTTGTTACTGAGGAGCAAGCTCTTATCCGCGCTCAATACCTAGACTTGGTTTACTCCCAGTTAGGTACCTTATATGATCTGATTCCGCATGCTCCTCAACCTACAACTCATCCATCAAGACCTGCAACTGAACCACCTGCTAATGGCATACTTGGTTTAGTTCAAATGCAAACGGAGGCAAAACATTCTAAGAAACAAAATCAAGCCGCCACTTCGTCAAATCAACCAGCAACATATACCAAACCTGCACCCTCTCCTATTGCTTCCACTGAAGTAAACGTGATTCAATCAAATGAACCTTCATGTGGAAAGAAGAAAGGCAAAAAAAAATCTAAAAAACATGATAATCAACAGGAAGGAAACAAAACACAAAACTCAGATGCTGATTCAAAAGGTAAGAGAAAGGTAAAATTTCCTTGTTTAATCTATGGAGGTGACCATTCTGCAAAATAATGTCCTCATCATGAGGAAGTTAGTAAGTTTTTGAAAACTTCATCCACCCCAGCAGTCTTGAAATATCCTTTCCCTTCCCAACAACAGTTAATTAATCATAAGTCCTTAAATGAAACTTCTTCCTCAACCGATGAGGTTTGAATGATGTCTAGTGAAATGGTTAATCTAAATACAAGAGCACACAATTATGACCTCCCCTCCAGAAAATAAAACTGATGATATTCCATCTCAAAAACCCTCAACTTCCACACCCCTCCCATTAATGGTCTTCATATTGAAAAACCTATACCACAAGCAATTTTTCGTCCACCAAAGGGTTCTCTACGTAAGTCCATAATCAACCCTAATGCTCGTGCCTCCCAATATTATAATATTGTTGAATATTTGGCCCATGCACCCTACACTATGTCAGCTTTAGAGGTACTTCAAACCTACCCAAATCAACGGAAAAAATTGCTTACTTCCCTTGGAGCTATGGATCCCGAGAATAGTAATATCATCACTTTCAAATTGGTTGTTTTCAAGATGAGACTCTCACATCAGTTAGATTTCTAGATCATTACCAAGATTACTGGAAATAATATATGTCGTACCATTTTGGACGAGGGTGCCTCCACATCAGTTATGTCTATATCTTGCTAGAGAGCCATTGGTTCTCTAGAAATCAACCGTTCACCTACCACTCTTAAGGCTTTTGATGGTCGCAGCTTTCAACCCTATGGACTACTACCTACCATCCATGTTGAACCGATGGGCATGTCAGTCTCCATTCATATTGAATTCATCAACACTCCTTTGGATTACAACTTACTCCTAGGTCATAACTAGTTTTATTCTATGCAAGTTGTAGCATCGACAATTCTTTAGATCGTCTAGTTCCCATTCCAAGGAAAGATTGTTACTGTTGATCAGTTAGATTTCATCACACCTAGTGCCATTACAAATGATGCAAATAGCATTCCGCTCCTGAATACCCCACAGTATAAGGACATCGGAGTAGGTCTTATCAAAGATTATTCACTAATGGGAGTCTTTCCCTCATCTAATCCTCCTCCTGCTTCACAAACTGCATCTATTAACATGTTTTCTACCTATAATATAGAAAAAGGAAAAGAAATTGTTGATGAATCAACATCCTTTTCCCCTTTCATGGAAATTTACTATGCAATCCAACTACCAATGATTCCCCCACTAATGACCACTTTTTGGTGGCCTCAGACCGCTATCACATGCCATACTGGCTCGAAAACCCCTCCCCATCTCTAGATTATATTTCACACACGCTTCCTACAGACGAATCTATTATGGAAGTTATGTTGTTAGACAAGATGCCTTGGGAAGATTATCACCACATATCTTATTTCCTTTCCCCTTGCCATATGGTGGAAGACCACTTCACCTCTATGGTTTCATCTGATATAGTCCTCAACCCTCAGTCTTCGATCCTCACTCATAGTGGTGATTCTGAAGGAAACTTATGCAACATTACAAAAACTATGCCTGTAGACATATCAGTGAAACCTAGTGTTCCGGAAAACATTTTCATTGGACAAAACTCTTCACCTGAAGAGGTTAAAACATACACGACCTTTTTTAAGGAATTTAGAGATGTCTTCACATGGACATATGAAGAAATTCCAGGGATTGACCCCTCTATCATTGTTCATGAAATCAAAACTTACCCTGATGCCAATCCCGTTCGTCAGAAGCTACGATAGGTCCATCCAAGAAAATCAGTCGCTATTAAAGAAGAAGTTGAGAAACTTCTCAAGGGTGGTTTCATTTACCCCATACGATTAACTGAATGGGTGTCCAACACAATCCCTGTGGAAAAAAAATAGGGTACTATTAGGGTTTGTATCGTTTTTAGGGATTTGAATCGAGCTTGTCCAAAAGACAACTTCCCCACTCCCTATATTGATCAAATAATCGATAACTGTGCCGAAATAATTATTTTTTCCTTTATGGATGGCTTCTTCGGCTATAATTAGACTGAGATTCTCCCATCAGACCAACACAAGACGACATTCATTTTCCCTTGGGGAACCTTTGCTTATCGTAAAGTGCCTTTCGGTTTAAAGAATGCTGGCATGACATTCCAATGTGCCATGTCATATTCTTTTCATGACATTAAACATGTTGTGGAACCCTCTATTGACCGCCTTCTTGCTCATTCCAAGAAGCGGGATATTCATGTCGATCATTTGAGAGCCGTGTTTCTTCGATGTTGTCATTTTAATATTCATCCAAATCCCCATAAATGTGTTTTTTGTGGAGAATCTGGCCAAATTCTTGGTTTTATTGTTTCCAAATATGGCATCTGTATAGATCCCTTGAAAATTGAAGCTATCTTATCCCTACCTGCTTCCATGAACGTAACTGAACTCCAAATTTTTCAAGGGAAGGCAAACTTTCTACATAATTTCATCTGTAATTATGCAGAAAAGACACATGGTTTCATGAGGTTGCTCAAGAAAGATACCCCTTTTGTCTAGGATGATTTTGCACAACACACGTTTGATAATCTTAAACATGCACTTACCCATGCAACAGTGTTGCAACCACCCAATTATGCTAAGTACTATTCCTTGTATGTGGCTGCATGCTTGTCTACTATAGGCATGGTCCTTGTTCAAATAGATGAACACAACCAAGAACATGTGATTTATTATGCTAGTAGGAGTCTTCTCGACTCTAAAACTCGATACTCACATGTGGAGAAACTTGCTCTGGCCATGGTCATCGTGGTCCAGAAGTTCCATCATTATATTTTTCCCTGCACCACCACTTTTTATGTGAATTCCAACCCCATGTACTATGTTCTTACACTTCAATTGCTTGGGGGAAAATACTCACGTTGGATCGTGATTCTCCAAGAGTTTGAGCTAGAATTCACCAAAAGTACTTCCAAGAAGTCCATCATTTTTGTAGAGCTTATATGTGACTTTCCCTGTACTACTGAGACTAGAGATCCCTTTGATTCATTTCCCAATGAATCATTGTTTCTCATTAGCACGACTGATCCATGGTACGAAGATATCATTTTGCATCTCCATACCTTACGATACCTGCCTACTGCCTCTCAAGACGAACGTCGTCACATTCACCACCAGGCCAAAATCTATCTTATTCTGAATGATACCCTATATAGTTGTGGTGTTGAATCTATCTTACGATGTTTCCTTACACATGAAGAGGCTGAGATCATTCTGAATGATTTCCATGTTGTAGCTTATGGAGGTCATCTCTCTGGATTGGCTATTGCCCAGAAAATCTTGCGTGTCGGGTATTTTTGGCCTTCTATTTTCAAATATTGTATTGAAACAGTAAATAAATTCCCACCATGTCAAATGTTTACTCCCAAGAAATGCACACATCCAGATCCACTTCATCCCATTGTAACAATTGGCCTCTTTACAAAATGGGTCATAGATTTCGTGCACTGTAGACCTACCTCAACCGAGGGGCATGGCTACAATATCGTCGATGTGGAATATTTTAAAAAATGGGCTGAGGAAATGCCCACATATTCCAAAGATGGTAAGTCTACTGCATTATTCTTATTTAACCATATCATTACAAGATTCAAGATTCCTAGGGCCATTGTTACCGACCATGGGTCACATTTTTAAAACACGATGATGTTAGAGCTTAGTGTAAAATTAGGGTTTTGTCACGATAACTCTACACCATACTATCCTCAAGCCAATGGCTAGCTTGAGGCTATAAACAAAGTATTAAAAAAGATGCTTCAACGGATGGTATGGTAAGCCAAGTCAAACTGGTATTTACAACTCTTCTCTGCACTATGGTCCTATAGGAATACTATCAAAAATTCCACCGGTTTTACACCTTTCCAACTAGTATACGGACTGGAAGCTACTCTCCCGATAGAATGTGAGATCCCTTCTTTAAAACTTGATGTGGAACTATTACCCAATACCACTATGGACAAAGAAAGGTTCTTGTATCTGAACAAACTTGATGATAATCGAAGTGATGATGCCTTAGCTAATGAGGTAAATGGAGAATGAAAATCCAATATGACAGGACTGTCCAACCCTGTTCCTTCAATGAAGGAGATCTGGTTTTGACCTATGACCAGAAGCATGACAAGCTGGGGGCAGGAAAATTTGAGTCTATGTGGCATGGTCCCTATATTGTCAATCGTGTTTTAGAGAAGGGGGCATATGAATTGGTTGATTACAATGGGATACCTTTGGGAGAGCCCCAGAATGGGCTCTAACTCAAAAGATACTATGCCTAGGTCATCTAGCATAGAGTCTTTGTAAATATTGTTTATAGTTTGTTGTGTGCCTTAATATTTGAGAGGTGTGTCTTTTGTGTGATTTAAAATGTGTTTTTTCATAAAACCCTACTTATGCATGTCTTTTGTCTAATGGAAAGATGACTTCCTTCATTGGTTTTGCTGATGGTGCTCATCGATATACTCTTAACCTTGCATCAATAGCTTGGATACTGTACTCTCCTACAAGTGAGCTGGTGAGTTCAAGGGGTATTCTTTTAGGTCCCTCCACCAAAAATATGGCAGAATCCCATGTCATGATTGGATTGTTGATGGAAGCCCTAGCTAATGATGTAAGGGAAATTAGGGTTTACCTAGACTCTGAACTAGTCGTTCAGTAGCTTAACCGAATCTACACCATTCGAAGTCCCATGCTTCTTCGTAATTTCTAAAGAGTTAGGTTGTTAGAGAGGTATTTTGACCAAGTTACATATCATCACATCCCAAGACACTTAAATGCTGTGGCAGATTCCCTAGTTAACTATTTCTTGGATTGGCATATTGCTCATACTTAAAAAGTCCATTTGAAAACATAAGAAAATGTGTAAATTCATAAGTATATAAATCATTCCACACATCACATTTTCCACACACAACTGTAAATATGAAAGTTTGTCATATATATAAAATTTGTAGCACCGAGATACAAAATTATGGCTGAAGCATCTCTAGCTTTTAGTGCCCCTTCAGGACCATAAAAAGTTTAGAATACATGTACATAGGGAAAAATCTGAAGATTCGAAGATTTCAGTAATACATATAAAAAAATTGAATATCAAGGCAAACTAATCCTCATGGTGCTCATGGTAGCACGTAATGTCTTGGGCCACTCTGCAAAGTAGTCTAGAGAACCGTCCAGAGACAACTGTGGTATGGCGCTGATAACACCTGGGAACCTCATCAGTGGTCATGTCAAGGATACCCACAGTCAAGTGTTGTAGGTTATCCTCAAGATATCCAAGCTCTTCCTCAGCTTCGGAGTGGTACACCATCATATCCTGGGTACTTGCTCACCTAGAAATAGGCGACATCCCAGCTAGGCGGACAGATCCAATGTCTACATGAATTTTTTTTTCATCTCGGTACTACAGAAAATAAAAAAATGAAATAAATATAAAATTTCAAAAAAAACATAAGTGGATAATGTATTCTTACCTCAGTCATTCCACACCTCCCCCTCAAGTAAGACTAGCTCCGGGTCATTTCGGAAGTCTACCCCCTTATAGGCATAGTCCTCCACCATAACTAGTTGGTTTCTAAGTAAGTGAAACAACTCGAAACTGTAAGTGACTTTAGGTCCTCCACCTCCGATACGAGACATAGCTATCACCCATGCAAGCATCCTCGGATCCTCAAGATCCAATCTGGTAATGGTCACCTGGGGCCTCATGTGAGGTACTCGATGTACGATAAAAGACACCACCACTACTCTGTAACCAAACTGCTTCAGTGTCCCTCTTTTGCACTTGTTTAGTTGACTCTTCAGACATGCCAACATACCTTCACACCAGTTGAAGACAGTGGTCTCTATGCACCGCAAAGCATATAGCATGTGAGATCTGATGGTAAGGTGGGCAGCCCTAGTACCTACCACCTTGTCAATGGTATATACTACTATCCTCAAGGGGAGATCCACTAAAGACTTGATATTTAGCTTTCTGGATTGAGACTCTATACCCAATGAGCAATGTTGATCGATGATATCATCCAAGGAGCCTTCTCCCCCTCGTGCTCCATATATAACCACAGGGCTTCCCCTCATAGATAAACCAGTCAAAAAATAAATATCCTCAATCTCTGTAGGTAGGATGTGGACTCCCACCACAAAATGATCTTGGTCAGGATCCCACATGTTTATGATGTACTGCAACAACCGGACAAATTATTTCATTCCTGGGATCTGAAAATGCTTAAGAAGCCCACAGTTCCGTAAAGCCTCAATGGTGGTTGGGTCATTCACCGCTTGGGTGTCTAGGACTTCATGCTCCCTTTCTTTCCAAATTACCATTATGAACCTATGACATGGGTGAATCCACGGACCTGGGTAACACTTTTTGGCAAGCGCATTTCGGCAAAAACCAAAAAATGTACCTCGGTCGAGGGTTTAACAAGCCCTCGACCGAGGTTTTTTCCAGC
>LPNX010530727.1:86171-143345 GCA_001517045.1 Pseudotsuga menziesii
GAATATATGCGTTTTGAGGGCTTCAATCTAATACATGAGTAAAAAATCAGGTTTTCATCGGCAAATTTGGCCAAAAAGTGTTACCCATCTTCATGGAATCACCCACATGTAAAATTCATTATTAGTAAGTATATCATGGAAAAAATAAATAAAGATAAATGATATTATAAATTGCAAAGCAAGATAAGAAACATGAAAAAATTATCTTTTGAGTGGTCTAGGGTTTTATTTTTCTTCTTTTCCTTCCTGCGGCACTGCCGGATTTTGCACACATAGCACCACGGTGCTTCTTCCCTTGGCGTGCAAAGCATCGAGTGCATGTTTTCTATGGACAGAGTGTCGATGATGCTCCTATCCCAGCATGACAAAGCACCATCAGGGATGCTGGTCGACAGCCAAAAAACCCTAAAAGAAGAAATTTTTGGCTTCTATTGTGGATAGAAATCTGTGTTGAGAGGGTAAATACTCTATCATACCATTACGAAAGAAGATATAACCTCTATATTGCATTTTTAAACCATTAAAAACATTTTAGGAACTTGGATTTGAACAATTCAAAAGAAGCAAAATCAAATTTATTGAACATGAAAAGAGGATAGGATCAAATGCTTACCTTTTCTATGGATAATGAAGCAACAATGAAGTGGAATTCCCTTGCCAAATCACTGATGGAACTCTTGCTATCAAATATAACTTCCAAAACTCGCCAAATGGTAAGAAACAAGTGGTAAAAATAACTTACCTACCCTTTCTATTTATAGAATGTTTGGAGTTTTCAAATATGCATTGTAATTTATTTAATTTTGAAATCCAAAATATTTTGGTAAAAGTGGGTTTTCATTTTTTACTTTCTATAGTTTTGAAAAAGTGGATTTTAATGGTTTTTTTTAGTTTTTTCAGGTGAATGTTAATGGGTCATGGTTATGATTTAAGCTATTTTTGTCTTTTTCAAGCTTAGAGCAAAACTGAAAAAGTACTAAGTATTGTTTACACTTTTTACATGCTCATTAACATTCCAGTAGAAAGGTGTCGAGTATGCTTTTTCTCTTTTTCAGAATCGTAAAAAATGGATTATGAAAAAGGAACTCACTTTGGGAGTTATATTTAAGCTCTTTTGAGTCTACTCAAAACACAAAAATATTTCCAAGCGAACTTGTTGTCTTCATGCTTGTAAAAGAATCAGAACGGTCGACTATTTGGGGGTAGGTTATCTCCTTTTCGGACCGACTAGCCTTATTTATGAAAAAGGACCTTTTGGAGTCTTCTTAGTCATTTTAGACTCTCTAAACATGAAAGGACAACTGATTTTTCTTTCATCAGACTCACAAAATTACATGATGAAAGACCCTATTTGGGAACAAACCCCTCCTTTCTCAGGTTCCTAAAAAATATGAGAATGGACTCATCACTTGATGAGCTTCAATGAGTGTTTGTTACACTCTTTGGACTGGTAAAAATTAAAAGAGGCACTCACATTTTGAGGTGGGGAAATTAAAGGAAAGGGGAATGGTTTTCATTTGTTTATATGGAAGTACTTTACAATCCACCTTTGAACATGGCACCTGTTTGCATTTGCATATCTGAACAGTTGGGTTTTCAGCTTGTCTCTGAGTCAATCCACTTTTGTGAGTCACCTGACTCCTTTGATTCAATTCAAAGAATGCTTTGTCAAATTCCTTACATGACACCTAGTTCTATTCTCGTTTAAGTCAAAGCTTCCAAGTCATGTGTCGTGTCGTTAAATTGTTCAAAGGATGTCTCTCCTAGAATCATAACTCATCAGTAACTTCGCTTGTCCTTAAGAGTCATTCATTGTCTAAGTCAATCCATTAATTCAAATCAAATTTTGTCCCTATTTTCATGTCACTGATGTGGGAATCATCATGGCCCTCCTGTGACAAGTCTATTCCTGTCAACTTCAAATCATTATCCAGGAATTAGACCTAGAAACCTAGACAATACCTTGGGCCTGCATGCCTCAATGGCAGGTTACCTTGCTTTTGACATGAGTTTACATCATTGACACTTGATTTCAATATCTCATTGAGTGTTCAAATTCAAGTCCTTTATTCACATTCGATGGTATGTACTGAGATACCTTGGGGATCATTGTCATCAATGATGATTACCCTCACACTTGTTAACAGTTTACATCATTGACTGATAATCAAGTGGTTTGTACCATGTTCGACATCAAGACATTGTAATCACATGGTTATATTCATATTGTTTGGAGATCGGAATGAAGACCCTAAGTGGTTAGGCTAACATCATTATTTCCTATGTTCAGGATGCGTTTGGAGATCATTCACAGTCATGACATGGATCCACATTGTATGTTTGGTGGTTGTGTTCTATATCTGACATTGAGAGGCATAGATCTACTTTGTATACCTTGTAGCTATGCCCTACTTCTTGTAGCAATTATTCATGGATCTGCAGTGTATCATTAGTAGCCATGACATGATCATCATCATAGATCTGTAGTGTATTGGTCCGTAGCTATGATTAGGTTGGATAAATTCAGTTATCGGTCGTATATGATTCTATCTCTCTTTTCCTTTGTATCAGACGGAAAACTTTGCAAACTATTTCACCTATCACCTTCTTCTAGCTTCATACTTTGGGGGGGATTTTGTTGCACCTAGAAATATTACACTACTTGTCAGCCTTCAGAAGAATTTCATGTTTCCTTTTAACCTCCCAGAAATCCTGGTCTGGGTCACCTTGGACACTTTTTTCCTTGACCTAGAAGGGACGGCGCTTCCTTGCATTTTTCATAGAGAGTCAATGACGCCTGCCTCAATTGAGAAAAAGGCATTTTTTTCCCTCCTTTTTGGAAAAAACTCTAGGTCGACGCTCCTCTTAGTTTGGTTAAGAGCATCGATGGTCAGTAAAAAGGAAAAAAATATGTTTCTAGAAGCTTCTGTACGGAATCCTTCATGGACTTAGTTCCTATATGCCTAGGAAAGGTGGAATTTTCCTTCCTCACCTATAGGGATCTCATTCTATCCTTTTTTCAAGTCATCTCATCGGTTCTAGGCCTATAAATGAAGGCTTCATCAGGAGAGTGAGGGAGGCCAGAAAAAGAATCCTTATGCTGCTAGTTTGAAGTCTGAATCAGAGGCAAAGTAGAGGTATCTTGTGTTTGGAGAGGTGTTCATAGTCATAGGATATTGTAGACATTCTTGATTGAGATAGAAGCCATTGACATCAAGGCTTTTGGTTGTACTTCTTTCTCATCCATATATTAATACAAAGACATTTCCCTTTACTATATTTGATTGTAGTGTTTGTAATTAAATATTATTGGATTCCCTTATCACCAATATGGATAGTCAGTTATCATGATTCTCTCATTGTTATAATAATCAACCCATAGTTAGCTACCTTAGACATTAATTAATCCATTTTTGTCTTATTTTCCTAGTTTCCAATATTCCACTCTATGCAAGTTGTCTTCCACATGTCCTAGAAGTCAAACTTGCTAAAAATAAGTCATGGAGCACTTGGGAAACCTCCTAGAAACCATATTTAGGAGTTTTTCTTTATTCCAGATCCTCCCTATCACATATCTGCTTTTTCTGCTAAGTGGCCTGCTTTATTAAGATTTATGGCAAAAGGGAAAATAAGACTAGGTGTAGTTGACTTGTTTTTTTTCCTCATCATCCTCCATTATTTTCTCCTAATAAAAGCATGTATGAGTTATATTTCCATCACTTATTAGCTTTCCCATTTGAATTTTCCAATTCATGAGCCTCTAGGTAGATTTGGAAACTGCTTTATGCACCTATGGGGGATTTGACTAGATTTAGTAAGCTTGCTTTTGACTATTTTGAATGGAATCCTTATGCATTTGAATATATTATGTAATTATATATTTCAGCAGCCGATGACATCACAAGGTTGGCTATTGTACACTTATTCAATACATATTAGTGTTATGCTCCAATTTCAGTCTCCTTTGTGTGTAAATTTGCATGTTTGATTAGCAATTTTGTGAGTGCAATTGTTCTGTCACTTGGGTTAAATTTCCACATGGTATCAAAGCATTTATATATCAATTTATCTCCTTCAATATTGCTATTGTAGGTTCGACATCTTGGCTGGTAGCTATTCTGCTGACTGAAGGGACAATTTCTGAGCTATGGATCAATCTCAGAAGATCATCTTGACTCCATTTAATTTATTTGAAAGGAAAGTAGAGATGGAGATACTATTGAGAGAAAAAGGTCTCTATAGGGTGACTATGGCAAATGAAGTAGAGCCCAATGCAGCTACAGAGAAAATTAAATGGCACAACGGGAGGGAAGAGGCCTATGGTCTCTTATGTCTGAGCATATCCAGAGACCTCCTCTTCCATCTTGATGGATTGACATAACCTAATGAAGTGTGGGAGATTTTTATAGAGATTTTTGGTAATACAGATGAGATGAGAGGACATCAAATCAAGAATGAATTGATCTCTTTGAGTCCCAGCAGCTTCAAATCCCTGCAACTCTACTTTTCCAAGTTTAAAGCCCTTGTTTTACAGCTAAAACAATGTGGAATTGAAAATAAGGAGGAGAAACTAGTTTTGGCCATACTATTGAAGCTTGGAATTGACTATTCAGTGTTTTTTTCGACCTTCCATGCCACCAAGTTGACAGCTCGAGCCTGGAAGATTCCTAAGCTTGCAGAGTTCATGTAATCCCTCACACAAGAACAAGATAAACTGGTGATGATGGGCACCATCAAACCTTCCAAATACCAAGATTTGGTTGCTATAGATTCGAGGGTGGATTCAAAAGGCAAGAAGAAATATAAGAAGCCACCTGAGAAAAAGAAATACAAGAACAAGTCTTAGGAGGAGCCCCAAGGCTCCAAGAAGAACTTCCAGAAGGAGAAGAACAAAGGAGAAATGAGCAAGTGTGCATACTGCAGTAAAGGCTATCATCCTGAACGCTCCTGCATGAAGAAGAAAATTGACATGCTGACCCAACTCCTAGAAAATAATAACATCTCCCTTCCTGATAGCTCAAAGAACAGGGAAGGAGGATCAAATTCAGAGGACATAGAGAGAGTACATGCATCGGTTGTTGTCACGTCAGGCTCACCTAGATTCATCATAGATTCTGGAGCTTTAAGACATATGGTTTCAACCAAGGAGGAATTCTCCTCTCTTGACATGTTGAAAGGTCCACCAATAGTGCTGGGAGATGACTCTCTCACTGACAGTTTGGGGAAAGGAAGGATTGATCTTGACCATAGTAAGTTCAGCAATGTATTGTATGTTCCAAGTATTTCCTCTAACCTCTTGTCAATGTATCATATGACTCACATAAGGTCTCCAAAGAAGGTCATATTCTCCCCTAATGATGTTGAGATCATAGATATATCGAGTGGTAAAGTCATTGCAAAAGGAGTTGTAGATCACACTTTGAAGGTATACATGTTTTCACATTTTCTACCTTACGCAAACCCCTCTGTTCTTCCGATTCATGCTAATGAGACAAGCAAGCTTTGGCATGAAAGATTTGTCCATATTAACTATAAGTATCTTTCTGATCTAAGTGAAAAAGAAATGGTCATAAGGTTACCAAAGATTAAGTTTTCCAAGGGAGTCTGTCAAGGTTGTATCCTAGGAAAACACCCAAAGCATAAATTTGAGAGAGCTAGTCATGAGAGAACCTCTGCACCTCTTGAGTTGATCCACGGTGATGTTGCTGGTCCATTTACTCATATGTTAATGAGTCAGTCCAAATATGCATTGACCTTCATAGATGAATTTTTGTTGGGCACATGGGCAGACCCGGGTTAACGCTTTATACGTCGCACCAACAAAAGACCCACTGTGTTGGCCCTTTCGGCAACAACCTGCGCGCAGGTTGTAGTCTCACCCGAAACAGCAATGGGGTGCCGCAGAATCAGTTTTCTGCATGCAAAGAGGGGGATTACTGTACCTTAGCCTTTCTAAACAATTATTATTCTACTTCCTGTTCACTTTATCATTCATTCACATATCACTTCATGAGCATAATAAACAAACCAAACTTGCATAACCCACTACAGGGAATTCACAGCGAAGCTTAGTATTAGCAGAGATCTTATATTATCAGATATATTCAGTTAAATGCATGAAAATAACAGAAACAGAAACAACACAACAAAACCACAACACCACATATAACGTGGTTCACCCCCAGTGTAGGGGCTACGTCCACAAACTGTGTTTTATTCCTCTTTCCTCAAAACCACAGTTTATCTGCGCACTCAGCTGCAGATTCCTTCAACTCTTAATAGTCGCGCACACAGCAGCAGGCTTCTGCGCACACAGTTGCAAATCTTTCTTACTTTCTTACAAAAACCCTCTGCGCACACAGCTGCAGAGGTCGTCCACGCACACAGCTGGGACTTGTCCTTCCTTGCCAAAACCCAACCTTACTTCACCTTATCTTTCTTACATCAAAAATCCTAACCTATCCATTTTCCATAAGCGCTTATTTATACTGCGCAGCTTTACAAAAACCATGGTCTTAAACCATGGGCACCCACAAAACCCTAAACCCTGAATTTAAACCATGGGTTTATTACAAAAAGAGAGGGTTTTGACTTACCCTGACACCCCTAAGACTATTTTGACCCAACGCTCTGCTTACAAGTTAACCGCGGAGTTACCCCTTATGGAGTATGCGCCCCAACACTTTTTCAGGTACTATTGGGTTTTGTTGGGGCACGCACCTTAATGGTCACTAATTTTGGTAACTCCGCGGTTTTTGTGGGAGCTTGTAAGCGGAGTTGCGACTCAAAATAGTCTTAGGGGTGTTGGGGTTGAGTCAAAGCCCTCTTTTTTGTAATTGTCCATAAAATTTGGGTGTAAGCCCATGATTTTGTAATAGTGCACTTGTATAAATAGGCACTCATGTAAATATGTCAAGATCATCTAATGAAATGAGGATCATCTTATGCAAAGAAGATAGATTTTTTTGGGGGTTTTAAGGTCAAGTCCTAGCTGTGTGCGTGGATGAAATATACAGCTGTGTGCGCAGAGGGTTTTGTAAAGAAAGGAACTGCAGCTGAGTGCACAGCTTAGAGATTGAAAGAAAGGAACTGCAGCTAAGTGCGCAGCTTAGAGATTGTAAGAAAGGAACTGCAGCTAAGTGCGTAGTTAGACTTGAAGGGAAAATATGCTACTGAGTGCGTATATCAGAACTGTTGTTTTGTAAGAAGTGGAATAAAAGTGCAGTTTTGTGGACGTAGCCCCTACACTGGGGGTGAACCACGTTATATCTTGTGTTGTGGTTCTTTTGTGTTGTTTCTGTTATGGTGCTATTTTATGCATTGATAAGTAGATAATTGATAAAGTAAGATAACTGTTAATATTAACTTCGCTGTGAATTCCCAGTTAAGGGTTAAGCAAGAAACGTCTTTTATCTAACTGCGAAGCTAATTAAGTGAATATCGAAGCTCTGTTTGGTATAAATATTTGTTGTTAAGGATAAAGGTACAGTAATATCCCTCTTTTGCTTGCAGAAACCTAGTTCTGAGGCACCCCATAGCTGTTTCGGGTGAGACTGCAACCTGTTCGCAGGTTGTTGCCGAAAGGGCCAACACTATGGGTTTGTTTGTTGGTGTGAAGTTAATGGTATAAAACCTGGGTCTTCCCTATAGCCCAACAAATTGGTTTTGTTGCCGGTTGAACTCAGTATCTGCTCAAGAGGGATTTAAATCGTACATGAAGGGCTATGTTTTGGAGGCCCTCAGTAAAAGAAATCACTGATTGGGTTGAAGCTACCTATCAGAAATTTGTTGAACAAGAAAATAAGGATCCTCGTCGTAGCTCAGACAAATTCTTGCAAAGGTACGTTTTTTCTTATATTTATGAAATTTTATTTGGTAGTATCCACATAGAATTGCACCAGTGGTTATCCAGGTTGACAGAGAGAAGGACGAACTTCCAAGAAGATCAGTTTCCTGACTAGACCCCAGCAAGAGTTAATATATTGAAAAGAGTGAATAACGTGATATCACGAGCTGTTGATTTCTGGACAACGCAAACCCTTGAAGCTTTTGTGACAGAATTTTCCATTGACACAAGTACCTCTTTTAGTGAAGCTGAAAGGTAGTACTTCAAATGACGAAGGGGTAAGTACCTAAATTCATTTAGTCTACAAATTAAAATGCTCTTGGCTGAGAAGGGCATATTGCTTATAGAATCAAATTGCTAGAATTATTTTTACTAACCTATGTTTGGAAGTGAAAGTAACTTCGACGAGAAAAGTGGTTTCCTGCGAAGTGGTAAAAGATACAAGAGAAACTTAGAATCCTATACCCTAGTTCAGAATACCGAGTATACACCAAAAGACCCTGAATCTGAAGAAACCCCTTTTGTTAGAAATCCTCCTATAAACCCCAGCGAAGATCTGCTACCCATGGGAACCCGTCGCAGTCTGGTAGTAACCCTAGCCTGAGTATTCTGGTCGCAGGTCAGTCTACCCCAGTAAGTTCTCCCCCCCCCTCAGTTTGCTATCGCCCATATGACTGATGATATCAAGCTCCCAGTTTTCAAAGGAACTGGATTAGAGGATCCAAAACAGTTTTGGTTTTTATGCGAAGCTGCGTGGACAGCTAAGAACATTTTGGATCAAGATGTAAGAAGGGCGTAGCTGGTCACTTCTTTTAGAGACCGAGCCTTGACTTGGTTTATGAAGTTTTCCAGTACTCAGAACCATGTCTTGGCTGATATTAAAGCAGCAATGATCAAAGAGTTCAAGAATCCTAAATCAGAATCACAGTGTATAACTGAATTGAAAGAGATTCAGCAGAGACGAGGTGGATCAGTTTGGGACTTTGATCAGAGGTTCAAAGTTCTGCTAGATCAAGTTATTTTCACTATTGGACTAGCGTAGCATAAAGAATGGTTCATTGCAGCCTTTTTACCTCATATCCAAATGCCACTCATGCAATAGAAGGTTGCTGATCAGCAAGAGGCTTTGGAAATTGCCATGAAACTAGAGACAGCTCCTGTCGAAGATAATTCTGGCATAGCACAAATACAAGCGCAGTTAGCAGAAATGGATTTGGAGTTGCGCGACATGAAAAAAGGGAAATATATTCATGAAGAGGTGTGGTGTAAACAATGTAGGACAGAAGGTCATGACAAGGAACAATGCCCTACGCTAAGAAATTACCTGAATACTTGTGCGCTGAACCCATTTAACCCTAATGTTCTATATTGTGAGATTTGTAGAACAACTGGCCAGCATCGACCTGAAGACTGCTATTTGCTACAAAGATATGTGCAAGTCCCTAAGAATCCCTATTGCAAGTTCTGTAAGTCAGTGGGACACAATGAAGAGGAATGTCGTGGCTTTGACCTTATGCGAGAGCGAACATATGATGCTTATAGGGTACAAAACGATGCACAAGAAAATGATGGATATGGTTACTGTGGTAATACATCAGGTCGAGGTCCTTTTGGAGGTTGTGGTCGTGGTGGTATGTCTGGAAGAGGTCGAGACCAGGTTGTGTGCTATAACTATAACCAGGCAGGACATCTAGCTAGAGACTATCGGAACCCAACTACGACATGTCAATATTTCCGAGAAGTAGATCATGTCATTGAGCAATGCCCGTAGCTGATAGCCAAGATACAAGAAATAAATAGCACTCCTCCTTAGAATATTCAGATGATTACTATAGAGAAAAGACCTGTCCCAAACAAGGAGTGGAGCTACGACACAAGTGTAGACTAAGGAAAAACATCCTGACAAGGCTTGCGTTCGTAAGACCCCAGAGAAAGTTCCAACCTTCGATGTGGGAAGAGAAAAAGAAACATTTATGGAATCCAAAAAATACTTTGTTGATCCGAGCACAACAGTAGCACCTGCGCAGCAACATCAACAGCAGTCGCAGTCTCAAGAAGCTTCGACAGAGAAAGTAAGTACACTGTCGACATTTTTACAGAGTTATATAAATCTCTTACGAAATCAGAATGCTTTAAATGAGTTACAGAAAGTTATTGCTTCTTGTGAACCTTATCGAAGCTCTGGTAAAGAAAAACTGTCAATAGAGTTAGAAGAACTGGAAGAGAAATGAGATTGCATGCTCAAATAGGAGAGTATGGCATGACTGATATCATCTTAGACCCGGGATCAGAAGTCAATGTCTTAACTAAGAAGACATGGGAACAAATGGGAAAACCTACCCTTGAATGGTCCCCTATACATTTGAGATTAGCCAATCAATAGAAGATTGTGCCCCTAGGAAGATTCTCTAGAGTCCCAGTAGACATTGATGGAGTCAGTACCTTAGCAGATTTTTAAGTCATTGAGATAATTGATGATAGAAACCCCTATCCAGCCTTGCTAGGAATTGAATGGGAAATAGAGAATTCTGCAGTAATCAATCTTAAGAACAGACAGATGACTTTTGAAGGAAAAGGCTTGAGAGTCATAGTCCCCTTGGACCCTTCTCAAGGAGAAAGGTACACAGATCCAGTCAAAGATGAGGATCAGGATGTTTTGGATCATATCTACAACATCACAGCTAAAGAGGAAGACTATGTTAACCCTACTACTAAAGGTATAATGGATTGGAAGTGTGATAGTTCTTGCATGACTGATTTAGATGAAGGCCTAGAGAATTGGCAGCATAGACTTTATGAGCTACATGGACATTAGTGTGCAAGAATTACCAAGTCTCTCAGATGGCTTGGCTCACAGACAAGAGTCTTACCTATTTTTGATGGCTTGACAGACCTCGAAGAGTTTATTTTGCAATTTTTAGAGTAGGTACCAGATTCACAGAAAATGGAAACTCTAGATTCAGTATTTAGAGCCACAGCTGCTAGATGGTGGAATGGTCATAAGAAGTATATTCAGAGTTGGGAAGCTTGTCAAAAGCTTCTTCACCTCAGATTCATGGATCAACCTTAGGAGGTGCAAAGCAGGTTTAATGGTCAAACTAGCCCTCAAGAAAATTTGGAACAGTGTTATGAAGCATGGAATCATGTCCCTCATGAAGAATGGGTACATCGGTTCGTGCACACCCTGGAACCTGTCGCGAAGAATTGGTATGCAAAGGTGGAGCTTCGCCAGGGTACTGTAAGTTGGGATAGTCCTGTTGATATTTTTGTGCTGACATTTTCTATTAATGAGGTTTGTCCTACTTTGGATGCAGCTGTTAGGCTGATCCACACTAAGGTGTTTTATGGTAAAGAACCAGCCGAGTACCAACCTGATTGGAAAGAGCAAGAAGCTAATGCAGTAGAATACTATAACCTCACAATTGATGAGGATGATGACCCACGCAACATAAACATTCCTGAGTCAGAAGGACACTGCGAAGTACATGGACCAGCAGTTGAAGCACTAGAAGTGACTCAATCCTTGAAGACATGGTAAGTAAACATTGGGTCAGAAGAAATGCCTAAGTATGCTACTATTGGAGATTATTGGGATGAAGAAACGATAAGCAAAGTGACCCAACTACTCCATGAGTATTAGGACCTATTCCCGACGAAGTTCTCAAAAATGAAAGGTATCCTTGGTGATATAGAAGTGATAAAAATCCCTTTGAAACCTGATGTGAAGCCTGTGAAGCAGTGCCCTTATAGGCTGAACCCTAAGTATAAATAAAAATTCAGGATGGAGCTCGATAATATGCTCGCAGTAGGAATCATTGAGGCTGGGGAAGACATTCTGTTGCAGGCCGAAGCTCGAAGCCCTGTCAAAGCCGGTGTCAGGAAGTGTCGAATATCCTTATTATGGCATAGCTAGAGTTACTGGTGGTGCTGAAGAAGGGCAGGTGTGTCGAAGCTCAAAATTCGACCGTTAAAAAAAATCAGAATTGGCGGAGCCGGTACATTAACTACATTAAATTCCTGTAATAATGAGATCCTGAGAAATCTAGCACCATTTGGACAAGATATTTGTTATATTTGGTGTCTTCAATGCACAGTTATGGCAGATTTGGTCGATGGACTCTATAAGAAGACACCCAGACCTACGAAAATTGCATTATGCATTTCCTTGAGTCTTACAATTGATTCCATGTCAGTTGATCGTGAACTTCAGGAAATGTTGAGAGAATTTGAATAGACGAGTCTGCAGAACCCTATGAGCAACCCATTGGCCTCTGCACCCCGTGAAGAAACTCCCCCAGCACCGACTCAACCAATGCAGACATGATCTACCAGGAAGAAGTTTAAACCAAAAGTTTGCTCTAAGAGGAACGAAGACAGACACAAGCAATCAGGGAAAATACCGGAGGATCCCGAGATGAAACCTTCTGGCTTAGCAGAGATCCCACCTGAAGGTTTTGAAGACTTTGGCGAGGCGGAGAATGTTGCATCACACCGGCCCCCTTATCTTCTGCTTGTTTGACCAGGATTTCAACTACCTCGGCAGACAAAGAAGTTCACATTATGCACCCCTTCATTGCCACCAGGTGTGTAGTTGGTTGGGACAATGACAGGGAAAGTAGATCGGCTCAGGTACGCCGACCACGATACAAATGATTGTGGGAAATTTCTACAGTTTGCACCTGGGACATACTTGCACTCTGTCCACTATCCGGAGATTGGAGTGACATTATTAGAAGCGAAACAGTGGGCTGCTGGCTTAGACAGAGCAGGCTTGCTAAAAATGATGAACGTCCCCCACTTCGGTCGCAGCACGTCGGTTACCGTGGTACTCAAGCAATTATTGGCATTGGTGCATGATGGGCATTTATGGATTGGCGACGAGAGAATCCCTATTAATGGAGAGTTGGTTAATAGGATCACAGGTTTTTTGTAGCAAGGGCCTGATCCTGGGATTGAATTCGTTGGGAAGAATGAAGACATGAAGTAGGCGCAGCATATGAAGGAATGCTTTGGGATGACGAAAGGAAAGAAAGGATATCAAACCTCGATAATCCAGCACCAAAAAATTCGCTTCGCAGCTGAGCTCTTAGCGTGTAAATTAATGAGGAAGTGCAAGCCGAATGAAGTTCCTGCACCAATTGTCAGTATTGCTGCAAACTATGCCGAAGGCTACAGTTACAACTGGGCAACGTACATTGCTAAGGAATTCCTTGAAGATGTCCACAACACGCAAGAGAAAGGTAGACCCTTTCACTATTCATGGTTGTTAGTGCATATTGCACTGGTAGGATGGAAAGAACCTACCGAGGCACAATTTGTTGATGTGCCTCCGCATATGCTTGGCGCAACAAGGTATGCATCCCTATGGGTGTCGCAGGATAAAAGCTTCCAGAAAATGACAAACTACGTGTTTTCCTTTTACTCGATGAGTATCTCATATGAGATTCTAAAGACGTCGTGGCTCAGTAATGAACTATTCTCTCAATATGATGGAGCGGCCAACTTCAAGGCCGACATGCATCATGTCTTTATTCAGGCCCACGCAGATAACAAGCACAAATGGTCCAAGTTGCCATATGTGGTGAACGAGGAAGACATCCTCGCTATAGTCAAATAGTGGCTGGCTAAATGGTTGAAGGACACAGGGACAAAACCTAACATTCCAGTCCCTCTAGTCACCAATGTGGGCACAGGCCCTAACCACACGCAGCAGAATGACCCACTCAAAGAAAGCAAAGAACAGAGTGAATCGCAGTAGAGTAAAGGTAACCAAGGTGGAGATGACGAAGATGAATATGAAGAAGAAGATTTGGTCAAAACCGTCTCAGATCCCACTCGACCAGATAAGCGCAAGTCACCAGAGGCAGAGGAAGTGACCAAACCTCCGTCCAGAAAGAAAACGAAGGCGTCAAAAGGCACAAATATTGTCGAAGAGCCCACCATGATGATGAAAGAGCTTGACTAGGCTCTGACAAAGTCTACAAAAGTACTAACTAGCAAGTGGTCACAATTTGTAGCTACGCATCTTGATGCTCTCACCAACGTAACACAGTGAATTTCTGAACTAAAGGAGTTAGTAGCAAAATCCATGATTGGTGCTACAACAAGCACTGTACCAGTAACCGCGCAGCCAGACACAAGGCAATGGCCAGCCAGAGATAACATAGGACAAGTGTCAAGTGTAGCCCTCATAATAACTAATGTAGCATCTCGCTCAGAGATGAGCATGACAGTCGGGATAGACTACACCAAGCTGTCTATGACGGAGCTGCATCTCTGTCAATTAGAAATCATGAAGGAGATCCAAGCACGAGACCACTACTCACAAATACAGTTGGAAAATACCATGAAGCAGAATGTGAGCCTCGCAGCACAGTTTGAAGAAGCGGAGTAGAGGAAGAGGGACACAGAATATAAGCAGGCTACACTGGTATGAGTGTTGGATGAGGCATTGTTAGTCGTCTGGGAAGACCCGGGTTTACTATAATGAACCAAAAACACCCCTAGCTCACTGGCCCTTTCGGAGACAGACCACGAAGTGGCCTGAAGTATCACCCAAAGTGCTCCTAATGGGTTGGCCAAAGACTCAAGTGTCTCGACCAGGTTCTGTATGGCATCCTGTGTGCGTCTCGTAGCTCTTCTTAGCCCGTGAGACCACTCTTTCCTCTCTGCGATGCGCAGTTTCCTCTCACTCGCAATGACTCTAATCCTTATTGCATCGCCGTGCCCTGGGTGACATGTAAATCTTTCCTCCACTTGACCCTTAACCGCAGCGCACCACAGCTCCTCTGATGGTGCGATATCGCCTCCCTGCGATATCCTACCGCTGCGACTCAGTGTACCTAGCGTTACTTGTATTCAACTTAAAGGACTCAATACACAAGGATGTTTTATACTGCGACTCTTAACTGTCTTGAGTGAAAATTAGACAAACTCTTATACAGGATACTTAAAGACTTCAACTTACATTTATCCTTATAATATGCTGTGAACTGAATAACATACACATACATTTACTGTAAGCAAAGTTCATGTAATGAATGACGGATATAACAAGTAAATACAATCACATGAATAAAACACATAACACTCTGATTTTACGTGGTTCACTTCCAGGGTGGAAGTTACGTCCACAGAACTGTGTTTCTATATTATAACTTGAGAGAGGTACACAGTTTTGCTGCACGGCATATGCAGCTAGAGATCTTCTGGGTAACTCCGCACTCAGCCTGGAGCCCTTCTCTCCTAGATCTCTTCTCTATATTTCCTTCTTACAATATACTCTCACTCTCTCTCTCTCTCTCTCTGTCAATCCTTTCAGATTGTTACAATACAAAATAACAGTAAGATAACAGACTACTGATAATCTGACTAGCTGGATGGCCTAAAATGCCCAAAATGCCAACCTTTTACAATACAAAATACATCCCTTTATAGGCGGCCCGAAGGTCTCACCATTACAACACTGTGGGCCTGTCCCTACAGTAACCCAAACCCTAACTAGTGACAGTTGGCATATCTGTACTTGGGGTAGCCTCTTTTCGTCACACCACTGCTCTCTGCAATCTTCCATGCTTCCCGGCACTGACCATGGGTACTATGCACCGCTTCCCTTCTTCTGTCCTTCATCTTCAATACCTCGGCCTTGTCGCTCCTTTTCCTTTATGAGGGTAGCTGAGCCCTCCTATCTTCACCATTTCCTTCAATGTAGTGGTTGAGCTCTCTCTTCTCAGTCGCTCAGGTACTGTTGTCTTCCTTGACTTCTCTATTCCAATAGTCACAGTTTCTGGCTCTGCTCTGCAGCTAGAAACATGCTACGACGTCATAGCTTCACCTTATCTCTTCATCTTTGCCAAACTATCTATCCACCAAAATGGTAGCTTTTCCTATAGCTGCAGTACTCTGCTCCAACAGTCCCCTAACACTTACTTGTGGCCCGTCCCCAAGCCACTACCAGTGGGCTTCTCCTGCTTTAGCTTCTCCTTGGCTTCCTGCGAAGTGCGCTGAAGCTTGTCCCAAAGTCCCGCGACTTCGTTCTCCATAGCTGTGACACGCTCTTTATAGTTTCTGTAACTTAGTTCATTAGGATCTCTTATCTTTCCTACCCTCAGTCATGCTCTCACTCTCGTCGCTTGCGAGACCTTTTAAGGATATTCAAGTCTTGAGAAGTCTTCCACAGATATCCTTTCCTCTTTATCTGGGTTAGAACTTTTATCACAAGGAAAATCTGTATCTTCTAGCCTTCTCAACATTTCATTCAGTCTGGATCCTACTTATGCGAAAGGTATACAAACCAGGAATTCCATTCCGAGAGCAAGCCTTTGTCTGCATCTTGAAGTTCTGCTTGTTCGGTTTGTTTTCCCTTTCACTTTTCTTCTCACCAACTCGCTCCAGGTATTCACGCTGCTTGGGTTCCGCATATTTTCATTCTTGACCTTTGGAACCTCTAGTTCTTCTTTTAGCTGATGAGATAGGTCATCTCCCTTCTCCCGTTGCTTTCTTTTTCTCATTTTTACTTTCTTCCTAGCGAGAGATTTCTTCTCATCATTCTGTTACTTTACTTTCTTATCTTTAGTGATCGGTTCAGCTTTCTTCTTCTCTGCAGCTGAGACTTTGATGACATCTTCTACATCCTGCACTTGACTCCTCATCCTTGGAAATTTTCTTACCTATGATGTTCCTAATTTCACAACCCCGGGCGGCGTCGCCATAGCGAACATACGGCCACCATGCTCGAAGCGTCTCAGACTGTCTTCTAAAGGTTCCTCCTCGGGTAGAACCCACTCGGTGTTATACTTTGGATTGGCAATGGCTGGAAACTCTGGAAATCACAACACTCTGTAACGAAATTAGCTCTGGACAAGGGAAACTTAACACTGCATTCTATAGCTCTCAGCTCTTTGCAAAAGTAACCCTCCCGAATGAATAATTTCTACTTTTATGCCAAAGGAAATAATCCCAGACACAATGGTCATCTAGACTGAACCCATCGGTCGTATTAATGCCTGGACAAGACCACACCCGTCATCCCGATCCTCAATAAATGCTGAAATCCGATCAATTTCCCTTGAAGCATGTGTATGTAGGCGCCGGTCTCGTCGAAGATTTGCTAAATATGGATAATTGATTATGCTGCTGCCAAATCTATGGGTAGGTATACCAGTCATTTCCTCATTAACTGCCTGTTAGAAGGCAACTTGACTAGCCCTCTGTCTCGTTACAAAAATTGGGTACGTGGCATGGAGAAACATCGCGCTGCTGCGATGCCGCACCTCATCACTTGCTCAACACAAACTTACGCATATTTTTTATTTTATTTTTTTTATAACAAAATGAACCATCCTTATGCGATTCCTTATACTTAGAATACCTACCGGTGTAGACTAATTCCCGGTGCGATGCCTCCTTTCAACTACACTGGACATCTGCACCGCCTCAACTCTGAGTTAGGGCTGAGAGGTGGAGTGGCTGTCAATATAAACCTTAAGCCTACTACCATTGATCATTGTGGGAAGAAGCTCCCCATTCAATTTACTGAGCTGAACGGCTCCTCCCTCTGTAACTTGCTGTATCTGATATGGCCCCAACCAATGCATCTTGAATTTCCCTGGAAACTTAAGAAATTTACTATCATAGAGGAGTATTAGGTTTCTGATATGAAGAGTCTTACTCTTAATGTGCCTGTCATGCCAAGCTTTTTCTTGTGCCTTCTCCACTTTCTGATGGAATCCGGCGATGAATCTGTCTTCCTCTAAGGCAAGTAGCTGCACTAGCCTCTCATGCACCGTGTCTGTATCAGCCATTCCAGTGATCTAAGCAATTATTAAACTGGGAAGAATATACTCCATAGGCATAACAGCCTCTTGTCCATACACCAAGCTGAAAGGTGTGTGTCCTGTAAGTTTCTTGCATGTAGTCCTATATACCCATAATACAGCGTTAACTCTGAGGTCCCAATCATTCCTTTGGCTGTTGCATATCTTAGTAAGTGCATTTTCTAAAATCTTGTTAAAGGCCTCCACCGTACCATTAGCTTGTGGGTGGTAGGGAGTGCTGTTATGGTGCTGTGTCTGGAATTCTTCCGTCAAGGCCTCAATGGTGCGATTCAAAAAGTGTGTGCCTTGATCGCTCATCAAAATTACTGGGCATCCAAATCTAGTGATGATGTTTTCAAAAATGAACTGTGTGGCTGTAGCAGCATCACATTTCTTACTGCTTTGGCCTCTGCCCACTTGGTGAGGTACTCTATTCCAGTGATGATATATCTCGCACCAGTTTGTTTTCCCGATGGGTTGATAGGACCCACAAAGTCTATAGCCCAATTTTCAAATGTGCGCAACGTAACCTGCGGTCGCAGTGGCATTTCATCTCGTCGTGAAGGTTTTCCTACCCTCTGGCAGATATCGCAGCATCTGCAAAAGTCCTTAGTGTCTTTATGTAATGTAGGCCACCATAATCCTACAGTCAGGATTTTCTGGGCAGTCGGCTTTCCTGCGAAATGACCTCCTGCGGTACCTGAATGTGCTTCTCTGATAATAGCCTCTTTTTCATGCGGCATCACACATCTGCACAAGACTTCATCTGGACCTAACTTATCTAACTGTCCTGCAATCAGGGTGAAGTCTACTACTTTAAAAACCAACTACCTCTTTTGATGCTTGGTAAACTCCTTATGTGCCCTTCCTGTAGTGAGAAAGTGAATGATATCAGCATAGTACTCATCGGCAATCTGAATAGAAAACAATTACGCATCTGGAAAATTGTCCTCTAGATTACTTGGCTCTTCTCCTGAGTCTATTCACAATAGATGATCAGGTCCAGCATTTAATCTTCCTGGTTTGACAATGATTTCAAAATCATACTCCTGAAAGAGGAGTAACCATCTGCAGATTCTTCCCCCTAACACTGGCTTATTGACCAGATACTTCAATGTGGAATGGTCAGTAAACATCTTGAATGAGGCACCCAACAGGTAGTGCCTGAACTTCTGTAGTGCGTACACCATAGCTAAGCCTTCTCTTTCTATCGTGGTGTAGTTCTTTTCTACCGTCGATAGCTTTCTGATGGAGTATGCGATAGGATGATCGATACCTCCTTCTCCTGGTTGTGTTAAAACAACCCCTAGTGCGATGCCAGATGCATCCACATGTACATGAAATGGCTTAGTCCAGTCTGGAAATACTAAGATGGGTGATGTAACCATCTTCTCTTTAGGCTCTGCTGGCATTCCTCATTCCATAAGAATTTTACATCTTTCTTTAACAGTTTTTCCATCGGTGCTGTAATCTTTATGTATCCATTGATGAATTTTCTGTAGTACCCGGTATGACCAAGTACTATCCTCAATTGTTTGACTGAGTTAGGTGCTAGAAGATTTACAATGATGGCAATCTTTGCAGGATCTACCATCAAGCCTTGCCTGCAAACAATGTGACCCAACAAAATACCAAATGGCGTACAGAATATACATTTTTTCAAGTTCAGAGAAATATGGTACTGCCTACATTTCTCTAACATCAGTCTTAAATCTCCTATGTGCTTGTCAATTAATCCAAATACAGTCCAATCATCAAAATAAACTTCTGGGAATTTATGGATGTATTCTTTAAATACAACAACTACTACTCTAGAAAAGATAGCTGGTGCATTCTTAATACCAAAGGGCATTACTGTATACTGGAATGAGCCCCATTCTGTTGCAAAAGTGGTCTTATGTCGATATTCTGGGTGGGTTCTGATTTGGTGATAGCCTGACAAGCCATCAGTGAAGGAGTAGACCTCCTGTCCTCCCACATTATCTAGTACTTCATCAGTGAAAGGTGTCAGGAATGGATCATGAAGCAATGCGTCATTGATTTTACGTAAGTTGACACAGATCCTGATGTCTCCTTTGGTTTTCTTCTCTTGCATGACCATGGGACTAACCCATTCACTCTCTTCTAAGGGCTCAATGATGCCTGTTTCTAGCATCTTATCGATCTCATCCTTAACTTTTTCTTTGTAGCGTGGATTTAATCTATATGGATGCTGCTTGACTGGTCTAGCATCCTCTTTCAATGGTATCCTCATTACTCCCAAGTCTCCGACTATTCCCTTTATCTCTATGAACTTGGTGGGAAATAGGTCCTGATAGTCATGTAGCAAGTCTACAATCTGTCCAACTGTTTCATCGGTCCAATAGTCTCCAATAGAGGCAAAATTTGGTTCTGTGTCTGTGCCAATATTGATATTTTTAATCTTGATCGGCTCTGTGATTGCTGGAATCTGTAGCTTCGGTCCATCAACATCATGAGTCCCTTCTGACTCCAGAATGTTGATATTGCGAGGATCCTCATCCTCCTCCTCTGGTTCTAATGCAAAATTATAGCACTTGAGCGCATCTTCTAATAGGATGGCCCACTCAGGTTGAGTATGTACTAATAGGGTGCAATCTTCAAATATCTTAACCTTTATCACATCTAGGGCTTGATCAACATTTGGATACTCATATTCAAAAGTGAAGGTGAGTAGAAAGCTGTCTATTAGAAGTGGCCATGTAGTCATTCCCTTGCGCAATTCAGTCTCTGTGTACCAGTTCTGTGGAACTGTGTCCAAAGTGTGAATGAATTGGTGAACCCATTCATCCTCGGGAATGTCTGACCAATTCTATTCACATGTCTGAATGTATGACCTAGGGTCACTTTCTCCTGTGTATCTCTACTGGACATATTCTCTATCAGTAGAGAATCTGATCGCCATCAATCTCTTAAGATCATCCCATGATGCGATATTCTCTTTATGTGCATACCACCATCTTGCAGGTGTGGCTCGTACTGCAAGGTCCATAGATGTGATCCTCTGCTCGTGAGGAATTTGTTGTTCAAACTGCATGAGAAAGTCCTGTATATCTGTTAGACCATGAAATGATGGAATCTCGTTGACCTCTGCGCCAATCCATAGCAGTGACTTAGTCATGTACGCACATCTACGCGCTGAGACTTCGTAAAGTCTGTGCTTCCAGTTCTCTAGACCAACATCCGAATCCGATGTGCATGAGCTGTCGCATCACCAACTAATGTTCCCTTCTGCGGTTGGATTGATGTAGTTGCTCTGGTTCGCAGTCATCTGATAGAGACTGTCCATGTTACATGCCTCTTCCTCTGCTCGGATAGGTTCAATGTATCTAGGACCCTGAAGAGGATATAACGATGCAATGACCCGGATTTGCGCATCCTCAAAGGTCATTTGTCTTCTCTTTAAGTCGATAATGGCCATGTTACCGATCACCCAATAAATTCCTAGTAGTGTTGGATATGGTCTACTATCGCCAATGATTTCTATCACTTCAAAGTCTGCAGATCTGTGAACTTCGTCAATGTCAACTGGCACCTACGATAATCGACCCAGGGGTGATACCCGCTGTTGATTAGCTAATCGCAGATGGATAGGTGATCTGACTAACTTAGGGCTACCCATCTGTTCCCATGTCTGCTTAGTCAGAACATTTACCTCTGATCCTAGATCTAGGATCACCTTGTCCATTTCAAATTCTCCAACCTGTGCTGTGAATCACATCTCTCTTCCTATTCTTGTATGTCCCATAATATTATGAACAGCATGCTGTGCACTGCTCACAGAAGAAGATGGCTAACACTGATTTATGATGCGCTGGAGTTCTCCAATAGCTTGCTCATTTCTCACGAGTTTTAAACAACTCCGTAGGAAGGATTGTACACTGCCTGTCAACTCATCCTCGTCGCAAGCGCCTGATGTGGTAGCCTGCAATATCTATACAGGGATAACGCCATAAGGTGCTTGCTACGGTACGCCCCTAGATGGCGGTACCTACGATCCTAATTGCATAGAGTCATCAAAGAAAGTCTTAGCTTCCTGAAATTTCTGTTTATTCTTCTGTAGGTCAAGTGGTGTTGCTTTGTTAGGAGCTTTAGGCACCCACTCCTGACCTATGGTATTTTCAGTAACCTGCGATGTCCCATTGGTGGAAGCACCACTGCGAGTCACAATGTTGACTCTTTGTTCTGGTTCTTCCTGCTCAGCTGCAATAAGCTGGATGTTCTGGTGTACTGCTGGCTTAGGTTCTATGATCTTAGCTATCAAGGTAGGACAGTCTTCTATAGCGTGATCGTAATATTTGCAATAGTTACATGTGGTGGTAGGGCTTTGACAGTCCCTAGCATAATGTCCTACAACTCCACAGTTGTAACAAGTGACTGGTCCGTGACCATAGCCAAATCCTTCTCCATGGCCAAAGCCTCTGAATCCTCCTCGTCCTCTGAATCCTCCTCCATGGCCAACATAAGCCGGATCATGTTGTGGTCCTGCTACTGGACCCTGTGTTTCTGATTGGACTCTGTACAGGTCTTGCTTGCTCCCGACCATGAGATCATAGGCTTGGAAATCATTTTCATCATGGCCTACGGACTTGTAGAAGACGCAGTATAAGTTCTTAGATGTCTGCACGTACTTCTGAAGTAGAGGGCACTGGTGAGGTAGATGTCCTGTTGTTTTGCATATTTCACACCACAGCCCGTGGGTCTGTGGTAAGGGGTTAGGAGCCCCGGTTGCTATATATTCTACAAAGACTAGACAATTATCTTTAGTATGGCCATGTGCTTTACACTTTACGCACCATATGTCTTGTGCAACATCTTTCCCTTTCTTAAGCTCATGCATCTGTATCATGAGATTAGCCAACTGGTTTTGCAGGTTTGTCATACCTGTGCTGGTTTCAGCTAGAGGTGAAGCCTCTAGTTTCATTGCCATCTCTAACGCGTCATCCTGCGTCTGGAGTTTCTGCTGCATTAATGGTAGTCTGATGTGAGGGAGCAGTGCTGCAATAAACCATTCCTTATACTGCTTTGGCGCAAACTCAAAGCTGACTTGGTCTATAAGGGCTTTAAATTTCTGATCGAAGTCCCATACTGACTCTGTAGGTAACTGTTTGATGTCTTTGAGCTCTGTAATGCACTGTGACTTAGACTTAGGTTTCTTAAACTCTTTAATCATGGAGGTCCTGACCTGGACAAGTGTTCTGGGTACCACTGAGGTATACTTCATATACCATGTTAAGGCTCGTTCTCTCAGTGTGGTGACCAACTGTACAAGTTTACTATTATCATCATTGATTGCTTTAATGGTCCACACAGCTTCACATAGAAACCAATGCTGCTCTGGGTCCTTTGCCCTGTACCCTTAAAGATAGGTAGCTTCATATCATCCCCCATTCTATTTCTATGTGGTGGATGTTGATTTGCTGTGTTACTACCACTCGACGGTGTAGGTGGAGGTGATGTAGCGGTAGTATGTACTGTCTGCGAGCTACTAGATGGAGTTCCTATGAGATTGTTCTGAGTCCCGATCTGTTTTTGTAGGGTATAAGGGTGGTAAGGGATACCCCCTTCTGTTCTTTCTGTGGTACTGTGACTCTGTTGTCTAGTATTATCTGAATTGTCTTCAAATATGGGAGAGCTGAAATCTACTTTGTATTTCTTTCCACTATGTGTACGTCCAATGTCATCAAAATCACTTTCAAACTCTTGTGACATTACTATCTTTACTTATTCATCTGAAACTAGATCCATTGTTCCTTTTTCATGTAATAACATCTTAATGGACAAGTTTAAAGATTTTAGGTACTTACCATGATATCCTTTGAAGAAGTACTGCTCAGCCTCGCTGAATCTTTTTCTCTGGTCAACTGCAAACTCTGTGACAAAGCCTTCTAGCACACTTGCAAGCCAAAAGTCTATTGTCCTCTTAATGGGATTATCAAGGTTCTTCACGGTCTGAATCAGCTCCGGTGTCCAAATAATATGTCTTTTCTTCTTGAATATGCTTGTATCAGTCAACTTTGATAGCCAGTCGTAAAGCTCGTTTCCAAAGGTCGTAAAAAATATCGCGTGTAGGTCTGTAATGATATGTTTTTGTAATCAATCCTCTGTACTCAGTCTAAGAATCTTGTTCTCTCGTTCGAAAAACTCTTTCTTCTTAGACCAAACCCACTCATTGAGTTCGTCTCTAGTAGGACACCACCAGAACATCAGTGCTCAGTTTGTTCAAAACCGGCAACAAAACCATTTGTTGGTCGTCTGGGTAGACTCGGGTTTACTATAATGAACCAACAACACCCCTAGCTCACTGGCCCTTTCAGTGACAGACCACGGAGCGGCCTGAAGTCTCACCCGAAGTGATCCTGATGGGTTGGCCAAAGACTCAAGTGTCTCAACCAGGTTCTGTATGGCGTCCTGTGTGCATCTCGCAGCTCTTCTTAGCTCGCAAGACCGCTCTTTCCTCTCTGCGATGCGCAGTTTCCTCTCACTCACAATGACTCTAATCCTTATCACATCGCTGCGCCTTGGGCGGCACGTAACTCTTTCCTCCTCTTGACCCTTAACCGCAGCGCACCACAGCTCCTCTAATGGTGCGATATCACCTCCCTGCGATATCCTACCGCTGCGACTCAGCGTACCTAGAGTTACTTGTATTCAACTTAAAGGACTCAATACACAAGGTTGTTTTATACTACGACTCTTAACTGTCTTGAGTGAAACTTAGACAAACTCTTATATAGGATACTTAAAGACTTCAACTTACATTTATCCTTATAATATGCTATGAACTGAATAACATACACATACATTTACTGTAAGCAAAGTTCATGTAATGAATGACAGATATAACAAGTAAATACAATCACATGAATCAAACACATAACACTCTGATTTTATGTGGTTCACTTCCAGGGTGGAAGTTACGTCCACAGAACTGTGTTTCTATATTATAACTTGAGAGAGGTACACAGTTCTGCTGCACTGCATATGCAGCTAGAGATCTTCTAGGTAACTTCGCACTCAGCTTGGAGCCCTTCTCTCCTAGATCTCTTCTCTATATTTCCTTCTTACAATATACTCTCACTCTCTCTCTCTCTCTCTATCAATCCTTTCAGATTGTTACAATACAAAATAACAGTAATCTAACAAACTACTGATAATCTGACTAGCTGGATGGCCTAAAATGCCCAAAATGCCAACCTTTTACAATACAAAATACATCCCTTTATAGGCGGCCCAAAGGTATCACCATTACAACACTATGGGCCTGTCCCAATAGTAACCCAAACCCTAACTAGTGACAGTCGGTATATCTGTACTTGGGGTAGCCGCTTTCCATCACACCACTGCTCTCTGTAGTATTCTGTGCTTCCCGAAGCTGACCATGGGTACTATGCACCACTTCCCTTCTATCCTTCATCTTCAATACCTCGGCCTCGTCGCTCCTTTTCCTATATGAGGGTAGCTGAGCCCTCCTGTCTTCGTCGCTTCCTTCAATGCAGTGGTTGAGCTCTCTCTTCTCAGCTGCTCAGGTACTATTGTCTTCCTTGAATTCTCTGTTCCAACAGTCACGGTTTCCGGCTCTGCTCTGTAGCTAGAAACATGCTACGGCATCGTAGCTTCACCTTATCTCTTCATATTCGCCAAACTGTCTATCCACCAAAATGGCAGTTTTTCCTGTAGCTGCGGGACTCTGCTCCAACAGGTGTGTCGAAATATTCCTGACTTCGACATACAGGCTGAGGAAGAACCAGAGCAAAGAATTGCTAAGCTGAAAGACTATGCACAACAGTCTCGTAGCGAGATTGAAAAGCTAAAAGCAAAACATGAGGCTCAGATCATGAAGCTTCAACTTCGCATCACTCCGGAGAGTCCACCAAAGGTCAGGGAGCAGCGTTGCAGAGATATTCAGGCCTCAGCAACGAAGATCACCGATCTTGTGAGCAGCGCAGCAAAACTACTAGAAGAAAGTGTCAACGCCTGGATGAAACTACAGGAAAACCCAAAAGTAGAAAAGTTGCAAGAAACCATCAAGCAGCGACAGGAAAAGCTGGATGCAGTGAAAGCGGAAATTAAGACTCTGCCTCCTATGCAGAAGATGCTCAAGGTGAAGCAAAGCAATGAACTCCTGCAGGAAATTGAGTCGTACAGAATGAAAGCAACACTGTTGGAAAATTCTATGCAGCCCCTTGTCGACGAGGCCTTGGAGTTGAGCACTGCTACGGACAGCCAACTCAATTTTTTGAAGGAATATGATGCATTTGCATAGGAAAAGGCCAGCGAAGCATCAGCAGCAGCATTGCAGGAGTTGGTGGAGAAGGAGCAAGTAGCTAACGATATCATGCGTGGCCTCAACAAATAGTTCACTCTGTTGGCCAACAAGATTCTCCCACCAGACAAGCAGCAAAGTGTCCTGGGACGGGACACTGGTGAGTCTTAGGGTCCTGTTGGGGTGCACACCTTAACGGTCACTAATTTTGGTAACTCCGCAGTTTTTGTGGAAGCTTGTAAGCAGATTTGCGACTCAAAATAGTCTTAGGGGTGTCGAGGTTGAGTCAAATCCCTCTTTTTTGTAATTGTCCATAAAATTCGGGTGTAATCCCATGATTTTGTAACAGTGCACTTGTATAAATAGGCACTCATGTAAATATGTCAAGATCATCTAATGAAATGAGGATCATCTTATGCGAAGAAGATAGATCTATTTTTTGGTTTTTAAGGTCAAGTCCCAGCTGTGTGCATGGATGACCTTTGTAGCTGTGTGCACAGAGGGTTTTGTAAAGAAAGGAACTGCAGCTGAGTGCGCAGATTAGAGATTGAAAGAAAGGAACTGCAGCTAAGTGCGCAGCTTAGATATTGTAAGAAAGGAACTGTCGCTAAGTGCGCAGTTAGACTTGAAGGGCGGATCTGCTGCTGAGTGCGCAGATCAGAACTATTGTTTTGTAAGAAGTGGAATAAAAGCGTAGTTTTGTGGACGTAGCCCCTATACTGGGGGTGAACCATGTTAGATCTTTTGTTGTGGTTCTTTTGTGTTGTTTCTGTTATGGTGTTATTTTATGCATTGATAAGTAGATAATTGATAAAGTAAGATAACTGTTAATATTAAATTCGCTGTGAATTCCCAGTTAAGGGTTAAGCAAGAAACATCTTTTATCTAACTGTGAATCTAATTAAGTGAATATCGAAGCTCTGTTTGGTATAAATATTTGTTGTTAAGGCTAAAGGTACATTAATATCCCTCTTCTGCTTGCAGAAACCTGGTTCTGCGGCACCCCATAGCTGTTTCGGGTGAGACTGCAACCTGTTCGCAGGTTGTTTCTGAAAGGGCCAACACTGTGGGTCTATTTGTTGGTGCGAAGTTAATGGTATAAAACCTGGGTCTGCCCTATATCCCAACAGGTTTACTTCCTGAAGCATAAGTCTGAATTTTTTGGCCTTTTCAAAGTCTTTAAGGCTTTGGTTGAAAACCAGTCTAGGAGGAAACTCAAGATCCTCAAATCTGACAATGGTGGTGATATGTCAAGTATGAGTTCATTCAATATTGTGAAGATGCAAATGTTTAGATGCAGAATTCAATCCCTTACACACCATAGAAAAATGGTGTTGATGAGAGAAAGAACAAATCACTGAAGGAGATGGCAACCTGTATGATGGAGGCGAAGACTTTGCCACCAAAGTTTTGGACCGAGGCTATAAACTGTGCATCCTATATCTAGAATAGGGTGCCTCATAAACAGCTTGATGGTATGAATCCTTTTGAAGCATGGAGTGGGAACAAGCCAGATGTGACCCATTTCAGGATTTTTGGCTCAAAGGCTTGGGCTAGAATTCCAACAGAAAAGAGGAAGGCTTTGCAACCCCAAAGCCAAGAGTGTCTATTTTTTGGGTACTGTAAAGATTCAAAAGGGTATAATCTAATCAATTTTAGCACAAAAAAATCCTTCATTGAAAGGGGTGTTCAGTTCCAAGAAGAGCCTTTAGCAGTTGTTGAAGTTGGAGAGTCTTCTTCACCACCAGAACCATTGAATGTAAGTAAAGAGACAAATGAGTTTGTTGGTTCTGATATGTCTGATAATGATGATTTAATTGCAGATATTGACAATCCTACAATATCAAAATGGGCAGCAAATACCATTCATGCAATTGGGGAACTAGCTGGAAATCCTAGTGATCCTAGGAGGACTAGATTTTAGTTTGAGAGTGCCCTTTGTATGAAAGATCCTTTGTTTGCAGATAAGTGCTATCTGTTGGTTAAATCAGACCCACAAACATATCAAGATGTATCACATGATCCAAGATGGAAAACAGCCATGAAAGAAGAATTCAGCTCACTCCAGAAGAACAACACTTGGGAACTGGTTGATCTTCCCCCAGGGAGGAAGCTAGTTCAATGTAAGTGGGTTTTCAAAACTAAGTTTGCTGCTGTTGGTTCACCTTTGAAATATAAGGAAATATTGGTAGCCAAGGGCTACTCATAGGTACATGGTATTGACTACAATGAGACCTTTGCACTAGTGGCAAAGATGGACTCCATCAGGCTATCCTTAGCCATTGCAGCTTCGAAGCAATGGGAGGTACATCACATGGATGTGAAGTGTACTTTCCTGAATGGAGATCTTACTGAAGAGATTTACATGAAGCAGCTTCAATGGTTTGTTACTAATCCATATTTTGTGTGCAGGTTAAAGAAATTATTGTATGGGCTTAAGCAAGCCCCCAGGGCTTGGTATGCCAAGATTGATGCCTTTCTGCTGTCATTGAGTTTTGTTCGATGCAAGTCTGATCCTAATGTTTATTTGAGGCTAATTCATGGTTCTTTGATGATTATTTTCTTGTATGTGGATGACCTTCTGATTACAGGAAGTTCAAAGAAAGAAATTACCTCCTTGAAGGATGCAATGAACCATGCATTTTCTATGACTGATTTGGGGTTGTTGAGCCAATTCTTGGGTCTTAAAATTGCTCAAACCCTGCATGGAATAAAGGTACATCAGTCCAATTATGCTTCATATTTTCTGAACATGTTCAACATGAAATATTGCAAGCCAAGCAAGACTCCCTTCCTTTCAGGAGTTAAGCTTGAAGAAGCAGGTTCTTCTCCTATGGTAAATAATACACTGTATAGGAAATTGATTGGGTGTTTGATGTGCCTTACACACACTCAACCTGATATTTCTTATGCAGTACATGTGGCTTCAATATACATGGATCAGCCTCATGAGATCCATTGGAGAGAAGCCAAAAGGATCCTTAACTTTGTTCAGGGAACAAAGACTCATGGGATATTCTACAAAGCTAAATCTGATCTTGATTTGATTGGGTTTATTGACAGTGATTGGGTAGGTGACAACAAAGATCAAAAGTCAACATCAGGATATGTGTTCATGCTTGCTAAAGTACCAATCAGCTGGTTAAGCAAGAAACAGAGTGCCATTGCACTCTCATCTATAGAAGCAGAGTGCAGAGGAGTTGTAAATGTAGCAACTCAATGTTTATGGTTGCAGGGGATACTTGGTGAGTGTGGCTTCGAATCAGAGTTTTCAAACATTTTATATTGTGATAATCATAGTACCATTTGAATCTACAATGATCTAGTTCAGAGACAGAGAACCAAACACATTGAGATCCATATGCACTACACCAGACAGCTTGTGCACGATGGCACCATTCACCTACTCTTATGTGCATCTTTAGAACAAGTAGCAGACATATTCACCAAATTTTTTTGTGAGAAGACATTCAGCAATATCAAATCACTACTGGGGATTGCTGATCATGCTGTGAAGCATGATTGATGACAACATTTTCAAATTTTGTTTTACTGTCCATGTTTAAGGGAGGATTTTCCCACTGGGTTTTTGCCTCTTTCCTTGGTTAAATGGACATGCAGTATGTAAAGGGTGACCAAGCCTTGTTGCTAGGCCCTATAATTTTCTGATATTTAATCATAAAGTTAGGCCTAAGGGGGGATTTTATAATAATCAACCCATAGTTAGCTACCTTAGACATTAATTAATCCATTTTTGTCTTATTTTCCTAGTTTCCAATATTCCACTCTATGAAAGTTGTCTCCCACGTGTCCTAGAAGTAAAACTTGCTAAAACTGAGTCATGGAGTGCTTGGGAAACCTCCTAGAAACCATATTTAGTAGTTCTTCTTTATTCCAGATCCTCCCTAGTGCATATCTGCTTTTTCTGCTAAGTTGCCTACTTTATTAAGATTTATGGCAAAAGGGAAAGTAAGACTAGGTGTAGTTGACTTGTTTTTTGTCCTCATCATCCTCCATTCTTTAATCCTAATAAAAGAATGTATGAGTTTTCTTTCCATTCCTTATTAGCTTTCCCATTTGAATTTTCCAATTCATGAGCCTCTAGGTATATTTGGAAACTGCTTTATGCACCTATGGGGGATTTGACTAGATTTAGTAAGCCTCCTTTTGACTATTTTGAATGTAATCCTTATGCATTCAAATCTCTCATGTAATTATATATTGCAGCAGCCTATGACTTCACAAGGTTGGATATTGTACACTTATTCAATACAGATTAGTCTTATGCTCCAATTGCAGTCTCCTTTGTGTGTAAATTTGCATTTTTTATTAGCAATTTTGTGAGTGCAATTGTTCTATCACCTGGGTTCAATTTACAAACTCATCCCTTTTGTTTGTATTGTGATCTCTTTTGCAGATACTGAACTTTCGCAAGGACTTTCTGGAGAGAAGATAAATGTATCCAAGGTCGAGGTTTAATGTGTTTTATGTTAATTGATTTAATTATTCAAGGAAAGGATATGTTGTTGTGTCTTTTTGTTCTGAAGTTGTGTCTTACATTGCAGAGGGACAAGCAGTTCCCACACTGGTTGAGAATTGCTACTAACAAAATTGGAGACCATACTGGGGATAGTATAATCCAGTCAGATTTGGGGAAGATCCAGTCAGATCTGGTGCAGATCCAGTCAGATATACAAACTTCAATAACCATAACATATATGAAGGTTATTTCTCTCTCCTTTCAGTTGTTTCAGTTAACAAGGTGAGTTATCCATCTTATGCCTTTGATATTTTTCCTCTATTTTGAGTAAAAATTTTGCACTTTTTCAGTCAACTCAGTCTTTCTGGTTTCTCCTGCATGTTTTTAGTCTTTTCAGCCCACGGCTCCACTGTGCTTTTTCCTTTGGTTGACAGAGCATCGGTCCATTTTAGGACACCTTTTCTCTTCTCGACCAAATCACTGACACCGCCTTTTCTTTTGCTTAACAAAGCATCAACGACACCTTTTTGCAGAAGGCTAGGAGTGTCGTAGTAGCTTGGGACGCTCTGGTGTAGTTCCCTTCAGCGCACCGAGGTAGGTCTTCAAAATCTTCCTATTTACAAAAATTTTGTTCAAAAAAAAATTGGAATTTTATCTATCCTCTGGGACTTTTCAGTTTGGTCTGTGTTGGAGCAGGGTCTTGTAGCTACAGGAAAATCTGCTATTTTTGGTAGAAGATGGACAAATTTTGCAGGAAAGACAGTTTTGGTGATGTGATAAAGGTATGACACCATAGTGCATTTCCTGCCGCAGATCATGGGCCAGAAATCACAGTGGTTGGAACAAGAAAGTCAAAAGGAAATAGTACTTGAAGCGGCCAAAAAGAGAGCTCAACCACTGCATTTAAGTCAGCGGCGACGACAGGAGGGCTTAGCTACCCTTATAAAGGAAGAAGGAGCAACGAGCCAAGGTATTAAAGACAAATGACAAAAGGGGAGTGACCGAGAAAGCGGCACCCATACCCATGGCCAGCGTCATAAATCGTGGAAGACTACAGAAAGCTGCGGTGTGACCAGAAAGCGGCAGTACAAAGTACAGAAAGGACAAATGTCACAGTTAGGCTTTTGGGTTATTGTTGGGATAGGCCCACAGTTTTGTATCATGGTGAGACCTTCGAGCCACCTATTTAAGCATGTATTTTGTATTATGAAGGGTTAGAAAGCCATCCAACCAGCTAGTTAGCTAGTTAGATAGTTGGTTGATAAGGTTGTAACTGTGTCATCAGTATAGTGAGACATTGAGGAAGAGTCAAGCTCTGGTTCTGAGTTCATTCTATAGTTATCTTACTATAACCAGTGGCCGGCTCCTTGAGCATGAATGTAACAATCCACAGGGATTGAGAGAGAGAGAGAGAGAGAGAGAGAGAGAGTATATTGTAAGAAGAAAGCAATATTAGAGAAGAGATCTAAGAGACAAGGGCTCCCAGCTATGTGCGTGGATTTTCCCAGAAGATCTTAAGCTGCATAATACGTTGCAGTGGAACTGTGTTACTCTCTCAAGATATAATATAAACACAATTCCCATGGACGTAGCTTCCCCCCTAGAAGTGAACCACGTACATCCGTGTGTTGTGCGACTGTTTCATGTGATTGTGCTCTACTTATTTTCTATCTGTTATCTGTTACATGAAATTTGCTATTAGTTAATGAATGTATGTATGTTATTATTCAGTTTACAGTAACATAGAAGGTCAAATGCAAGTTGAATGTGTCGAGTATTCTGTATATGAGTTTATCAATGCTTGATTCACGATAGTAGCAGCTACTGTGTTAAGTGACTTATGTATATTTAGTTCAGCGAGTTGAGTGTAATTGATGTTAAGCATGTTAAACTGTAGAAGCTTAAGTGAGGTTGTTTAACACATTAATGAAGGTTAACTGATCTATTATACCCAGAAAGGAAGCCTCTGGATCTTGAGAGTTGATGAGTATATTGAGTCTTACTGTAGGAATTATCATAGCATAGAAAGGGTGATATCGCACTGTCGAGGGAGCTGCGGTATGAGATATCGCAGGTTAAGAGTCGAGAGGAAGAGAAGGTTTTCACATCGTCCTAGAAGCTGCGATGCGATAAGAGTCAGTTCCATTACAAAGTCATCTAGGAAGAGAGACAGCCCTTGCAGAGAGATTCAGCTGGTTAAGTAGAGTCAAGAGAACCTAGGATTCTACAGAACCTGGTTGAGGAAACCTGATTCTTCATCCAACCCATCTAAGATCACTTCAGGTGATACTTCAGGCCATTCTGTGGTCTGTCACTGAAAGGGCCAGTGAGCTAGGGGTTTTGTTGGTACAATAAAGTAAACCAAGTTCTGCCCAGAGAGACCAACAAATGGTTCCGTCGCGGGTTTTGAACAAATTGAAGAGCTGATGTTCTATTGGCATCCTACTAAAAAAGAACTTAACCAATGGGTTGAGTCTAAGGAAAGAGAATTTGTTGAGAAAGAAAACAAGATTCCTAGGCTGAGTACAGAGGACTGGTTATAGAAACATATCTTCACAGCCCTGCATGAGATATTTTTGTGACCTATGCAAATGAGTTGTACGATTGGTTGTCAAAGTTGACTGATAAACATGTATTCAAGAAGAAACGGAACATTGTCTGGACACCGGAGCTGATTCACACTATGAAGAGCATAGATAATCCCATTTCACAAGCAATGGACTTCTGGCTTGCGAGGTTGTTGGACGGTTTCATTACAGAGTTTGCAGTTGATCAAAGAAAGAGTTTCAGTGAAGCAGAGAGGTACTTCTTCAAACGATATCACGGTAAGTACTTGAACTCTTTAAATTTGTTCCTTAAGATGTTATTTTATGAAAAAGGGGTACTGGATATATTCTCAGATGAATAAGTTAAGTAAGTGTAATGTCACAAGAGTTTGAGAGTGACTCTGAAGAAATTGGATGTACACGTAGCGGTAATAGATATAAAGTAGATTTCATATCTTCCTTCTTTGAAGACAGTTCATACAGTACTAGAGAACAGAGTCAAAGTAATAGAGAAAGAACAGTAGGGGGTATCCCTTACCACCCTTATACCCCACAGAAATAAACCGGGACTCAGAATAATCCTGCAGGAACTCCATCTAATAGTTCACACATAGTACCTACTACCTCTACACCATCTACATTTATACCGCCAAGTGGTAGTAATACAGCAAATCAAAATCCACCTCATAGAAACAGAATGGGGGATGACATGAAATTACCTACCTTTAAGGGTACAGGGGCAGAAGACCCAGAACAGCATTGGTTCCTATGTGAAGTTTTATGGACCATTAAATAGATCTAGGATGACAATACTAAGCTTGTCCAATTGGCTACTACACTTAGAGAAAGAGCTTTAACATGGTATATGAAGTATACATCAGCGCAGAACAGAACACTCGTAGAGGTCAAGACCGCAATGATTAAGGAATTTAAGAAACCCAAGTCTGAGTCACAATGTATCACAGAACTTAAATACATCAAACAGTTACCCACAGAGTCAGTATGGGATTTCAATCAGAAATTTAAATCTCTTATAGACCAAGTGATTTTTGAGTTTGCACCGGAGCAGCATAAGGAATGGTTCATCGCAGCACTGCTCCCTCATATCAGACTTCCACTAATGCAATAGAAAATCCATACAGAGGATGAAGCATTGGAGATGGCAATGAAACTAGAGGCTTCACCTCTAGCTGAGAATAGTACAGGTAAGACAAATTTACAGAATCAGTTATCCAATCTCACTTTACAGTTACAGGAGATTAAGAAAGGAAAAGAGGTTGAACAAGAACTATGGTGTACAAAGTGTAAAGGACATGGCCATACCAAAGATAATTGTCCAGTATTTGTTGAGTATCTATCAAGTGGGGCTCCTAACCCCTTAGTACAAAATCAAGGGCCATGGTGTGAAATCTGTAGAACAAGAGGACATAGACCACAAGAATTCCCTTTACTTCAGAAGTATGTACAAACTCCTAAGAATTTATACTGTAACTTCTGTAAGTCAGTAGGACATGATGAAAATAATTGCAGAGCTTATGATCTCATGATAGAGAGAAAACATGACTTCTATAGAGTCCAGTCAGAGACATCAGGACCAGTAATAGGCCCACCGCATGAACCAGCTCATGATGGCCGTGGTGGAGGATTTAGAGGAAGAGGCCGTGGTGGAGGCTTTGGCTATGGCTGGGGACCGATTGTTTGTTACAACTATGGAGCCATAGGACATTATGTTATGGATTGTCAGAACCCTACTACAACATGTAAGTATTGCAAGTCCTATGATCATACTATAGAAGAATGTCCTATCTTGATATCCAAGATTAAGGATCCTAAGCTAGCAGTAAACCAGAATATTCAGCTTATCGCTACTGAGTAGAAAGAACCAGAACCAAGAGTCAATATTGTGACTCACAACGGTGCTTCTACTAGTAAGACATCATAGGATGCCGAAAATAATACAGGTCCGAAGTGGGTGCGTAAAGCCACTGATAAATCTACACCACTTGACCTGCAGAAGAACAAAGAAACATTTCAGCAAGCTAAAAATTTCTTTACTGACCCTACACCATCAGGATCGTAGATATTTCCTCTTAAGGGTATACTGCAGCAAAACCCTTGTGGCATTAGTCCTGTGCAAATATTGCAGGCTACCACATTTGGAAGGCGCGAAGAGGATGAGTTGACAGGAAGTGTACAATCCTTCCTGCGGAGCTGCTTGAAATTCATAAGAAATGAGAAATCCATAGAAGAGCTTCAACGCATCATAGATCAGTATCAGCAGACTTCTTTCATGAGCAATACGTAGTGTGCTATTCATAGTATTATGGGCCATACAAGAACAGGAAGAGAAATGAGACTCACAGCACAAATTGGAGAGTTTGAAATGGATAAGTTAATCCTAGACTTAGGATCAGAGGTAAATGTTCTTACTAAGTAGATATGGGAACAGATGGGTATCCCTAAGTTAGTCAGATCACCTATCCATCTACGATTAGCCAATCAGCAGAGGGTGTTGCCACTAGGCGAATTACCGCAAGTACTAGTTGATATTGATGGAGTTCACAGCTTTGCAGATTTTGAAGTCATAGAAATTATTGGCGATAGCAGACCGTATCCAACTTTATTAGGTATCGATTGGGCATTTGAAAACATGGTTTTTATCGATTTGAAGAAAAGATAAATGACCTTTGAGGATAAATAGATTCGAGTCATTGCACCATTGGATCCTTTTCAGGGTCCCCGATACATTGAACCTATCAGAGCAGAGGAAGAGGTGCATAATATGGAGAGCCTCTATCAGATGACCGCTAACCAAAGTGATTATATCAACCCCACCGCAGAAGGAAATACAGCTCATGCGCATCGGATTCGGATGTTGGTTTAGAAAATTGGCAAAATAGACTTTATGAAGTTTCAGCTCGCAGATGTGCATTTATGACTAAGTCACTCCGATGGATTGGAACAGAGATTAAAGATATTCCATCGTTCGATGGCTTAGCAGATGTCAAAGAATTTTTACAGCAGTTTGAACAGGAAATCCCTCATGAGCATAGGATGGCAGCTATTGACCTTGCAGTAAGAGCCACACCTGCAAGATGGTGGCATGCACATAAAGAAAATATCGCATCATAGGATGATTTTAAGAGATTGATGGCGACCAGATTCTCTAATGACAAGGAGCGTTTGCAGTAGAAATATACAAGAGAAAGTGACCCCAGGTCACATATTAAGATTTGTGAACAGAATTGGTCAGACATTCCAGAGGATGAATGGGTTCACCTATTCATTCACACTTTAGACACAGTCCCAAGGAATTGGTACACTGAGACATAGTTGCGCAGAGGAACGATTACATGGCCAGTTATGATAGACATCTTTCTACTCACTTTCACTTTTGAATCTGAGTATCCAAGCATTGATCAGGCCCTGGAGAGTATAAAGACTAAGATATTTGATGACTGTACCCTACCAGTGTATGCTCAGCCTGATTGGGCCATCCAGTTAGAACATGCGCTAGAGTGTTACAACTTCGCAGAAGAGCTAGGTGATGAGGATGAGAATCCTCGCAGTATCAACATTCCAGAGTCAGAAGGGACTTGCAAAGTTGATGGACCAAAGCTAGAGATTCCAGCTGTCATGGAGCCTATTAAGATTAAAAAGATCAATATTGGCATAGAAACAGAACCAAAGTTTGCCTCTATTGGAGACTATTGGGATGATGAAACGGTAGGACACATCGCATATCTGTTACATGAATATCAAGACTCATTTCCCACTAAGTTTATAGAGATGAAGGGAATAGTAGGAGATTTGGGAGTCATGAGGATACCTTTGAAAGAGGATGCTAGGCCAGTTAAGCAGCATCCATATAGATTAAATCCTCATTATAAAGAAAATGTTAAAGATGAGATTGATAAGATGCTAGAAGAAGGTATCATTGAGCCAGTAGAAGAGAGCGAATGGGTTAGTCCCATGGTTGTGCAGGAAAATAAAACTAAAGGAGAAATCAGGATTTGTGTCGATTTGTGCAAACTCAACGATGCATCACTTCATGACCCATTTCCGACACCTTTTACTGATGAAGTTTTAGACAATGTGGGAGGACAGAAGATCTACTCATTCACTGATGGATTTTCAGGCTATCACCATATAAGAATCCATCCAGAGGATCAACATAATACCACCTTTGTGACAGAATGGGGCTCATTCCAGTATACGGTAATGCCCTTTGGTCTTAAAAATGCACCAGCTATTTTTTCTAGAGTAGTAGTTGCTGTCTTTAAGGAATACATCCATAAATTCTTAGAAGTCTATTTTGATGATTGGACTGTATTTGGAGTAATCAAAAATCATATAGGAGATTTAAGGCTCATGTTAGAGAAATGTAGGCAATATCAGATTTCTCTTAACTTGAAGAAATGTATATTCTGTGCACCATTTGGTATTTTGTTGGGTCATATTGTTTGTAGACAAGGCTTGATGGTAGATCCTACAAAGATTGCCATCATTGTAAATCTCCCAGCACCCAACTCAGTCAAGCAATTGAGGACAGTTCTTGGTCATACAGGGTATTATAGAAAATTCATCAAGGGCTATGCAAAGATCACAGCACCTATGGAAAAATTGTTAAAGAAAGAAGTGAAATTCCAATGGAATGAGGAATGCCAACAAAGTTTAGACACTCTTAAAGAGAAGATGGTTACAGCACCCATCTTAGTATTTCCAGATTGGAACAAGCCATTTCATGTACATGTGGATGCATCTAGCATTGCACTGGGGATTATCTTAACATAGCCAAGAGAAGGGGGTATCGATCACCCTATTGTGTACTCCAGCAGAAAGTTATCTACTGCAGAAAAGAACTACACCACTATAGAAAGAGAAGGATTAGCTATGGTGTATTCTCTACAGAAGTTTAGGCACTACCTATTGGGTGCCCCATTCAAGATGTTCACTAACCATTCCACTTTAAAGTATTTGGTCAATAAGCCAGTGTTAGGGGGAAGGATCTGTAGATGGTTACTCCTATTTCAAGAGTATGATTTTGAAATTATTGTAAAATCGGGGAGATTAAATGCCAGACCCGATCACCTGTCATGGATAGACTCAGGAGAAGAACCAAGTAATTTAGAAGATAATTTGCCAAATGCACAATTGTTCTCTATCCAGATCGTAGATGAGTATTACACAGATATTATTCACTTTCTCACTACAGGGTGGGCACCAGTTGAGTTTACTAAGCAGCAAAAGAAACAGTTAGTTGTTAAAGCAGTAGATTTCACTTTGATCGCAGGACATTTATATAAGTTAGGTCTAGATGAAGACCTGCGCAGATGCGTTATGCCGCATGAGAAAGAGGCCATTATCAGAGAAGCACATTCAGGTACCGCAGGAGGACATTTCGTAGGAAATCCGACTGCTCAGAAAATTCTAGCAGTAGGATTATGGTGGCCTAGTTTGCACAAAGACACTAAGGAGTTTTGCAGATGCTACGATATCTGCCAAAGGGTAGGAAAACCTTCACGGAGAGATGAAATTCCACTGTGACCACAGATTACACTGCGGGCATTCGACAAGTGGGCTATAGATTTTGTGGGTCCTATCAACCCACCAGGGAAGTGAACTGGTGCGAGATACATCATCACAGGAACAGAATACCTCACTAGATGGGCAAAGGCCAAAGTAGTAAGGAATTGTGATGCTGCTACAGCTGCACAATTCATTTTTGAAAACATCATAAGTAGATTTGGATGTCCATCAATTTTGATGAGTGATCAAGGCACACACTTTCTGAATCGTACTATCGAGGCCTTGATGGAGGAACTTCAGATATAGCATCATAAGAGCACTCCCTACCACCCACAAGCTAATGGTACGGTGGAGGATTTTAACAAGATTCTAGAAAATTCTCTTACTAAGATCTATAACAACCAAAGAGATGATTGGGACCTCAGGGTTAATGCTGTGTTATGGGCTTATAGGACTACATGAAAGAAACTTACAGGACACACACCTTTCAGCTTGGTGTATGGAGAAGAGGCTGTTATGCCTATGGAATATATTATTCCCAGTTTAAGAATTGCTCAAATTACCGAGATGGTTGATATAGATACGATGAATGAAAGATTAGCGCAGCTGCTTGCCTTAGAAGAAGACAGATTCATCGTAGTATTTCATCAAAAAGTGCAGAAGGCACGAGAAAAAGCTTGGCATGACAGGCACACCAAGAGCAAGATTTTTCAGATAGGAGACCTAGTGCTCCTTTATGACAGCAAGTTTTTTAATTTTCCAAGGAAGTTCAAGACACATTGGTTGGCGCCATATCAGATTTAGCAAGTCATAGATGGAGGTGCTTTTCAGCTCAGTAAATTGAACGGGGAGCTTGTTCCTACTTTGATTAATGGTAGTAGGCTTAAGCTTTATAGTGATAGCCACTCCACCTCCCAGCCCTAACTCAGAGAACTAATTGGTCCAGATGTCCAGTGTAGTTGAAAGGAGACATTGCACCCATAACTAGTCTACACCAGCTGAAAAAGTTCTAAGTAGGAGGAATCACAGTAGGAAAGTTTATTTTGTGCAACTCATAGGACGATTGCGGAGTTTTGAACATTGTGGAGTTCACACCAACATTTTGGTTAAGGATGATGCGATGTGACATCGCAACGAGGCGATGTTCGTCGTGCAATTAAGATGATTTTTTGAAAAGGAAAGAGGGCCAGTCACTTCGCCTCTGACAAGAAATTAATCTAGATATGACAGGTATATGTTGCCCTAGATTTGAAAATAGTACAATGATTTTCTAATATTTGGTAAATCGTGGTCAAGACTGCCACTTATGCGCAATTTTCGAGGGAAATTTGAACACGTTTTCAGCAATTAATGAGGAGTGGGGCATCGAGTGTTGTCTTGTCCATGCAATAAATGCCGCCAACGGGTCCATCCTAAGCGACCGTTGCTTCAGAGATTACCACCTTCACTATAAATACACAGATCATTTAGACAGAAGGGTTACTTTTGTGATTTTTGAGAGTTATAGGGTAATTTATAGAGTTTTCCCTGTGCAGAGATACTCCAGTTATAGAGTGCTGGTTTCCCCATTTTTCCAGCCATTACCAGTCTCGAGTATCGCATTGGGTGGTTTATGTCTGAGAAGGAACCTTTAGAAGATGTTGTGCGATGATTCACGCGTGGTGGCCTCGAGTCTGCTATGACAACGCCACCCAGGAGTGTGAAATTAGGTGCACCATAGGTCAGACAGACACCGAGGATGAAGAATCTAGCTCATATCGTAGAAGATTCCAGCCCTAAGCAGGAAGAATAATTTCATGTGGAAATAGTATACATTACTCCATGAGTCAAGGGTGCACCAGAGGTAACCATTCCCAAGGGTGCTAAGTTTCCTATTCTGCTACCACCGATTGATCCTCGTGTAAAGGAAGATGGAGAACTGTTAGGATATGTCCCTGCTCTCAAATTTGTAGACTATAACCTTGGAGATAGTAAGACATATCCTCAGTTTTGGTCGGATCAGTATCTTATGGTTCAGAGGAACCCGAGGACCGATGTAGATGATTTTGTTCCTATGGAACATGTCCAGATTCTTGAGCAGTCAGGCTTGCTCAATCTGTTGAAAATACCAAATTTTCGATGAGGTGCAGAGGTTAATGTCGTGGTGTGAGTGCTACTTTCCTGTGTGCATGGAGGTTACCTCTGGTTGGGTAAGAGGGTTGACCTGAACGTCAATTTGATACACCGCATCATCGGGCTGTCCAAGAGCAGTAAGGACCCTTAGACACATATATCAGGTAAAAGCAAGGATACTAAGCTACCACTGGCTTTAGTCAACAAGTATAAGCTACAGAGAGGAGGTTGGGCTTATGACCTCACAACCTTAGCCGATGATACACTCAGATTTACATCCAGTCTGCTTGCAGGTAGACTGTTAACCAAAGTTCTCCCAAAAGAAGTCACAGGATCAGTAATTCACCTTGCTGTGCAGGTCGCAGAAGGTGAACAATTTAATAGATGTTTTTTTTTACTAAATATTTTTCTTATAGATTGTTTGGCAGCGTAGGATGAGCCAAACCACCCCTTCCATTTCTCATGGCTTCTTATATTATGTGCATTCGTCGGGTGGAGAGAGCCGCCCCATACCCAGTTTCTACAGCTACGAGGCGGAGAGTGCAGAGGTGCACGCTATGTAAACTTATGGGAAAGCAACAGTCTAGCCAAGAAAAAGCTCAATATGATAGTATTCTATGAATACTATAAGCTGTTGAAGCGAGTCATCCAGGAGACACCATGGATCATCACAGAGGTTGTTGACATGTATGATAATCGACTCGATTTCATTGCGGACAGGCATACAATCTATCTGAGGCCTAAAGGGTTTAGAATGGATGACTTGGATATTGGATTGTTTAGGATGACAGCGCAGGACGTAGCAGATATCATCAAAGGTTTTGATGAAACATGGAACAAGGCATTAGAAGATTCCACAGCAGGAAATCTACCAGCAGACACCGCACCGATAGATCCACTAGACAAAGGAAAAGGTCAGGTGGGTGTCAAGAGGAAAGATGCAGTAGAAGTGCCACCAGTGGCACAAAAGAGGAAAGATGCAGCAGACGTGCCACCACCGGCACAAAAGAGGAAAAAATTCAAAGCCTCAAAGCCTACTACAAAGACTGCACTAACAAAGGATGACTATGATCTCATAGCAGGGATATTGAAGGAGGAGATGCACGACTCATTTCAGGCTATGCAGACATCGCAGGGCAAGCTGCAGAGCACGATAGATAAGCAGCTTCTGGATTTGAAAGCACTAACTGAGAATACTGCCATGATGCAGACTCAACTAATCAAGGCGACAGTAGGAGAAAGCTCACAACCATCGATTTCCTGCGAGGAAGTCTTTGCAGAGGAGTGCACCAATACAGTTCTAATACCGTCAGGGAGCATCCGATTCCCTGCTTCGATGATCGATGTGCAAATACAATTTAAACAACCTGTCGAGGTTAATCTGGCACAATTCCCTATTGATCAACTACATATGATCCAGCAATAGATAGCCGCAGAGCTCAGGGATAGAGAGCTTGCGACTTATAAGTAGAACACTCAGCCGAGACAATAGAATGCAGAGCTCACCGCAGGCTTTCAGATAAAGGTGGAGGAGTTAAGAGTATATGAAGAAAGAGAACAGGATCTCAGTCAGGTCCTACAAAACATCGCATTGGAGTTACCTGAGTGTAACATAGATTTTTCCTTACCTCTACCACAGAAAGTAAGAAGAATTGCAGATAGAGCAAAGGCTCTAGAAGAGACAATGGCCAAAATGGAGGAAGACCACAAGGCACAGATTGCTGAGCTTGAGGCTTGAGCACCAGGCACGCTTCAGGCAGACAAGGAAGCAAGGGCATGGGCCTTTAGACTCACTTCAACGTAGATGAAGTGTCGTATACATGATTCAAATTCATTGCTAGCTGATGCAATGAAGACATGGTCGGAGCTAGAAGAGCTCCCAGATAGACTGGATTTGCAGTAGAGAATCCAAAACATGGAGAATGCAATAGAAGCAATAAAGGAAGAAGTCAAGAGCTTAGGAGCTCTTGCAAAGATGAAGAAGATGACAAAGATGAACCATTTGCAACAGGAAGCACAACGGTTGCGAGAAAAAGACATACAATTCAATAATATGCTTCAACCGTATCAGGAACAAATCACAGAGCTGGTCGATGCGGTTGAGCAGAAGGTTAAGGAGTTCACTACCAGCAAGAGTGAAATTGATAGCACAGAAGACCCCATGATTACTCAAGTCATGCTTGAAGCGACACAAGCCTATGTCGAATATATGGGCAAAGATATTGCAGGACTCAAGGAGAGATTCATGAAGACTTTGCAGGAAGCCAAGGAGACACTACAGCAAAAGAAATCAGATGCCAGTGGCTTGGGGATGAGCCACAAGTAAGTGTTAGGGGACTGTTGGAGCAGGGTCCCGCAACTACAGGAAAAGCTGCTATTTTTGGTAGAATATGGACAATTTTTGGAGGAAAGACAGTTTTGGCGATGCGATAAAGGTACGACGCCATAGTGCATTTCCCGTCGTGGATCGTGGGCCAGAAATCATGGCAGTTGGAACAAGAAAGTCAAAAGGAAATAGTACTTGAAGCGGCCGAGAAGAGAGCTCAACCACTACATTTAAGGCAGTGGCAATGACAAGATGGCTCAGCTACCCTCATAAAGGAAGAAGGAGCAACGGGCATAGGTATTAAAGACAAAAGACAGGAGGAAGCAGCGCCCATACCCATGGTCAGCGTCAAAAATCATGGAAGACTGCAAAAAGCTGCGGTGTGACCAGAAAGAGACAGTACAAAGTACAGAAAGGTTGACTGTCACAGTTAGGGTTTTGGGTTACTGTTGGGATAGGCCCACAGTTTTGTATCATGGTGAGACCTTCAGGCTACCTATTTAAGCATGTATTTTGTATTATGAAGGGTTAGACAGCCAGCCAGCCAGCTAGTTAGCTAGTTAGATAGTTGGTTGATAAGGTTGTAACTGTGTCATCAGTATAGTGAGACATTGAGGAAGAGTCAAGCTCTAGTTCTGAGTTCAGTCTGTAGTTATCTTACTATAACCAGTGACCGGCTCCTTGAGCATGAATGTAACAATTCACAGGGATTGAGAGAGAGAGAGAGAGAGAGAGAGAGAGAGAGAGAGAGAGAAAGAGTATATTGTAAGAAGAAAGCAATATTAGAGAAGATATCTAAGATAGAAGGGCTCCCAGCTATGTGCGTGGAGTTTCCCAGAAGATCTCAAGCTGCATAATAGGTTGCAGCGGAACTGTGTTACTCTCTCAAGATATAATATAAACACGATTCCCATGGACGTAGCTTCCCCCTTGGAAGTGAACCACGTACATCCGTGTGTTGTGCGACTGTTTCATGTGATTGTGCTCTACTTATTTGCTATCTGTTATCTGTTACATGAACTTTGCTATCAGTTAATGAATGTATGTATGCTATCTTTCAGTTTACAGTAACATAGAAGGTCAAATGCAAGTTGAATGTGTCGAGTATTATGTATATGAGTTTATCAGTGCCTGATTCACGACAGTAGCAGCTACTGTGTTAAGTGACTTTTGTATATTTAGTTCAGTGAGTTGAGTGTAATTGATGTTAAGCATGTTAAACTGTAGAAGCTTAAGTGAGGTTGTTTAACAACTTAATGAAGGTTAACTGAGCTATTATACCTAGAAAGGAAGCCTCTGGATCTTGAGATTTGATGAGTATATTGAGTCTTACTATAGGAATTATCGTAGCGTAGAAAGGGCGATATCGCACTGTCGGGGGAGCTGCGGTGTGAGATATCGCAGGTTAAGAGCCGAGAGGAAGAGAAGGTTTGCGCATCATCCTAGAAGCTGCGATGCAATAAGAGTCAGTTCCATAGTAGAGTCAGCTAGGAAGAGAGACAGCCCTTGTAGAGAGATTCAGCTAGTTAATTAGAGTCAAGAGAACCTAGGATGCTACAGAACCTGGTTGAGGAAACATGATTCTTCATCCAACCCATCTAAGATCACTTCAGGTGAGACTTCAGGCTGTTCTGCTGTCTATTTCCAAAAGGGCCAGTGAGCTAGGGGTTTTGTTGGTACAATAAAGTAAACACGGGTCTTCCCAGAGAGACCAACAGTCTGCTTGATTGCTTGCTATCTGATTTACTGGTTTTTGTGAGTCTGATTCTCTATTTGAGCTCAGATCCAAAAATTTCTATCTTTTGCATTGTCATATACGAAATTGGAAACATAGTTTGACCTTGTTTTTTTAGTGAAGTATCTGAAAATTTTGTTTTGGAAAGAAATCCTATAGCCTCTTCCTAGAATATTAGTTTCTTTTCTAGAAAATACTACTTTGTGTGCCTCATATTTTATAGAAAAATACAAAAAGAATTGTTTTAGTTTTCTCTTGTTTATGCTTGCGAAAATTGTTTGTTTTTTTCATTTGCATGAGTGGTTCAGGAAAATAGGTCTTTTTGACATTGTAGCAAAAATCAGTTTTGCATGCACATTAGAGGCTTAGTTTTCTCTCTGTCATTTTCAAAAACTTTAGAGTGCTTGTTTGAAGGAGTTTTTGTGTTTTGAAAGGACTTCCTTTGCATTTCTTTATTGGATCTTGTTTTGTTGTTGAAAACAGCTTTCTTATAGTATATTGTTGAAAAGAAAAGAAAAAAGGTTTCTTCCTTACCCTAGTTAGTTCTCATCGAAGTCAAAACGTGCATCTACATCTAGATTAATTTGCATTATTGGAGATAACATTCCACAAACATTCACCTAATCGTCCAGATAAAATTAATGGTAGCTTGAGGTCTAAAATTGTATATAAACTTGAGTGATAGGTTAGTGACGTGTTTGGGAGTCATTTAGCATAGGAGATGTCGTTATTTGTCCACACTACAAACTGGGACTCTCACGGTTCTTCCACGTACCGTCGGTATATCGAACGACCTTTCATGTACCATTGAGGTATATAGAAAGGTACTTCACGTACTTGATTGTATATCGAAAGGCCCCTTGTGAATGGTTGTACATTAGACAGCACTACTACCAATTTGATCTCCCACCTACCTTGCATATATCTAGAGACCCCACTAGGATACCTTGACCATTTGAGAAAATCCCTTTGGTCATCCTGTGTGGAGCAATACACCAAAAACAACATTCGGGGAGACTATTGCACACGTACCCCTAAGGTATATCGCGAGTTGCACCTACTTGATAATCCTAGTGAGAGACCGGCTATTCTAAACCCATCCTATCATTTAAGTCTACTTGTGACCTTTAGCTCTGTGTAGGTTTTGCTTGTGTGTTTTTCTCCTTTTTTGACCTAGATTAGGTAACTTAGGCCACCACCATAGCTGAGCAACTTGCAAGACATCAATATCATAGATTGCAGGGTTTATCTCCTGACTCTCCTCCTACCGTGGAAGGATAGGAAGGGCTAACCATGGAACAACCAGATTCTGCTAGTGTTCCTATAGGAACTACCCTAGCTAGTGAAATTAGAGAAGAATTCACTATTTTTACAAATCCTTTTGTTCAACTCCCTCCTGCGGCTGATGTTTTTGTGCATCCATTGTTTGAAGGCCATGTCAACAGTCCTAATCCACTAGATTATGGCTCGGATGCTCCTTTTTGGAGGATTTCTATGGGCCAATCTATTGCTGAATTCTGGGTTATTAGACCTTCACCAGGGAATCCTCCTTTGGGAGAGGAAGAACAGAGAAGAATTAATGCATCTCTTGATCAAGAATGTAACTTTTCAGAGAGAGTAGAAAGAATAATTCCTCCACCTGTCTCTTGTTATGAAACTGTGTTGGCTCGTTTATCCTGTAATATAGATCCTTGGTGTTTATCTAAAATTAAACCTTCCTCTGAAAGGCATCCCACCTATGGTGAGACTTCTCGCAACCCATGGCCTGAAGGATATCATTCACTAGCTCAAGTGTTAGGTCTTATTGAAGAAGTTCCATTCCAAGGTAATCTAGGTCCAAATGACAATCCTATAGACTCACATCCTGACCCTGTTACTAGGCCCTCCATACCAGTCATGGTTGGTGGGAAATCCACAAATCAATTTATGTCAGCACATTCTAATGCCGGGGGGGAACCCCCAGCATGTGTTACATCATCTGTTAGTGAAATTATGGCTAGTTCAAGACAAGTTGTAGTTGTAGAAAAACATGCAGTCGTCATCCCTCCTGCTAATACCAATGTTGTCCCCCCCCTCCATCCATTTTAGGCCAACCCTTAGGGGTGCAACCTGTTAATAATCCAGCTTCTTGGGGATATACTTATTCAAAAATTTAGCCACCTACGGTCAATCAAGTATACCAACAACCACCGCTAGTGGCTATCTATCCTGGAAATGATTTTATACCTTGGGGACAACCTAATTGGTCCAATGTTCCATCATATGGGGGAGATTTTGTTGAGGATATGGTTGGAGGACCACTGCGTGGACCTGGAGGACCTAGAGGACCCAGAGGACCTGGAGGTCATGGGGGTTCTAGAGGACCTGGTGGACCATTTGGAGGACCACCACCTGAAGGCCCACCACCACCGCCTGGAGGTGGAGTACCACCGCTTGGAGAATCGCCACCACCACCTAGAGGACCACCACCACCACCACCTGGAGGGCCACCACCACATTCCGGAGGAACCCCTCCCTCGAGTGGCCCACCTTCCTATGGAAATTCTGGAAATCAATAATATTTTCAACAAACTTTAAAGGCATCATCCATACCCATCTATCAATCATCATATGGTCCTACAGGTCAACAAATGCCATATCAGTACTACTAGTATCTGCAACCAAATCAACAACTACCATTTATGGATACTTTAGATCTTCCAGACTTGTCAAGATTGATAAATGACCGAATCCATCATGACCCCTCTTGGCCTGCCATTCCTGTAAATATGCCTTCAGATATACCCAAGTTTGATGGTAAAACCAGTGAAGACCCAAAAAACCATGTGATGACATTTCACTTATGGTGTTCATCTAATTCTTTGATGGATGGTTCAATCCGTCTAAGAATTTTTTAAAGAACCTTCACTGGTATTGCCGCAAAGTGGTACATCATGTTACCACACCACTCTTTTTGGGACTTCAATGCTTTAGAAATGGAATTTTTAACACGCTTCCAATGGCCAATCTGATACAAAACAGGTACAGACCTTTTGACTTTACTTCGACAAACCACATCAACCCACATCTCCAATCATATCCATGAATGGAGACGAAGACGAAGGTTAATTAAGGCCCCCATTCCTGATCAGTTGCTTGCTGATTGGTTTATAAAGTCTTTAATTTCACCTATTGCTAGAGATGTTGCCATGGGAAGCGTTGTTACTTAGGACCAAGCTATTAGCAATGCTCAATACCTACACTTTGTTTACTCCCATTCAGGTACCCTGTATGATCTAATTCCCCATGCTCCTTGACCTACAACTGATCCATCAAGACCCACAATTGAACCACCTGCTGATGGCATACTTGGTTCAGTTCAAATGCAAACGATGGAAAAAACTTCTAAGAAACAAAATCAAGCTACCACTCTGTCAAATCAACCAGCACCATCTACCAAACCTACACCCTCTCCTGTTGCTTTCGCTAAATTAAATGTGATCCAATCAAATGAACCTTCCAATAGAAAGAAGAAAGGCAAAAATAAATCTAAAAAACCTGATAATCAACAGGAAGGAAATAAAACACAGAACTTAGATGCTTATTCAAAAGGTAAGTGAAAGATAAAATTTCCTTATTTAATCTGTGGAGGTGACCATTTTACAAAATAATGTCCTCGTCGTGAGAAAGTTAGTAAGTTTTTGAAAACTTCACCCACCCCAGCAGTCTTGAAAGATTCTCTTCCTTCCCAACAGCAGTTAATTGATCATAAGTCCTTAAATGAAACTTCTTCCTCAACTGATGAAGTCCAAATGATGTCTAGTGAAATGGTTAATTTAAATACAAGAGCACACAGTTATGACCCCCCTCAAGAAAAGAAACCTGATGATATTCCATCTGAAAAACCCTCAACTTCCACACCTCCTCCCAATAATGGTCTTCATATTGAAAAACCTATACCAGAAGCAATTTTCCATCCACCAAAGGGTACTCTACGTAAGTTCATAATCAATCCTAACGCTCATGCCGCCCAACATTATAATATTGTTGAAGATTTGGCCCAGGCACCCTGGGCTATGTTGGCTTTAGAGGCACTTCAAACCTACCCAAATCAAAGGAAAAACTTGCTTACTGCCCTTGGAGCTATGGATCCCGAGAATAGTATATCATCGCTTTCAAACTGGATGATTTCAAGACAAGACTCTCACATCAGTTAGGTTTCCATATCACTACCAATATTGTTGGAAATACTATCCATCATACCATTTTGGACGAGGGTGCCTCCACATCAGTCATGTCTTTATCTTGTTGGAGAGCCATTGGTTCTCCAGAAATCAATCGTTCACCTACCACTCTTAAGGATTACTACTTGCCATCCATGTTGAACTGGGGGGCAAGTCAACATCCATTCATATTGAAGTCACTGATGCTCCTTTGGATTACAACTTACTCCTAGGTTGTAACCGGTTTTATGCTATGCAAGTTGTAGCATCGACTGTTTTTCGGATCGTCCAGTTCCCGTTCCAAGGAAAGATTGTTACTATTGATCAATTAGATTTCATCACACCTAGTGCCATTCCAAATGATGCAAATAGCGTTCTGCTCCTGAATAACCAATAGTATAAGGACATTGGAGTATGTATTATCAAATATTCTTCACTAATGGGAGTCTTTCCCTCATCTAATCCTCCTCCTACTTCGCAAGCTGCATCTATTAACATGAATTTTACCTCTAATACAGACAAAGGAAAATCAATTGTTGATGAATCAACATCCTTTTCCCCTTTCAAGGAAATTTACAATGAAATCCAAGCTACCAATGATTCCCCCACCAATGACCACTTGCTGGTGGCCTCATACCACTATCACATGCCATAATAGCTCGAAAACCCCTCCCCATATGTAGATTATCTTTCACACACACTTCCTATAGACGAATCTAGTATGGAAGTTATGTCGTTAGACGAGATGCCTTGGGAAGATTATCACCACCGATCTTCTTTCCTTCCCCCTTGCCATATGGTAGAAGACCACTTCACCTCTATGGTTTCATCTGATATAGTCCTCAACCCTCAGTCTTCGATCCTCACTCGTAGTGTTGATTGTGAAGGAAACTTATGCAACATTACAAAAACTATGCCTGTAACATATCAGTGAAACGTAGTGTTTCGGAATAAAAATTCATCGAACAGAACTCTTCAACTAAAGAGGTTAAAACATACATGACCCTTTTTAAGGAATTTAGAGATGTCTTCACATGGACATATGAAGAAATTCCAGGGATTGACCCCTCTATCATTGTTCATGAAATAAAAACTTACACTGATGCCAAGCCCGTTCGTTAGAAACTACGACATGTCCATCCAACAAACGCAGCTGCTATTAAAGAAGAAGTTGAGAAAATTCTCATAGTTGGTTTCATTTACCCAATACCATTAACTAAATGGGTGTCCAACATAGTCCCTATGAAAAAAAATAGGGTACTATTAGGGTTTGTATCAATTTTAGGGATTTGAATCAAGCTTGTCCAAAAGACAACTTTCCCACTCCCTATATCGATCAAATAATCGATAACTATACCGGAAGCTTTATTTTTTCCTTTATGGATGGATTCTCTGGCTATAATTAGATTGATATTCTCCTGTCAGACCAACACAAGACGACATTCATTTTCCCTAGGGGAACCTTTTCTTATCGTAAACTTCCTTTTGGTTTAAAAAATGCTGGCGTGACATTCCAATGTGCCATGTCATATGCTTTTCATGACATTAAACATGTTGTGGAACCCTATCTTGATGACTTGCCTTCTCATTCCAAGAAGCGGGATATTCATGTTGATCATCTGAGATTCGTGTTTCTTCCATGTCGTCATTTTAATATTCGTCTAAACCCCCATAAATGTGTTTTTTGTGTAGAAGCTAGACGACTTCTTGGTTTTATTGTTTCCAAAGATGGCATCCATATAGATCCCTTGAAATTGAAGCTATCTTATCCCTACTTGCTCCCACGAATGTAACTGAACTCCAAAGTTTGCAAGGGAAGGTAAAATTTCTACCTCATTTCATCTACAATTATGCAGAAAGGACACATGGTTTCATGAGGTTGCTCAAGAAAGATACCCTTCTTGTCTGGGATGATTCTGTGCAACACGCATTTGATAATCTTAAACATGCACTTACATATGCACCAGTGTTGCAACCACCCAACAATGCTAAGGACTATTCCTTGTATGTGGTTGCATCCTTGTCTACTATAGGCATGGTCCTTGTTCAAACAGATGAACACGACCAAGAACATGTGATTTATTATGCTAGTAAGAGTCTTCTTGACTCTGAAACTCGATACTCACACATGGAGAAACTTGCTCTAGCCATGGTCATCACGGTCCAGAAGTTCTCTCATTATATTTTTCTCCGCACCACCACTGTTTACACGAATTCTAACCCCATGTACTACATTCTTACACATCAAGTGCGTGGGGGAAAATACTCACGTTGGATCGTGATTCTCCAAAAGTTTGAGCTAGAATTCACCAAAAGTACTTCCAAGAAGTCCCTCATTTTTGTAGAGCTTATATGTGACCTTCCCCATACTACTGAGACTATAGAGCCCTTTTATTCATTTCTCAATGAATCATTGTTTCTCATTAGCATGACTAATCCATGGTACGGAGATATCATTTTGTATCTCCAGACCTTACGATACCAGCCGACCTCCTCTTGAGACGAACGTCATTGCATTCACCACTAGGCCAAAATATATCTTATTTTGAATGATACCCTATATCGCCATGTTGTTGACTCTATACTACGATGTTGCCTTACACATGAAGAGGCTGTGATTGTTCTGAATGATTTCCATGCTAGAGCTTGTGGTAGTCATCTCTCTGGGTTGGCTACTACCCAGAAAATCTTGCATGCTGGGTACTTCTAGCATTCTATCTTCAAATATTGTATTGAAATAGTCAAGAAATGCCCACTATATCAAATGTTTACTCCCAAGAAATGCACACATCCAGCTACGCTTTATCCCGTTGTAGCAGTTGGCCCCTTTGAAAAATGGGGCATAGACTTTCTCCGCTGTAGACCTACCTCAGCCGGGGGGCATGGCTACATTATCGTGGCTATTGACTATTTCACAAAATGGGATGAGGAAATGCCCACATATGCCAAATATGGTAAGGCTACTACATTATTATTATTTAATCATATCATTGCAAGATTCAGGATTCCTAGGGCCATTGTGACCGACCATGGGTCACATTTTCAAAATAAGATGATGGCAGAGCTTAGTGTAAAATTGGGGTTTTGTCATGATAACTCTAAAGCATACTATCCTTAGGATAATGGATAGGTTGAGGCTATAAACAAAGTATTAAAAAAAATCCTTCAACGGATGGTAGAGCAATCCAAGTCAAATTGGCATTTACAGCTCTTCTCTACACTCTGGGCCTATAGGACTACTATAAAAAATTCCACCAGTTTTACACCTTTCCAACTAGTATACGGACTAGAAGCTACTCTCCCGATAGAATGTGAGATCCCTTCTTTAAAACTTGTTGTGGAACTATTACCCAATACCACTATAGAGGAAGAAAGGTTCTTGTATCTGAACAAACTTAATGAAAATCGACGTGCTGCTGCCTGTTATACACCTGAATGGCACCTCTCCGTCCGAGTGCTGATATCCCTCATGTCGGCACACAAAAGGACATCTATGGATTGAGGTTGCTTGTTTTCATTATACCTTGGTTGATGATGAAATACATTGTCTATATGCCCAGCTGATTACTTTTCCATTTGAATATTTTGAGTAGCATGCGCGACTATCCCTATTGACATCTCGCGCATCATGCGCGAGTTTTATGTTCAGCAAGTCGCGTATACTTGTATGCGCAGGTTGCATTTGTATGGAGTCGCATATCATGCGCGGGTTTCTCTACTATAGACCCGCGCATGGTTTCCTCAAAATTAATATTTAAAAACATGAGTTAATGGGAGATTAGTTTATTCATTTACCTTAATCCCATTAACTGCTGCAACCTCCCTAACCTTCGAGAACTGCCTCATTTCATCCATATAAATAGAGGCCTTGGGGAGGGTGTTGGAGATAGATACTGGGAGAGCAAATTTATGCCGGTGGATTGTCTACAGAATCTTTGGAGCAGAGAAACTCAGAGTACTTTGGTGACCGAGGAGTCCCTTGTTCATACATTGGGTTGTAACCTAAACTCCCTCTATTATTGTTAATAAAGCAGATTACTTCTTCCATATTGTGTTTCATGTGTTGTAGATTGGTAAATGTTTACATTTCATTATAATATATGATTTGTCTAATCTGCATCTTTATATATGAATCATACTGTATTTGGAAGAATCTTTGTTAACAGGTGAAGGAGGAATTATCCTAGAGACTTTGGAAGCGGATCAGAGAGGAAGAAGCTAGCTTGGATCAACCTTCGTATTTCACAAGTAAGTTCCTGCTACTTTCCTATTTCCTATTCTGTACTTATAAAGTCAATTTGTCTGCAAGGTTAGAGTATGTTGGTAACCCCCTAGACCTAGGTTATTAGGTGAATTATCCTGTACAACAGAACTGGCGACTCTGCTGGGGATGCCTAGTCTGCTTTAGGTCTTTTTCTGTTGTCCTGACCAGTCATTGCTCGAAGTTTTGTTTGTGATCTTTTGTCCTATTTTCTTACCTACTGTAGCATTTGAAAGTCTTGGGTCTTTCTCTGTTTTTGAGAATTTTTCATGCCCATGCGCAGGTTGTCCTTCTAGACAGTCGCGCATACTGAGTTGCATACGCAGGTTGTTCTATAGAACAGTCGCGCATCATTCGTGACCTGCACTACTACACAGTTGTGCATACTCCTGAAAACTATGATCTTTATGTTAAAGTTTGCTTGTTCTTTAGCCTGCTATAAGTCCTATTTTCTGTTGAGACTTTCTTTAAGAGTGTTGTAGAGTTGTCTGAGTGTATCAGGTGATCACATCTTAGTGCTTCCTGAAGCCCTTGGGTTATTTTTACTTGTGTTATTTACTGTCTGCATCTTGAAACTTTCTGGCCTGTTTGGGTTGTTGGTTTGAGTGCCTGAGTCTAGATCAGTGATCAAGGTTTTAGACTCTGTCTGTCCAGTTTGCTATCTGTTAGTTATTGGTTTGCACTCGCCTGTTTAAAAGTCTGCAGTGGTCTCTTGGTCATTGTTTACACCCAAGTAGAGGTCCCAGCCTGCTTTTCTTGCTGGTTTTTTAGGTTCTGTTTACCTGTTAGTTTCAGTTTGTGTTTTTATACAGCCTATAAGTGTCAAGTTTACTCAAGCATTGCATTTATTCATGCACAGTAGTTTTTTGAGCATTTTTTAAAGTGAAAAACAAAACATAGTTAATCTTTTGCATTGTAATTTTTGCATTAGAGTAGTGTTTGTTTCAGTTTAAGAAATACTATCTAAGAAAAATACAAAAACATATAGGCTTAGTTTCTCTTTTTGCTGCATATAATTCATCAATACATATCTGAAAAAATGAAAAGAAGTTTATTTTATAGTGATAGTTTGCTTTAAATGCACCTTTTACTTTCATTTATTTTCTGCTGAGTCAAAACATCATACAGTCCATCACTTCCACTTCCTTTGAGTAAAGAATAGCCCTTAAAATTAACGCTTAAAATTAAAATCTATTAGTAAGTTTTTATTTTTAGGGCCTTCCACCTACTAGCTTAGGCTAGGTTTGTGGGCTAGGGAGTGTAAACTTCCCACAAACTATAAACTCAGATGTAGTGGGCTATTCATTAGGTAAATCCTTGGTTCTACCGTTGTATCTTGGAAGCTCCTCTCAAACGGGAGTTAAGCACTAGGCCGCGTGGAGGCTTGGACAGAGGGGATAACCCCCCGAATCCTTGTCAAAATGTAACCCAGGACTTTTACACATCTGGGGATTCTGTCTAGGCAGAATTTTAGGCTCAGATACCCTGCCCATGCGTACGAGTTCGGCTTGCGACTGTCCCCCCAGACAGTAGGTATTGTCAAGGTAGCCTTAGTCTCTTGTCTTTTTAGGGCTCATACCCAGGTAAACCGGAAGGTTATTTCTGGTTCACCTTGAACGGACTTGGAAGGTAACCCTTGTGGAAAGTGTAGGAGGGCGGTTGGGTGATTCCTCCGCTTGTGCCTAAGAACCCCTCAAGGACGCCAGGTAACTGTTCATCATCTTTCTTCGGGAAAGCATATCTTTATAGCCTGTTTTGATTGCTTGAGACTTAGGATTTTTTTAGTGTATGCTCTGTGGATCTGCTTGTGTTTAGTTGGCCTTAGGGTGTGATTTTTTAAGTCTTAATTCTGGAGGACCAACTTGTTAGAAGTTCAAGAAGGTTGAGAAACCTTCCTCCTCTCTCACCACTGGAACCTCCACCTTTACCTCAAATGCAGAGACTAAGCACAGGTGGTTCTTTTGAACCAGTAGGAGTAAGTGAGGTTCTTGGTGAACCGGAATTAATAGCTAACCGCTTTGACTTTGACACAGTCGAGGTAGAAGAATTGCAAGCTGACGAGTTTGCAAGAAATTATAATACCCCCTTGACTGATTTGAACAATACAGTGATCGTGCAGGTTAGGCCTTTTAGTTCACTAGTGCTAGGTGTACCTGTAGGTAGATCTATGTCTTCTGAGGGAGAAAGTTCATTTGTTTTCACCTCAACCCTTCCGGTTGAAGGGGTACTACCTCCCCCGGTTAGTACCCCTAGATCTAATTTACCTTCCACACCCTTAACTCCAGCAAGTCGGGTGGTCCAACCACTGGTTTAATCGAACATTGGAAGTATGTCTGGTGATATGGCTACTGGGATTCCTAGTATGCCTACAATTCCTTCTTCCTTCCCTTACACTACCCACAGTGGTCCGGTGGGGTCCTCGGCCTTTGTTCAAGGATTCCCTTTGAATAGGGGGCACATACCCCCTTCCAGTCCATACGTAGGTCCACCTCCTGCATATGTAGGAGTGCAGTTTGGTAGCAACACCTCTTATGGGCAAGGCTACCAAACCCCTATTTCGGTCCCATATACGAGCTCCCCCTTCTCTTTGTTTAGTGGAGGGATACCTTCTCCAGTCTTTCAGACCCCTACTTCTATGGGGGCGGCCCGAACCACTTACACTGCATCTCCCACCCAAAACACAGTGGCTTACGGATGGAACCCATTCCAAAGCAACATACCCACTTCACAACCGGTGTCTGGGGGCAACCCCACTTTTACTTATGGGCGATCGGGGGCAAGTCCCTCTAATCCCCAAGCTAGTACATCTACTACACCAGCTAGGCAAAAGCTTCCTTTTCTGGCAACTTTGAACTTGCCAGACTTATCCAAATTGATGAACGATCCGGTGAGGCATGACCCTTTATGGCCACCTGTTCCCACCAAACTGCCCTCGGACATCCCTAAGTTCGAAGGTAAGGCTGGTGAAGATCCTGGGGCACATGCCACCACCTTCCATCTTTGGTGTTCTTCCAACTCATTGAATGAAGATTCAGTGAGACTTAGGCTGTTCCAGAGGACATTGACAGGCACTACAGCAAAATGGTACATTGAGCTGCTTTTAGCAGCTTCTAGGACTTGGCTACCACTTTCCTTAGCCGCTTTCAGCTTCCAGTTCGTTACGATTTCGGAACGGACTTGTTGTCCACCTTTAGACAAAACAAGGCAACCCACATCTCGGATCATATCCAAGAGTGGAGGAGGTGAAAGAGCCTCATTAAAGCTACCATCCCTCCTGAGTTTCTATTAGAATGGTTCCTTAAATCTTTATTGCCCTATATATCTAAGGATGTCTCCACATCAGGAGTGACTAGTGAGGAAGAAGCCATACTCAGGGCCCAGCAGTTGGACTTGATATATTCACATTCTGGGATTTTATATGAAATCATCCCTGAGGCACCAAGGCCTTCTCATGAGGCCGAGAAACCCAAGCCTGGACCCCATGCCGATGGTGTGGTTGGGTCCGTAAACTCTCCCACTGTAGAGTCTTTGACAAAACAACTTCACCAATTGTCTGTCAAACAGTCTACAGCGGAGGCAGCAAAGGCTGCCCCCTCCTCCCAAAGTGCAAATGTTTTTGCACAATCCTCTTCAAAGGGCAATCAGCAGCCCGACGGGAAGAAGAAGAAAGGCAAAAAGGGAGAGGGAAACCAAAATCAAAACAAGCCCAAGCCCGCAAACAATGTTGATGGGGGAAAAAAGGAGAAGAAGAAAGTCAAGTTTCCTTGTAAGTTGTGCCAAGGAGACCACCTCACTCACCTTTGTCCCCTCATGGAACAAGCTCAGAAGCTGTTACAAACGCAACCAACGGCTGTCCTGAAGGATTCATTTCCCTAAGGGCAGAATTCTGCTTCAGCTTCTACCGTAGCAGGGGGCACTCAAGCTGCCCCTGACCCCAACTATATCAACATGGTTATATCCTCAACCTTGTTACAAACCAGGAACAAGAACTATGAGAATGAGACCGATGAGAAGGGTAAAGCTGTAGTTGAAACTTCC
>LPNX010530727.1:150470-341486 GCA_001517045.1 Pseudotsuga menziesii
ATGTTCATGTCTCCTACATGACAGATAAGTCTAGTTGTTCTATCTATCCATTGTATGTTGCCTTGGGTCATCTCTGTGTCGTGCTCACTGTTCAAGGATTATACCTAGTGTCTGTTCTATCACCTGATCCTATATTGTTATATCTGTTATCCATTTACTTGTGTCTACCTTCTTTTGCCCAGTTCCTAGTCACTCTTGTGATCCGTTGGAGGATCTATTGCCTTCCCTATCACAGTATGGTTCCATTTCAGTGCCTCCTGATGATGATGACCTAGAGCTTTTGATGATGGTACCTCTGGATTCACTTTCATCATTGGTGAACTCCTTTGCTTCAGTTGTCAATTATCATCTATTGGTTGACAAACTATTGAATCCTCTCCATGTTCGACTTCAGCTTACCCTTATTCACATGGCTTGGATTGTACTGGTTCTTTGGGATCTTTTATGAAGACCTTAGTTCCTCATTCATGAACTAAGTTGCGCAAGACTATGTTCCATTTCTATATCCGGCTTCCAGATCTTTGAAGACTCATCATTATTGTATTGTGGCTTTGCTCCACCTTTGTAAATACGTGGTTTTTACCCGTATCATATGATGTACTCAAATATTGTAAAGGAGCTAGTGTTCCAGTAAATTGAACATAGCATCCTCAGATATGATTTTGTTTATGACATTACTATGTATTTGTTTCAGGTACTCCTTCTGCTCCACTGGATTTCTGAGTTTCTCCTGAGTTATCTATTATAATGTATTTCGGCCATCGTTCCCCTCTGACCTCACACATTAGGGGGCATCTCTTATACACCTGAATGGCACCTCTCCGTCTGAGTGCTGATATCCCTCATGTCGGCACACAAAAGGACATCTATGGATTGAGGTTGCCTATTTTCATTATACCTTGGTTGATGATGAAATACATTGTCTATATGCCTAGCTGATTACTTTTCCATTTGAAGATTTTGAGTAGCATGTGCGACTATCCCTATTGACATCTCGCGCATCATGCGTGAGTTTTATGTTCAGCAAGTCGCGTATACTTGTATGCGCGGGTTGCATTTGTATGGAGTCGCGTATCATGCGCGGGTTGCTCTACTACAGACCCGCGCATGGTTTCCTCAAAATTAATATTTAAAAACACGAGTTAATGGGAGATTAGTTTATTCATTTACCTTAATCCCATTAACTGCTACAACCTCCCTAACCTTCGAGAACTGCCTCATTTCATCCATATAAATAGAGGCCTTGGGGAGGGTGTTGGAGATAGATACTGGGAGAGCAAAGTTATGCTGGTGGATTGTCTACAGAATCTTTGGAGCAGAGAAACTCAGAGTCCTTTGGTGACAGAGGATTCCCTTGTTCAGACATTGGGTTGTAACCTAAACTCCCTCTATTATTGTTAATAAAGCAGATTACTTCTTCCATATTGTGTTTCATGTGTTGTAGATTGGTAAATGTTTACCTTTCATTATAATATATGATTTGTCTAATCTGCATCTTTATATATGAATCATACTGTATTTGGAAGAATATTTGTTAACAGGTGAAGGAGGAATTATCCTGGAGACTTTGGAAGCGGATCAGAGAGGAAGAAGCTAGCTTGGATCAACCTTCGTATTTCACAAGTAAGTTCCTGCTACTTTCCTATTTCCTATTCTGTACTTCTAAAGTCAATTTGTCTGCAAGGTTAGAGTATGTTGGTAACCCCTGAGACCTAGGTTATTAGGTGAATTATCCTGTACAACACTGCCTTAGCTAATGAGGCACATAAACAGAGAATGAAAATCCAATATGATAGGACTATCCAACCCCATTCCTTCAATGAAGAAGATCTGGTTTTGACCTATGACTAGAAGCATGACAAGCTGGGGGTGGGAAAATTTGAGTCTGTGTGGCATGGGCCCTATATTGTCAATCATATTTTAGAGAAAGGGGCATATGAATTGGTTTATTATGACGGGATACCTTTGGGAGATCCTCGGAATGGGCTCTACCTCAAAAGATATTATGCCTAGGTCATCTAGCATAGAGCCTTTGTAAATATTGTTTATAGTTTTCTGTGTGTCTTAAGCATTGAGAGGTGTGTCTTTTGTGTGATTTAAAATGTGTTTTTTCATAAAACCCTACTTATGCATGTCTTTTGTCTGATGGACATATGAATTCCTTCATTGGTTTTGCTGATGGTGCTCATCGATATACTCTTAACCTTGCATCAGCAGCTTGGATACTGTACTCTCCTACAAGTGAGCTGGTGAATTCAGGGGATATTCTTCTAGGTCCCTCCACCAACAATCTGGTGGAATACCATGTCATGATCAGATTGTTGACAGAAGCCCTAGCTAATGATGTAAGGGAAATTAGGGTTTACCTAGACTCTGAACTAGTTGTTCAGCACCTTAACTGAGTCTACACCATTCAAAATCCCATGCTTCTTTGTACTTTTCAAAGAGTTAGGTTGTTAGAGAGGTATTTTGACCAATTTACATATCATCACATCCAGAGACACTTAAATGTTGTGGCAGATTCCCTAGTTAACTATGTCTTGGATTGGCATATTTCTCATACTTAAAAAGTCCATTTGAAAACATAAGAACATGTGTAAATTCATAAGTATATAAATCATTCCACACATCACATTTTCCACACACAACTATAAATATAAAATCTTGTCATATATATAAAAGTTGTAGCACCGAGATACAAAATTCGAACTGAAGCATCTCTAGCTTTCAGTGTCTGTTCAGGACCATAAAAAGTTCAGAATACATGTACATAGGGAAAAATCTGAAGCTTTGAAGCTTTTAGTAATACATATACAAAAAGTGAATATTAAGGCAGACTAATCCTCATGGTGCTCATGGTAGCATGCAATGGCTTGGGCCACTTTTCGAAGTAGTCTGGAGAATGGTCTTGAGACACCTATGGTATGGCACTGATAACACCTGGGAACCTCATCAGTGGTCATGTCAGGGATACCCATAGTCAAGTGTTGTAGGTTCTCCCAAATATCTCTAAGCTCTTCCTCAGCCTCAGAGTGATACACCATCATATCCTAGGTACCTGCTCGCCTAGCAATAGGTGACATCCCAGTTGGGCAGAGAGATCCAATGTCTACATGAAAAACATTTTTATCTCAGTACTACAGAAAATAAAAAATGAATTAAATATAAATTTTCAAAAAAAATATAAGTGGATAATGTCTTCTTACCTCAGTCATCCCACACCTCCCCCTCAGGTATGACTAGCTCTGAGTCATTTCAAAAGTCTTCCCCCTCATATATATAGTCCCCCACCATAAGTAGTTGGTTTCTTAATCAGCAAAAGAACCCAGAACCGTAAGTGACTTTAGGTCCTCCACCTCTGAGACAACGCATAGCTATCACCCATGCAGTCATCCTCAGATCCTCAGGATCCAGTCTGGTAATGGTCACCTGGGGCCTCATGTTTATACCCGCTGTAAGATAAAAGACACCACCACTACTCTGTAACCAAACTGCTTCAGTGTCCCTCTTTTTCACTTGTTTAGTTGACTCTTCAGACACGCCAACATGCCTTCACACCAGTTGAAGACAGTGGGCTCCATGCACTGCAAAGCATATAGCATGTGAGATTTGCTGGTAAGGTGGGAAGCCCTAGTACCTGCCACTTTGCCAATGGTATATACTAATGTCCTTAGGGGGAGATCCACTAGAGACTCGATATTTAGCTTTCTCCATTAATACTATGTACCCAATGAGCAATGTTGATCGATGATATCATCCAAGGAGCCTTCTTCCCCTCGTGCTCGAGATAGAACCACAGGGCTTCCCCTCATAGATAAACCAGTCAGAAAATAAATATCCTTGATCTCTATCGGAAGGATGTCGACTCCCACAACAAAATTCTCTTGGTTAGGATCCCACATGTTTATGATGTACTCCAACAGCCGGACATGTTCTTTCATTACTGGGATTTGAAAATACTTAAGAAGCTCACAGTTCTATAAAGCCTCAATGGTGGATGGGTCATTCACTGCCTAGGTGTCTAGGACTTCATGCTCCCTTTCTTTCCAAATTACCATTATGAACCTATGACATGTAAAATTTATGATTAGTAAGTATATCATGGAAAAAGAAAGAAAGATAAATGATATTATAAATTTCAAAGCAAGATAAGAAACATGAAAAATTTATCTTTTGAGTGGTCTAGGGTTTTATTTTTCTTCTTTTCCTTCTTGTGGTGTTGTTGGCTTTTGCGCACAGAGCACCGCGGTGCTTCTTTCCTTGGTGTGCATATTTTCGGGTGCTTGTCTGCTATGGACAAAGCGTCGACTATGCTCATGTCCCAGCATGCATAACATCATCAGAGATGCTGGCCAATGGCCAAAAAACCATAAAAGAAGAAATTTTTGCCTTCTATTATGGCTAGAAATCTCTGTTGAGAGGGTAAATACTCTACCCTACCATTACAAAAGAAGATCTAACCTCTATCTTGCCTTTTTAAACCATTAAAAACATTTTAGGAACTTGGATTTGAACAATGCAAAAGAAGAAAAATCAAATTTATTGAACATGAAAAGAGGATATGATCAAATGCTTACCTTTTCTATGGATAATGAAGCAACAATGAAGTGGAATGCCCTTGCCAAATCGTCAGAGGAACTCTTGCTATCAAAGCTAACTTCCATAACTCACCAAATGGTAAAAAACAAGTGGTAAAAATAACTTACCTACCCTTTCTATTTATAGAATGTTTGGAGTTTTCAAATATGCATTGTAATTTATTTAATTTTCAAATCCAAATTATTTTGGTAAAAGTGGGTTTTTATTTTTTACTTTCTATAGTTTTAAAAAAGTGGCTTTTAATGGTATTTTTGGGTTTTTTTAGGTGAATGTTGGGTCATGGTTATGATTTAAGTTATTTTTGTATTTTTCGAGCTTAGAGCAAAACCGAAAAAGTACTGAGCATTGTTTACACTTTTTACATCCTCATTAAAATTCAAGTAGAAAGGTGTCGAGTATACGTTTTCGCTTTTTCAAGCTCGTAAAAAATGGATTATGAAAAAGCAACTTTGTTCGGGAGTTATATTTAATCTCTTTTCAGTCTCCTCAAAACACAAAAATATTGCCAAGCGAACTTGTTGCATTCATGCTTGTAAAAGAATCAGAACGGTCGACTAGTCAGGGGTAGGTTATCTCTTTTTCGAACCGACTGGACTTATTTATGAAAAAGGACCTTTTGGATCCTTCTTAGTCATTTCAAACTCTCTAAACATGAAATTAAAAATGAGTTTGCTTTCATCGGACTCACAAAATTACACGATGAAATACCCTATTTGGGAATGAACCCCTCCTTTCTCAGGTTCGTGAAAAATATGAGAATGGACTCATCACTTGATGAGCTTCAATGAGTGTTTGTTACCATCTTTGGACTCGTAAAAATGAAAATATGCACTCACCTTTCGAGGTGGGTAAATTAAAGGAAATGGGAATGGTTTTCATTTGTTTATATGGAAGTACTCTACAATCCACCTCTGAACATGGCACCTGTCTACATTTGCATATCTGAATAGTTGGGTTTTCAGCTTGTCTGTGCGTTGATCCAATTCTATGAGTCACTTGACTCCTTTGAATCAATTCAAAGAATTCTTTGTCAAATTCCTTGCATTACACTTGGTTCTATTCTTGTTTAAGTCCAAGCTGCCAAGTCATGTGTTGTGCCATCAAATTATTCAAAGGATGTCTCTCCTAGAATCATAACTCATCAGTAACTTTGCTTGTCCTTAAGATTCAGTCATTTTCTCAGTCAGTACGTTACTTCAAAGCAACTTTTGTTCCTAGTTTCATGTCACTGATGTGGGAATCATCATGGCCCTCCCGTGACAGGTCTATTCCTATCGACTTCAAATCATTATCCAGGAATTAGACCTAGAAACCTAGACAATACCTTGGGCCTCCATGCCTCAATGGCAAGTTACCTCACTTTTGACATGATTTTACATCATTGACTCTTGATTGTAATATCTCATTGAGTGTTTGACTTCAAGTCCTTTATTCACATACGATGGTATGTACTGAGATACCTTGGGGATCATTGCCATCAATGATGATTACCCTTGCACTTGTTAAAAGTTTACATCATTGACTGGTAATCAATTGGTTTCTACCATGTTAAAAATCAAGGAATTGTAATCACATGGTTAGATTCATATCATTTGGAGATTGAAATAAAGACCTTAATTGGTTAGGCTAACATCATTATTTCCTATGCTCAGGTTGCGTTTGGAGATCATTCACAGTCATGACATGGATCCACATTGTATGTTCGGTGGCTATATTCTATATCTAACATTGAGAGGCATAGATCTACTCTGTATACCTCGTAGATATGTTCTATTTCTTGTAGCAGTTATTCATGGATCTACAGTGTATCATTAGTATCCATGGCATGTGTTAACCCAAAAATTCCCCACATAGCTCTCTATGGCCTACACCACCCAAGGACACCATCTCACAACACTCATTTCACTCCATAAGACCTTCCATTTGACCCCCACACCTTCAAAAGAACCCGAGGATGAAGAAAAGGGATAAAAACCCCAAAAAAGAGCCCAAAATAGCCCCCTAGGAGCTAAAGCCCTCAAAAAGGGGATAAAACCCTAAAAGGAGCTAAATTTAGGGAAGAAGGGGCTAAAGCCCTGACCAAGGGATTAAAACCCTAAAATCCCATGGAAAAACTATAAAAGGAGGGTGGTGACTCACTCTCAAAACACTCCTCACTTGCCTATTGTTATGCTGCCCATGGATGCTTTGAGACCTTTGCCTCTCAAACCACCCACTCTCCCTCTCCTCCATCTCCATCTCATCAAGCCATTGCTTCCCAACCAAGAGAGAGAGGTGCTCCCATCAGCTAGGGCATGGTGGCCCATTTCCACGTAAGTGAGGTATAATTTCTTTTCATGATTGCTTATTTGTTTTGCTTTCTAACCCTCATTTCTGTTTGCAGGTTTTTCATTGACATTGTTTGCAGGTTTGCCATTGTAGTAGCTTAGGTTGTTTGCAGGTTTCAAGGATGCGGAACCCTAACCCATTTTCTACAGAGGGGTTCACAAGGGCTTCATCTCTCCCTTTATTTTTTGTTATTAGCTCTTAGATCTAGTTTACAGTAGCTACCATTTGCTTATTCTTGTTTAGATTAGCTTAGTTTAATTCACTGCTCTATTTATGCAATTTTCCCTTTTTTTTTTACTATTTTCAAAGGGTAGGAACCTACCCTTATGCCCTATAGGCACAAGGGAGCCATTCCTACTCCTGTAGTGAGGAGAAATTCTCACTACATCTTTGGTGACTCCGCTGGGTTAATCCCATAGGATCCCTAGGCAAAAAAATTCAAGTTTTCAAGTTTTTTCCATTTTACAATAGTTTTCAGAAATATTAGGTTAGATCTGTTTAAATCTGCTTTATTTCCTATTTTAGTCAGTTTCGAAGCCTCTGCTAGATAGAGCCGAGTCAGACTAACCCCAGTACTAGTAACTATCGACCAGATCTGACCCTGCATCATCAAAAAAACCCTTTCTGGAGTAGGTCGCTCTTATCGAGGGAAAAGGTGAGACTGGGGTGCTCTTAATTGGCCAATAGGTCCACCCAGGGTGCACCTAATCCTCAGATAGGCACAACTTCATCCCAAAAGCTCAGGTTGCAGCTGTTTTCGCATTCTATGTGACCCCCTCACTCATTTCTAGGAAAATCTCACGGCCCCCTCGCTGGATTTGGTCAGAAATGTGCGACCTGTCACATCGAAGTTGTATTTAAGTTTAATTAACAGTAATTTTCAGTTTTACAGGACTGTCAGTGCGGCCCAGCCGCCTCTGTCCACCATTGCAGGTCTCTTTCAATTCTAGTTTTTATTTTCTGCAAATCAATCCATGAACAATGTGTATATGCTAAATCAATCATTAAGGATTAATAAAATGAACTAGTCTAACTAAAAGTAACTTAAAAATAACCATCTTGCTGCCCCCTTCCTCCTCTACACAATCATCACCCTCCGGGGTATTCTGGGATACGATGAAGGGTAAGCTCATATAGGTCTAGGCACTCCATGGTATTTTTCCCAAACCACTAAAACTAGGTGACCTAGAAGGTAGAGGGGGTAGAGAAGGAGGGCTTCTCACAGCGCTAAGCGTCCTCCCTGTTGACCAACCTAGCACTTGGGAGGTGACCTAAGGATCTACGGATGGGATTAGTCCCATTGTGTTGAGAGCCCAACACTTTCTCTTGGTTGAAGAAGAATATCATTAAGAGGTAGACATTTAGTTAGGCCAACAATTCAGGGTTAATCACCATACTTGCTTACAAATTTATGTTTATGTTTGCATACAAAACCATGATATGAACTCTACCATGAATTCATTAACCATATTGCAAACCAAATACCAAAACAAACAAGCAAACCAACACACCATACCAAATAATTAACCCAACTCAGCTCATGATGCTGAGTAAGCCTTAAAATTTACCAAATTTACACTAAGTTCAATCAATTCTACAGTCTTTGAGGACATAAGTCCCTGACTGCTTCAACTATGGGAAGTACTTGGGCTTTTCCCAGAAACTCATTTTGAGGAGTACCACAGGAACCCCAAAGTAACTGGCCGCTGAGAGGAATTGCCAAGCAAAATGGGCAACGATCCCTTCCGATTGAGTAGAAACACCCATGAGGAACAAGCCAAGCCCTGTCTTCTGGAAGTCTTGGTGGTCGAGAGACCACCTTTAGCCAATAGGAAGCCATTGAAACCAGGGTCCAAATCTCATACCCACCATTTTCATACATAAAAGTGAACACAATTGATCCTCCATGATCTTTCTCATTCCTAAGAGGCAAACCACCACCATTTAGAACACTTGATCAACATCGTCGAAGTTTCTCTTAGTGATCTCCCACACCATCAGAGGGCCACACAACCTCTGATTCTGATTCAGACCCATATCAGTCTGAACCAGACCTCCACACTGCACCATCAAGCCCCACGACTAGGGAAAACCCAGATCCATTTTTCGGCCTAACCTTAGCAAGTGGACCCATGTTCACATCACAACCTGTCACCCACAACTTGGCAAGCGGTCCAAGCATAGTCATGTAGAATATCATTAGCCAATTGCCACCACCCATAGTGACCAGCCAAGCTGGCCCAGTGGTAACACACAGGGGCAATGGCCCCTCCACACACACTGCCCCTCCGGCCACATAGGGGGGCAGTGCACCATCCACCTACATTTCCCATATCGTCACACATGGGGGCAATTCCCTCGCTACCCATACCATCCCACCCACAACGCTTGGGGGCATTGGCCTATCTACCATGGTGCCACCACAAGCATCCCCAACCATGCAAATGCATTATGCACTTGCAAACCCCACCCCCATTGTGGCCCCATCCCACATCCAATTGGGGTCAAATTTTCCCTTCATGGCTCATCTGAACTTGCCTGACTTGGCTAGATTAACGAATGACCCCATCAACCACCAAGATTTCTAGCCACCCATGCAAACTAAGCTGCCATCAGACATCCCAAAGTTTGAAGGCAAATATGGGGAATGTCCCCAAAATCATATAATGACATTCCATCTATGGTGCTCGTCCAATAGCATCGTAGACGACTCCATAAGGTTGAGGTTATTCCAACGCACCCTTACAGGTGCTGCAGCCAAATGGTACATTGAGCTGCCACAAGCCAAGTACCCCAACTTCAACTCCCTAGCCTTCATGTTCCTATAGTATTTTCAACTCCCTGTCAAATATGACAAGGGGGTGGAGATCTTGTTATCATGTTTCCAAAGCACTGCCAATCACATAACTGGCCATATTCATGAGTGGCAGCGATGTCGTAGCTTATGCAAGATCCAACTAGATGAGAGGATCTTCTTGGATTGGTTCCTTAAGACTTTGCTCCCACCCATTGCAAAGGACGTCGCATCTGAATATCCCCAATCTGAAGAAGAGGCCATACCGAAGGCCCAACAATTTGATCTCATTTATGCCCAGTATGGATACTTGTACACTATCATTCCAGACGCTCCTCGTCTAAGTACCTCTTACCGCGACGCACCGGGGGCATCCCACGCAGCAGATGGAATCATAGGGTTAGTCTCCCAACAACCACAGCCTTTACTGGCACCACCTACCATTGCACCACAACCAAGCAACACTGTTAATGTTTCTTACCAAAACCAAGCTCTGGACTATGCTAGAATGATGTCTCAGTCCAGAGCAACAACCTCTTATGCACAACCTGCGCCACCGCAACAGGTTTAGGCCATGGCTTGGACAACACAACAGTATGTGGGGAAAATTCCCACATTTGTGGCACAACCACCCCCATAAATATAATATGCACCACCAATGCAACAAGTTCAAGCCCCCACCCCTGCTCCACCCGCTCCATTGGGACAAGTGTTCGCACAACAAAACCGTCCCAACCAGCCTACCCCCAACAATAAACAAGGGAAAGATAGAAACAACAGGCCCCACAACCAAGGGAATAACCAACCACAAGGAGGCGGCCAACAACTGAACCCTCCCAATAATTCTGTGGCTAACCGGCCAGCCCAAAACCCCCCACGACAAAATCAACCAAAACGCAACTCACCATTGCGCACAAACCAACCATGTACACTCCGTGATCTCTATGCACATTACATGTTTGAGTGTCCCCTAATGGCTCGTGCTAAGCAGGCCATTAAAAATGATGCCCAACAGGCCGCCAATGCCCCCACTCAAGCCCAACCTAACTAGGCACCACAATGACCTCCTCCCATGGTGCTTCAAAACCCACTACCAGTACAAGGATTGGTAGCAACTGCTCCCCCTCCCCAGACCAATCCCAACACTCTGAAGGCACCACCCATGACTGAAACAAGTGTTCACCACCTGATGACCATGACCACTGAAGAGGTCAACTTACAGACTAGACGAAATCAATACGGTACCACCACCGAACCTGCCGACTCATCAACAGCATCCACATCTAAGACAACCAACCTACCTCTCAAGTTACCCCCATTCCCATGCCCCCCGATACGTAGAATCGCCAATAATGCCATAGCTAGAGCTACAATCAGCTATAGCCTTGTGGATGATTTGGCCCAAACGCCAACTTCCATGTCCACTTTTGAGGTACTTAAAATGTTCCCAATGTAGCGAAAAGCCTTACTAGCCGCTCTAGGGGTAGTAGACCCCTCCGACTCCAAGATAATCATGTTTGACCCAAATAATGGAGATTCGTGCATGCCCTCCAATATTGCCTTCCAAATATCGGTGTCCATCTGAAACTTGGCTATGCACCGATGCATAGTGGATGAGGGGGCATCCACGTGTGTCATGTCTACCTTGGTTTGGCAGAAGCTTGGATCACCAATTCTGCAACTGTCATCCACGACTCTATGGGATTATGATGGACACCCCACTAAATCCCAAGGAATCCTCCCCCATGTCCCCATCACGTTAGCTAGGAAGACAGTCTTGATCGACATCGAAGTCATCAATGCTCAATTGGACTACAACCTCCTCCTGGGGAGGAGTTACATGTACACCATGTGAGCAGTCGCATCAACTATATTTTTCCTCATGATGTTCCCCCACGAAGGGAAGATTGTGATAGTTGACCAGCTCACCTAACACGATCCGCAAGGGTTAACAGCACCTACCAATGTTATCCCTACCATCACCACCATTGAGCCGCAAGGGGTGACCGCACACGCTAACATCATCCCTACAACCAACACTGTGGTTGAAAACACACTCGCTTCCCCAACGTTGAATGTGGGCCCTAGGTTGTTTACCGATCCCACCATGATGGCTCCTTTCCTATTGGTGACACCACCACTGACACAAAATAAAACTGTAGACTTGTGCATGGTCTCATCAAGCACCAGTGCACCCAAACAACAACCGCAGCCGTAGCCCCAAACACAACCACAACATCGTCCACAGCCGCAATGCCAACAGTAGCTACAACATTACCCGCAGCAGTAGCATTACGTGTAGCTGCAACCACAACCACACCCCCACATGCATCCAACTGGGAGTTATGTGGGCTCATCTCCAATCCATACAATTCCCTTCCTTTTTCCCCCACCTGGTGTCATGAGCGAGCTGGTCATGGCCACCTTAAGCCTACCCAACTTCACGTTGGGGATCTTGGTGTGGTATCTAGATCCACCAGCTCAAACAGTAATGCCCTAGGTTGCATTAACTCCGATGCAACCTATTGTAGTTGAGTCTCACCCCCTACCCAGTCTGCATAAGCCAACCACCGCACCTGCACCTACACCGCCCCAACCCAAAAGGGCCAGGGAAAAGAACACCAAAGCCACCGTAGAACCACAACAAGTCCCACCTTATGCTGTCTGTGAACAACAGGGCCATCCAACTTAGAATTGCCCTGAAATCCCAGTGATCCATGCGCATCTAGATGCCATGGATACGAACGAAAACATCCATGTGGTTGAACTCCCAACCACACCACTAGTAAAGAACAAGGCATTGAAGACAAACCATGCTTGCACCCTTTGCATCTTGTATGGACATTACTCCCACCATTGCCAAGATTTGCTCAAATTTTGAATGGCTCTCGCTGACCTCCATCACCATTCCCTTGAGTCTGAGATCACCTTGATCGAAGAAGTTCACCCCCCGCCTCCTTCTTCAAACACCATGTCCATTTACATGATGTCTAGTTCTACAGAGTGTCTTGTCTCCACCATCAACGACGATCCATTAGACCTATCTCTTCCATTGTGTCTGCAGCCACAACCTCAGTTGCAACCTCAACCTCAGTTACCAGGGAAACAGTGGGTTTCATTCCCACTCAACATGATCCTTTTCCTACCATTCGTGATCATGAGTAAGTATGTCTTAACAACCCACAAGCTACAGGATTTCACACTGGGAGATCATGTGTGGTACCTTGAACCACCTACCATACCTCTGAGGCCCCAATATGTGTTGACTCATGTCCAGCCAATTGAGATGATGTTGCACCTAACTCTAGGTCCATCAAAGACTCCTCCCATCTCCAGGCCTACCCCTATTCCTCCAACAAATACTGGGGACAAGGCAACCAAAGCCACAACCAATACCATTTTCATGATATCTAGCACTACTTGCCCTTCTGTCTCATCAGCTCTGGAAGATCCTCCTGATCTATCCCGGCACCACTTATGCGATGACAGAGATATATGTAATACCACCTTCGATTTTAACCCATTCCCTTTAAACGATAGTGTGGAATCGATTCTTCCCATAAAAGACTAGATTTCATCATCCCACCTTGCCAATGGCCTTCATCTCAGCAAGGGGGCATACCTCTTTGCTGACTCAGACGGTCCACTCTTAAAGAAGCCACACAATGGGCTCCACCTCAAGAGATTCCATTCCTGATATAACCACTATGAGTCCCTTATAGCGTAGTTTTTTCCCTTTCTTATTTTTCAACATTTTTCAGCACAAATCAAGGGCAGCACCATTAGCTGCTAATCCAAAGTCACCCGGAACTAGTTTGAGACTCCTCTCACACCTCCAAGCTCAAATTTCCATTTTATGAGACCATTGTCTCATGTTTAATAAGTCAATTTTGGGACCATTTCCCACAAGTCACCTCAGTTTATGAGCCATGACATGATGATGCAAGTGTCTACAGACCTATACTTGCATCACACTTCCCGACCGCAACTCATGCGAGTTTTTGGGTCACCGCCCATTAAGGATTGTACCACACTTTTATTTTTGTATTTATAATTGTCTTTGTTCACCACACCTTATGCAGACATCTGGACGTTTGTCCACAAAACCCTTTGTTTTTCTTCTGTGTATTTGGCATAGAAGTGTCCTTGGGCCACCGCCCATTAAGGACTGTAATTTTAGCTTTTATTTTGTATTTTTAACTCATAGATTGTCTTTTTTTTTTACCGCACCTTATGCAGACCTCTGGACCACTGTCCACAAAATGATTTCTTTTCTTCCATGTATTTGGCATATAAGCTCCCCTAGACTTGCACTCACATCACATGTAGTCAAGTTCATCCACCGCAACACACACACACACTCTCCTGACCTTTTTTCGAGAGCCACCTTGGTTTGCATGCCTTTACCACACCGACTCCCAGGCCTCTGCCGCGATCTATCCCACGCATGTATTGGTATTTTTGAGATCCTTTTGCTTCATCCATACTGTGCATATGACCTATGGACCTCTATCCACCATCCCGACATGGGGGCACCACTCGTGCCACCACAGTCGGTTGACCACATTGGAGTTTCGTTTAATCTCTTTTCTAACTCCTTAAAACAATGAAAAGATCATCGAACGCAGCTACTTCCTTTCCCACTCATTAAAGTATAGGAAAGGGCATCTACATCGTCTCTTTTACCTCCTTTTGCGGACCATGTAGACCATTAATCGAAAAGGACATCCTTGGCACACTCAAGCCAAGACCATTCCCCTCTACATACTTTTGTGCTTTCTCAGGTAGAGGGTCCGCACTTGACGAAAAAGCTCACCACCGATTGTCGTTAAGCTCTTTTCCATCTGTCTCATCAAGAAAATATTACCGAGCAAACTTGGTTTCATTCATGCTCATAAAATTCTTTGAATAACCGTCCAGTCAGTATAGGTTTAAACTTTTCTGGCCTGATTGGACTACCAACGGTAAAGAAGTCTCTCATCCCTCCAGGAGGGGTGAGCTCTCCTATGTATATTTTTATCCTTTTTCGGGCACAGGAGACTACCAACGAAAAATATCCCCCATTGGAGTCTTCTTCATGCTTTCAGACTCTCTAAAATTGAAAGCACCATCGAGCATTTACCTTCTCAGGCTTGCCAAAAATCCACGAGATCATACCACAACAGTGTCCCTAGAAACCACCCCACAGAAAACTGTTTGGAAGCATCCCCACATTGGGTCACCTTTGTTTAGAGTACTCTGTAATGTGTATTCCGTGGATCCCATCAGTATCAAAAGTGTCCTCCACCTCCAAGTATTTCCCATCTGTAGCGACATTCCTGGTATTACAGCTATGATCCCATTCCTATGAGTTAAGTTTCACTTGTTGCCTGGTCCACCCTGTCATCATACTCTAAACAAAGGAAGTTTGAGTCTCCCACTCCCCCCATACCCCTGTTCAATTTTTCCCTTCCCTCCCCTCCCCCCACAATTCAGTGAGTTAGTCCGCAGATTGCTTCACACCTTTCGGTTATCCCTCGCACTCCTAGTCAAGGAAACATCATTTCCTTGACTAGGGGCAGGTCTCCCTATATTGATGCCAACACACATATTCTAGAGGATAGACCCATAGGTCCTTGTACCTTGGTTTCATTTACATCATTGATGAGTTCCTTGGACCACTTGAGAGGAGTCCTTAGTGCCTCTTGGGATGGTTCTTTCTCATGTGCTCGACTTCAACTCCAACATCACACCGTTGAGATTCATACAGGGTTTGTTCCACACAGTACTCGGTCGAAGACCCTGGATGTCACCTGACTCTAGAACATTTGTGAGTCCACTCAAGGGGCCTAAACAGGTTATGTCCCGTGTGATTTTTGGGTTGCATTGGAGACCGTGATTAGAAGCCCCAACAGTGCTTCGATATACCTTTATGTTTGATGCAGCATACTTGTACCACTCTTAAAAACACTCCTCACTTGCCTATTGTTATGCTGCCCATGGATGCTTTGAGACCTTTGCCTCTCAAACCACCCACTCTCCCTCTCCTCCATCTCCATCTCATCAAGCCATTGCTCCCAACCAAGAGAGAGAGGTGTTCCCATGATCTAGGGCATGGTGGCCCATTTCCACCTAAGTGAGGTATAATTTCTTTTCATGGTTGTTTATTTGTTTTGCTTTCTAACCCTCATTTCTGTTTGCAGGGTTTTTCATTGACATTGTTTGCAAGTTTTCCATTATAGTAGCTTAGGTTGTTTGCAGGTTTCGAGGAAGCGGAACCCTAACTCATTTTCTCCAGAGGGGTTCACAAGGGCTTCATCTCTCCTTTTATTTTCTGTTGTTATCTATTAGATCTAGTTTACAGTAGCTTCCATTTGTGTATTCTTGTTTAGATTAGCTTATTTTAATTCATTGCTCTGTTTATGCTATTTTCCCTTTCGTTTTTTACTGTTTCCAAAGGGTAGGAACCTACCCGTGTGCCCTACAGGCACAAGGGAGCCATTCTTGCTCCTATAGTGAGGAGAAATTCTCACTACAGCATGGTCATCATCATAGATCTATAGTGTATTGGTCTGCAGCTATGATTGGGTTGGATAAATTCAGTTACATGTCCTATATGAGTCTATATCTCTTTGCCTTTGTATCAGATGAAAAACTTTGCAAACTATTTCACCTATCACCTTCTTATAGCTTCATACTGTGGGGGGCATTCTGTTTCACCTTGAAATATCACAATGCTTGTCAGCCTTCAGAAGAATTTCATGTTTGCTGTTAACCTCCCAGAAAGCCTGGTCTAGGTCACCTTGGACACTTTTTTCCTTGACCTGGAAGGGATGGCGCTTGCTTGTATTTTACACAGAGAATTGGCGATGCCTACCTTAGTTGAGCAAAGGGCATTGTTTTCCCTCTTTTTTGGGAAAAACCCTAGGTCGATGCTCCTCTCATTTTGGCTAAGAGCGCTAGTGGTCAGTAAAAAGGAAAAAAAAATATGTTTCTAAAAGCTTCTGTATGGAATCCTTCATGGAATTAGTTCCTATATGCCTGGGAGAGGTTGCATTCGCCTCCCTCACCTATAGGGATCTCATTCTATCCTTTTGTCAAGTCATCTCATAGGTTCTAGGCCTATAAATGAATCCTTCATGAGGAGAGTGAGGGAGGCCAAAAAAGGAATCCTTATGCTGCTAGTTTGAAGTCTAAATCAAAGGCAAAGTAGAGGTATCTTGTGTTTGAGAGGTCTTCATAGTCATAGGAGATTGTAGACATTCTTGATTGAGATAGAATCCATCGACATCAAGGCTTTTGGTTGTACTTCTTTCTCATCCATATATTAATACAAAGACATTTCCCTTTCCTATATTTGATTATAGTGTTTGTAATTAAATATTATTGGATTCCTTGATCACCAATATGGATAGTCAGTTATCATGATGCTCTCATCCCTTTTGTTTGTCTTGTGATCTCTTTTGCAGATACTAAACCGCCGCAAGGACTTTCTAGAGAGAAGATAAATGGATCGAAGGTTGAGGTATAATTTGTTTTATGTTAATTGATTTAATTATTCAAGTAAAGGATATGTTGTTGTGTCTTTTTGTTCTATAGCTGTGTCTTACATTGCAAAGGGACAAGCAGTGCCCGCACTGGTTGAGAATTCCTACTAACACTCCATTAGAAACTGAGGCTGGATATATTAACAATGAAAGAGAAGAAAGTGAAGAAAGTAATCCTAGTTATGAAGAGATTAGGAAAGAACTAGGATTTGGAGATATGGAGGGAAAAGAAGAAAATCGGGACCTTAAAACATTCATTACATCATCTCATGATAGTATGAAAAAAAATCTAATGCAATGTTTCGAATTATTGCCTATCCAACTTGGGAGCAAGTCACCACTTGGGACTAGTAGTAGTTCACCCCATGATTAGAGGAAGGCCCATGGAGAAGCCATTTTTTCGAAGACTAGAACTCATAAATGAACCCATGAGTTCAAAATTCAAAATGGACCTGCAATACCTAAGCTTTTAGATTCCAAATAAGGTCCTTACACCACCTATGATGTTAGAGAAGCAGAAAATGATTGGCATTAATTAAGTGATGAGTGTAGGAAAGTCCTACCTTTTGATCAGTTCATTATAGATTCTCTTCAGTTCAAGCAAAGAGGAAATGGGAATAGGGAACCTCCTACTAATCATGAATTAAAATACACCATGGGAAAAGTAACCATTGCTTCCTTTGATGGTTCCTCACAAATGTCTGCTAATGCTTGGTTGCTAAAATTAAGTGTATATTTTCAATTGAATCCTATGGTTGAAGAAGATGAATTGAGAATAGCCATTCTGCAACTTGAAGGGGAATCTAGTGATTGGTGATTCCATGGTATTATAACCTTGGGACATGATCATATTTTATTTCATGAGGGATTCTCTAATGCATTGATGGAGATATTTGAGAGGAAAGACCCTGAACTTCCCTTTTTTAAGAACTAGCGCAATTGAAGCAAGTATGAACTCCAGAAGCATATATGTTAGAATTTGAAATGATTTTAGTAATGGTTTCTAATGTATATATGGCTAGGTTTGTTTTATTGTTTACTAAAGTATTGACAGAACCTTTGATAGGTCTAGTGAAATCTCACAAGCCAACCACATTGAAGGATGACATGAATTTGACAAGCGATTTGTAGAATGTATTGCCAAGAACCAAATATCCTCCCAAGACAAATTTCTCTTCCAAATTCAAGGAAGGTAAGAATCCATGCAAAAAGGAATCCTCTACCAAATAAAATAAAGGAGGCCCAAGAAAATAAGAACTTAGAATAAATAAGCTATGTTTTACATGCCAACAACCTTGGGTTCTAGGACATGGATGTGCCAAGGGGAAGGCACACTACATTGAAGTATTTTATGAAGATGATGAAGAGGAGGAGAAGGAGGAATAAGCACAAATTGCATCTCGATAAGAAGGGTATGAAAAATCATAAGAATAATAACCCACTCCTGATACATGAAAAATTGTAGCCCTCTTGGGTATACCTAGATTCCACACCTTGAGGCTCAAGGGAAGCATACAAGGCCAAACAGTCACGGTTCTAGTGGATGGTGGAGCCACTCATAAATTCATAGATACATCCTTGGTGGAAATTATAAGGTTACAATATTAAACTTTTGATGGTTTCACATTCATCATTCTAGGTAACAATTCTATGGGCTGCACTAAATGGATTCCAAATCTTCAAATTCCTCTAGGAAATCATACTATCATTGACAATTTTTATGTACTAAATGTGGATGATACAAATGTGGTTTTTGTACTAAAATGGTTGTATTCTTTAGGGGATCATACAGTGAATAATTAATTCTTTGAAATAAGGTTCAAAAATTTGGAAGGGAAACCCATCTTGTTAAGGGGAATGCACACTTACCCAAATCAAGTGGTGTCCTCTCATAACATGAGGTATATCTTGAGGCATGGAGACATAAAATGGGTTGATGAATGTTTAATTAAATATCCTAAACCTCACTTAAATATTTCCAAGCTTCCCAATGAGATAGAGAAGCTATTGAGTAAGTATGAGAAGGTTTTTGGAGACCTCCCCCCTAGAAGACCACCAGATAGAGGGCTGGGGCATATCATTGAGTTAGATATAGGAACACAACATATAAAAATGCATCGTTATAGACACCCTAAAATGACTCTATATGATATTGAAGAGGACATTAAATAAATCTTGGATTTGGGTCTCATAACGCCTAGTTCTAACCCATTTGCTTCTTCAATTGTTATGGTAAAAAAGAAACATGGAACCTTGAGAATGTGCATTGATTTTAGAGAATTAAACAAGAAAATTGTAAAGAATAAATATCCCATCCAAAGGATTTATGATATCATGAATGAGATCCATGGGTCCAATTTCTTCTTAAATATTGACCTTAGATCTGGTTATCATCAAATTTGAATGAGAGAAGAAGACATACCAAAGACTGCTTTCAGATTCCACTACGCTCACTTTGAGTTTGTTGCCATGCCCTTTGGCTTAAAAAATGCACTTACCACATTGCAATCATGCATGAACAATATATTCCACAAGCAACTTCGTAAGTTTGTACTAGTTTTATTTGGTGACATTCTTATTTACAGTAAAACTTGGAAGGAGCATTTGCATCATTTAGAAGAGGTATTAAAAATTCTTCATGATCAATATTTTTTTGCTAATATGTCAAAATGTGAGTTTGGTTTAATATATATCTTGTATATTAGACACATCATTGGTCAATATGGTGTGAAGGTGGATATGGAAAAAATAAGATCCATTTTAGAGTGGCCACGTCCCAAAAGTCTCATTGAATTAAGAGGATTCATTGGAATTTGCACCTATTATAGAAAGTTTGTAAAGGGGTTCTCCCAATTCACTTCACCTTTCACTGATTTGACAAGTAAATATGATTTCCTATGGCATGAAGTGGATACAAAAAATTTCCAAAGAATGAAGGAGGTAATGAGCAGGTGTCCTATTCTAGCCTTTCCTGATTTTTCTAAACCATTTGTCTTGGAATGTGATGCATCAGGAGAAGGCATTGGAGCAGTCCTAAAACAAGTACAACACCCAATAGATTTTAAGAGTAGAAAGATACAACCACATGAGAATATTTACTGCATTCATGATAAATAAATGCTATCTATCATGCATTCTTTGGCCAAGTTTAGATAGTACTTGGTGGGAAACAAATTTGTGGTCAAAACTGACCATAACAGCTTCAGGAACTTCCTCACTCAAAAGGATCTCAATGAAAGGAAGCAAAAGTGGGCGAGTAAGATTCAATTATTTGAATTTTATATTGAATATTTGAAGGGAAAAAATAATGTGGTAGTTGATGCCTTATCTAGAAGACCTTCTCTTTATCTAATGGATGTAGCAAGAAATTGGAAAGCCACATTAGAAGTAGAGTATGCCAACGGTAAATTTTCTTGTGAAATTTTTGATGGGAATAACCATGATTATAGGTGTAGGGTGTTAAAAGGAATAATATACTACAAATATAGAATCTATTTGGTCCCCAATTCGAGATTGAAGGAATAAATTTTAAAGAAAGCTCATGATTCTTCTCTAGCATGTCACCCCAGTTTCTTCAAAACATACCGAATGTTGAGGGAGAGATTCTCATGGAAAGGGATGAAGGATTATGTTCTGAAGTATGTTAATGAATGCCCCACATGTAATAAAAATAAATTGGAGCACACTCATCCAGCTGGTCTCTTACATCCCTTTCCTATTCCAGTACAAAAATGGGAGAGCATTTATATGGATTTCATCACTGGTTTTCCCAAAGTATTTGGTAAGGATTGCATATTTGTGGTAGTGGATAGAATCACTAAAATTTTTCATTTATTTGTTATTACTACCACTTTCACTGTTACAAAAGTGCCTAAATTAAGTTTTAAAGAAGTTTTCAGGTTGCATCGGCTTCCTAAGAGCATTATCAGTGACAGAGATAGCATATTTTTTAGTGCATTTTGGCAAGAACTCTTCAAAATGGTGGGGACAAATTTGACACCTAGTACAAGCTATCATCCCCAAACTAATGGCCAAAAACAGAGGTTGAATAAATGGTTGGAATGATACTTGAGGAACTATATTAGTGGGCATCAAAAACCATGGATAAAATGGTTTCATTTGGGTGAGTTTTGTTACAATACTACTTTTCATATGTCCATTGGAGAAGAGGCCTATCAATTGGAGCTTCCCCTGGGAAGAAAAATTCATAATGTATTGCATGTTTCTTGTCTAAAGAAGGTTATAGGGAAACAAATTTAAGTTTCTGATACTTTACCACCTTTTGATGATGAAGTATAAATTGTTCTCATTCCAAACAAAATTTTTAGAACAGGGGAGAGAAGGCTACGAAGCATAATAATAAAAGAATAATGGGTACAATGGAAGGATTTTCCTAGTGAGGAGGCCAATTGGGAAGGTGAGAAAATTTTGCAGCATCCAAACTTGGCATTGCTTGAGGACAAGCAATATTGGGTGCGAAGGACTGCCATGTCCCCATTCCAATAGTTCTACTAGTTGACAATGTTTCACCCACCTACTAGTTCCCTAGGTTGGGGAGGAAGCATTAAATATTGCAATAAGGGAGCTATGGGAACCAATAGAAACTTATTTTATCATTTAAACATTAATTTGGGTCATAAAAATAATAAATATGGAGAAAATAAAGTGGCATTTCTTCATAAGAACATTTGGAGGTCCATGGGTGCCTTGGGTGGCTAGATTCCCCCTTACACATGTCATGACTTAACCCCAAATTAGAAATTATGAGTGATGGAATGTTCTTGGAAGGTGAAAATTCATCAAATGAAATATCATGAGCCTAATTATTTTAATGGGTGAGTAAAAGTAACTCCCCATAGAAGAGGAAGAGTCTAGGAAGAAACTAGGTGCCATGTGGGGCTATATTCCCTAAGCTTTATGAAAACAATGATGGAAGATTCTATGACAATTAAGACCTGATTGAAGAACTGATTACAGAAATATGACAACTTGACATGTCATGGATAAAAATATTCTCTAATAAGGAACACTTTGTACTATATGGAAACCATTCAAATTGGGTGGAAGATGAAGGGTTGAATAGAAGGCCAAGTGGCATGGAGGTTACTAAACATGAAGGATGAGGTGGAGGAAGCATATGGGAATTAATTAGACCTTGGAGGACCTTAGGAGGGTTATAAAAATATGTCATGAGGAATTGAAATGGATTTTGATCATTTTTTAATTTGTGTTTGGCATTTGGATAGCATTAGCTTGTCAATTGCACGGTGAGTGCACACTTACCCTGCTAGTGAGCCAATTTTGAGAGAGTGAGATTCTCATCCAAGTTGGCCATGGGAGAGGCCATTCAGACCTCACATTGGGATATTCATGGATTTTTTTTCTGTATATATTAGGTTTTTATTGTTCGTGACCCATCTCTCCTTCTATTCTCTCAAATTGCACTTCTATATTTCCATGTTTTTCTATGAAGGCGCACTTGTGTGAATGGTGGTTGCGACCCATTAAGTTCAGTTGATGCCAAAAAATGGTTGAAATGATTCATGGCTCTGTAATATGTCTCTCATATTCTATGTAATTCGAAATCAGAATAAATACATATGAAACTGTCCACATTTCCAAGCTTTATTGTGACTAGTTTCCATGTAATGATTTTCCCTTTCAATGGAGATTGTATATCTGATGTGTATTGTGAATTGGGTCATTGTTATATTATTTTAGTGATATATTGAAATTTTTTCAATGGTTTATATTCATATTTCTCCATTATGAACCATTATATGCACCATTTATGAGTCGAAGTTGAGCTTTTTATGTGTCATTTCCCGTAAGAAAATATCACTGAAATTATGCATTTGAATATGAAGATTTAATACTCAGTTGTATAACTGTTAAACACTCTAAATGAAATTAAATTAATTCTAATTATAGTCCCTATACTCTGTTCTTAAATTTAGGAGGGTTTCATAGGATTTGGAGAGCCATTTCTTCCCACACCCTATGGGGGAATTGCATCGTAAATTGCTAGTAATTTTTCCCTTTTTTCCATCATGCCCAAATTGAGTTGCAGATGTATATGACCTTTAATAAAACTAAAAAAGAGTCAATTTAATATTCCTAATATTCCCCACATCATTCCCTACCAAATTCGAGACCTTATTGAGCCATTTGAAGTCCCTAGAGTCAAAACTAGTCAAGACAATTTTTCCAAAATTCTTCCATTGTTGGGAATTTTCTATTTGGGACATTACACCCATATTCTCTTCTCTTGTCATGAATCAAGATTATTCTTTTGCACATTATTCTTAGAGTTTGTTGAAATATATCATCCTCCTTCTTTCACAAATCCCTTCAATGAATGAGTCCCGTGATCTAGGGAGACCATTCAAGGTAGTCATTACAATTTCTCCTTCTTTGACATTCTCTTCAACTGCTTCAAGTTGTTCTTAGATTTGATAAAAAATTATGAAGTAAGAGTGTATAGTCTCATATTTTTGTATCTTCACATTCTTCAATTGGTTCCTCAAAGTCATCTTCTGGTTGATGTTCTTTCCTTCGAACATCTTTGTCAAAGAATCATATACTTCCTTAGGTGTCTTGAATGCAGACACATGGGGGATGAGGTGATACTTAATAGAATCTACAATCATTATCTTAGAATTATCCATGATTCTCTTATGAGAAGCCTTAGCCTCATCTTCCTATGGTTCTGGAGCTTCTCTAGTGATGAACTGATCCAAGTCATTTTCTTCAAGGATCGGAGAGATTTTGTACTTCCATGCTTGGAAGTTATCATCCCCTCCAATATTGTCCGCAAGCTGAGTATGGTGAGTCATATTTTCAAATGAGAACCTCAAATGGAAATAAAAAATATTTATATCTTACTGATTTGAGGTGTCCGGCCTGGTTTCGGAGCCGGCTGACCTAGGTTTTGTCATAGAAACCCTAATTTTCCAAACTTGGAGTTTGGGAATTTTTTTTGGATATAAATATGTTCCTCCTTGAGGTGAGTCACTAAACAAGGTCACTTTTTGAAAAATGAGGTGGAAATCCTTCGAAACATGATTCCCTAGTTCCTCCAGACAATAGTGACAGGGTCAAAAATGAAACTTCTTCAATCTTGAAGTTGCTTCCACCAAAAGATGCACCTAACCCTATTTTATTGATGATCTGTGGAGAGAACACCTTGAACTAGGATGCCATAGTTTTCGTAGTTGCACAGTGCCTTCTTTCAGAGAGACTCTGATACCATGTTATTTTTTCTTTAGATCCAAGTATATTTCTAGGATCTTTATCTCAAATAATAATAAGTACAACCAGTGCATAAGATATCAAAGATACATGAGACACAAATATTTTCACCAGGGAAATAATAAAGGAGAAAACCCTGCAAAATTCCTCAAAATAGTAAGATGATCAAAAGCAATAATACGAGGTATTCAACAGCTATCTGTGTCTCCTCCTCTATCTCTCTCTCTCTCTCATGCAAACTTGAAAGTGTGAGGTATTTATAAATGAGGGAGAGTGCGTCCCTATGTATACTCTTTAAAGTCACTGACCAAACATAACACTGGGGCCCACATGTCTTCCCTAATAGGGTCAAATTACCCCAGAGAGACTCCAAATACACATTACATGACGTTACAATTGGGACTATTTCCCTGACTTGCAACAAAGGTTGTACTTCAAGGTCTAGACACAATTAATACATCCCGAAAGGGGGTAAACACATCTCCAATGGGAGTACAAAAACGTACAATGATAATATACATCAGAATATCTTCTGACATTACAAATACACCAACATACCCATTATAGGACAATGTTAGGAACCCATGTCAACCCTTCTCTTTACTTTGTTAAGTATATTTTTGTTGGATGCATATGCTTTGTAAGTCATCCCATGAGTATATTGTATTATCCCACATTCATGGGGAGTAATAGTTGTTTAGATTATACTTATTTTATAAGTAAGTGTTGAGGCCAATGAAGGTATCCAAGAGTTATTTGTATTGAGCTTACTCAAAGGAGGTTTCCCCCTCGAAGTGGTATGTGATTAATAAAATTCCTTTTGTGTTATGTTATTTATGTTTTATTGTGCATTTTCATTATTTATTGTAGGATTTTTATCTCATATGGTATTAGAGCACTTTCCTTGGCACAAGTGGAAATGTTTTTTCTTCTTTTTGACAAAAAAATGACAAAATTAGACGGTGACTATCATATAAATTTATGAAACTTTTTGTCCACATTCATAATAAATAAGTTGTATATATAAATTCCTCTTGCATAAATGCGCAGTTTAAAAAAAAAATCATTTCATTTGGAGTTCGAAAAGTGGAGATATCGTTGATTTAAAATTAGTTATTTTTCATAATTTCGGTGATGGTCACGAAAATTGTAGAGCGAAACACTTTTGATAGGGTGCCCATATTTTCATTCTGATTGTGTAGATAATTACAGAGTGGTTGTTCCATTTCTATAAACATGTTATAATAGATATTCTGAGCAATATTGATCGCGTTATGCTAATTTTAAAATTTTTGTCTCAAAATCCTAGCTCTATTTATCGGTTTTTTGGGCTCGTTGGGTCGAATTTCTGCCAATTTTTTCCCAATGGCATGATTAATGTAGTAGTTTTTCTTCATTGCATCTGTATTGTTCACTTTAACTGCAAGTTTGGATTAGGGATAACCCCTATCTACTTAACTGTGGGAAGTACTTGGGCATATCCCTAAAACTCATTGTGAGGAGTACCACAAGAACCCTAATGTAATACCCTCGGTTTTGACCCCAGATGCATTAAAAGGTACATGATGTATATATTGTAATTAATTGTGGTGTGGAGCTAAAGGAAAAAGGCCCACCATCGATTAGGTTGTGTTATGTTTCGGCAATGGGGATCATTGTCGATGGTATATCGTGCTATCCAGCACATTATAGTTTTGGCATCATGTAAGCATGCACATCAATTTAAAATAAACCTACAGCTAGCTACTACGGTGTAATGTTAAATAAAAAGGGCATGATTCCAAAGGTTAAGCGGGGGGGGGTTGTCTAACCCGTGGGGGCCATTGGGAGTTAGCCATGTGTCACCACCCTATTGTTTTGTTGTCAATAGGGGGCATCTATTTTCTGGCAAGGAAAACCACCACCACGCTCATGCCTGCACTCTCTCCATGACGTGCCTCTTGATGGTCTACCCACTAACCAGATCGAGAGTCTGTTCGTTTCCCTCACACTGAGTGAGGCTAAAAGGGGGGCCACAATTCATTGATGGGGTTGGCCATTCCTCACGCACCGCCTTGCTAATCAGAGAGACATTCTTCCTCCTGATCACGCATAGAACATGCATTTATTCCACCATTGCCGAGGGTGAAGGGTGTGTTGGATTCATCATGGAGAAGGAACCCTTGTTGTCCATCGCTGCTGGTGAGTTCAGACTATGGAACGATCTGTGTTTCATCATGATCCACGCTGCAGGTTTCTTCTATGTGTTTTCCCACATTTTACTTTGGGGCTGTGCCTTTTCCCATCCCACATAGTTCAGGAGTCTGCCCCATTTTTCCAATTTTCTGGTCTATGTAACTTTCTCCAGCGATTGCATTGAGGATCATGTGATGTGGGCTTAGGGTTTCCCATGGACTGTGGTTTTTCCTTTACTGCTTGTGGTATGTGTTTAGGTTCTTCTCTTGTCCAGGATTGAAAGTCGATTCTTCACTCCACCATTTCCAGCTGCGAAAGCATGTCATGGCTTCATTATTAAGGGAGGATCTTTGTTTCCCATCATTGCTGCCTGTGTTTCTTCCACATTTTGCTTCGGCTGTGTCTTTTTCCCTTACGTACAGGTTGGAAGTCTGTTCCTTTCCCTTTTTCTACATGTGTAAGTTCTCCAGCAATTACATTGGGGATTGTGTGTGCTGTGGGATTGTGGATGTTGGTTGTTTGTTGATTTCCACATTCGTTGGTTGAGTTTTCCCCTGTCCATGCTGGGATTTTGGTTTCTTATCCATTGCGGATTGTGGATTATTTCCACCATTTCATTGTGAGTTGTGGTTGTTGATTTACCCTGGTTTTGGGTTTCTTCTGGGTTGTTGAGGTTATTGGGATTGTTGCTGAGTTGTTTTGGCCACGCCAGGGCCAAGAACAACTCTAAAGCATTGTTTGACCTGAACTGTGTTTCCTCTTTTGGTTTGGGGTTGTAACCATGTGGTCTTCATCTTCTTCACAGAGCTGTGAATTGTTTGCTTTGCTACGATATGCAGTGGTTGGTCTTCAGATTGTTAAGATTAGGATTAGAGGCTGGGTATGCTTGATAAAACTGGTGTTTGAGGTCACCAGCTTAGCATTTAGCCTTTCCTAGCTCTGTGATGGCCTAATAAACCCTACTGTGTGGGCTTGGCTGATTTGTGTACCTTGGCTATGTGTAAGCCTGTTTTGACCCTTATTCCTTGAGGAATCATGTCCAACTCAGGGGTGGCAATGTTGCTGAGAGATTGATGAGAATGCTGGCCTATGGTTGGGTGGAACATTGCAGCAACGTAGCTGGTTGTGGGACAAGTTCTTATTAGATGAGTATTCTTGACTATTCCGCATCTGCATTTATATTTACTGATTGATGAACATGTAGCATGCTTGAGTGAATGTATGTTTGCTTCCGCTATGTATATGAAGGATTATGCATCTTAGTATGTATTATGTTTAAGCTTTTTATTTCAGCATTATATGCCTATTCATGTTCATGGGGCTATTTGCCCATGTGTTTGGTGTTAGTGGCATCCTCTTCGCCAGTCAGAGGGTTGGGGATGTTACAGTGTGGTATCAAAGATAAAGTTTGTAGCATGGGCCTGAATGGGCCATTACAGATCAGATAATTGAGGCAGGTTTCCTTCTACCCAATAGAAATCAGAAAATTGAAGACAAGAAAATTCACAAAATTTTCTTAGTGCCAGAACTATCGGCCCATCGGAGAACTTAGTGGGAAGGCCACCCGACGGATAGTTGATCCAATAGCTGATGCAGCGAAATACTGCGAAGGAAAATTTTGGAAAATGTTTAAGTGTTTGGCCATCGACACATCGGTGAATTTAGACAGATGGATCACTGATGTTTAGCTGATTGACCACCATCATTACGGATGGCTAGACCACTATGACTCCGACAGGTGGAGCCTCCGACCATCGATGGTGCAGAATTCTAAAAATTCTTCTAAGTGTTGACTTCATCGGCCATCGGAGCATGTTAGTTGATGACATCGCCGATGAACATCAAAAGGAGTTAATGGTTCGCGTACCGCTGTTGTGGCTGCTTAGTCAACTATCTATCCAATGCACTAGTCCTTCCAGTCACCGATAAATAGAGGATGGAAACGTCGATACGTCGGCAGGAAAAAGGTGAAGGTCGCCGAAAAATTGTCATTTGAGGTGCCAATAAGTCTTCGTTGGTGGAGGTTTGATGATGGGTCGGCGAGGACTAGAAGAATTCATAACCGATGTGCTGGCCCAACTTAACTAAAGACCGTCGAAACAGCGGAGAAAAATAGTGGGTGAAGCCGCCGAAAGCGAAAGTTCCAAAAATTTGTCTAAGTGTTAAAAACCAGCGGTGATCGGCGCCACTAAGATGAAGGAATCAAGGGATTGTAAAACCACCATTGCGGATAGCTAGAGGACTATCCTTCCGATGGATAGAGCATCCGACCATCGACGCAGTAAAGAAGGTTCAAAAATTTGTATAAGTAATGAAATCATCAGCCATCGGAAGAAGATAGTGGTTCGTGTGCCCACCATTGCGGAATCTTGGAGCACTAGTCTTCCGATGAAAAGAGTTCCGACTGCCGATGTTGAGCAAGTTATTCTTCAGCCACCGATTGAAACATATTAACGGATTGGGCCACCGATCGAAAAAGGATTGAAGTTGAAAAGCCACAGTTGTTGCAGCTGATGGAACTATTATGTTGATAAACAGAAGATAGTTGAGCCGATCAAGCAGTGAAAAGGAAGACTAAAGAGAAAAAAATCGAAAATTTTTCTAAGTCCTAGAATCATCGGCCATCGGCGATGGTTATTTGATCACATCACCGATGATCAGATGATTCGATCGCTGATGAGCTACATCGGGTAAAGTTGTTGGTCGAATGTCCACCGTTGCAGAGATCAAGAGGACTAACCACCCGACGAGGAATGCATCCGACCGTCGATGACGCAGCTTCTAGGGGTTCCAATTGCCGATAGACTTGTGGCTACAGAAGACTTGGGGAGATTGTTGGCCGTCGTTGTGGAAAGCTTGATGACTAATCGTCCGATGTGTAGGGCACCCAGCCACCGATGCAACAAGTTAGTCTATGCTATCACCAATAAGACTCAGAATAGTATACCACGACAGGGTCGATGCGGCGAAAGAAAATAAATGAGTAACTCACCGATACAATGAAAGAATTTAGAAGTTTCAGCCACCGAAGCAACAGGTATTTAGCTGGGAAGAGACCCGAATAGAAGAAAACTTTGAGGAGTACAAAAGCATCGAAAATTTGTTAATGATCGGATCGTCGATCGGAAGCTCAGCCGGTTCGCCCGCGGAAATGGTAGAAAGATCATTTTTCATCGTTACGGTTGTTCAAATGACTATGCACTCGATGAACAGTTGTTTTGCTCACCGATACAGAGCAGGAGTTTAGTCGTTTTGCCCACCAAAATGCTGAAAAAGGTAGAGGAATGGATCACCGATGAGCAATGGAGAATATTAGTGATTCTGACCGCCGAAACGTTGGAACGATAGTTGGAAGGAGACCCGATCTTGTACAAGGAAATCTGGGTTTCTCCAAGGTGGATTTTTTGAGCAAATTCCAACTGTTTTTCAGTGGATTTCAATAGACTGTCAGTGGATTATAGGGCTGAAAAGCAAGGAAATTCTAGGTGACTGAAGTTAGCATTCTCGACCAAAATACAGTTGTATGTTTTTCCATCCTTCTTGAAGTGGTGTGGTTTTCACACCCGAGGTCAAAATGAAGTATGTGGATAGGCATTGGAAATCTTATCCAGCAGAGAACAAGGGAAAGTCACCAAATATGAGTATGGTGCAGCAAAGTGCTAGTGACTGCTTGAAAGAGAAATGTGCTACTGTCAAAATGGACAAATCCAGGAATTGCATGCCTAGAGGTAGCAAGACCATGAAGTCAAACCAGCTATTGTGTGGAAGAAGAGTTCCATGCAAGGATGAGGGACTTGAAAAGGGAAGATTCCTTAAACCCTATCTTGCTAATTATAATTACATTTCGTAAGTTTTATACATGAAATGTATAAGGATATGCTTTGCATACATAGGATATTGAGGATTATACATTTATAATGAACCACTAATGATAGTTATGGAATTGGTGTTGGCATTAGTGGAAAAACCAACGACAACATGGACCTGACTAAATATGTTGCTGATGCTGACAAATGTGACTAGCAACCCTCTGGAGAAAGGGATAAGGAAACAAGTCCATAATCAAAAGTTGGTAAGCAAATTCTACAATCTCCTGCAAAGGACCAACCAAATTGGTCATGCCAAGGGTGTAAGTAGGACCCATGAAGGTAAGAGTTTGATTATGACAAATTCCATGGAGTGGTAAAGGTAAGAGACCTCATACCATGTGGATATTTGAATGTTATACTACATTCATATAGAAATGTGTCATGTCGGTATTATGTTATTATGAGCTTAGTAGCCCAAGGATGGTAAGCATAAATGATCTTGATTGTAGTCATGCATCCTATATGAAGTAGTCATGGTTAGGCCATGCATGGTATATTTGAATGCATAGTATTCCTGAATCAATGCAAGATAGCATTGAGTGGATATGCACTAAAATATTTTATGAATCTTGTAGTTATGCATTAAAGGGATGCATATGAAGGGTGTGAGTAACTGATTGTATAAGTATAGGTGCAAATGTTGTGATGCATTACATGAATGCATTGAGATAAGTGCATGTGATATTATGAATAACTAATGGCTGAAATGATGAATTAATGACAATTCTAGAACCATTTCAAAGGATGTTATGAATGCAGGATAGTAAGTGCATGAAGAGGGTAGTCATGACCAATGGGCTGCCGAAAATTCTCTATGAAAGAGCAAGGTGGTACGAATGATACGCTTGTGAAGTAAGGAGTATCTAAACATTTCATTTAAATTACATGAATGATGTGACTGTACCCTATAATTTAAAGTATGATAATGATTGCATGAACTAAACGAGTTTTGGTAATATTGATGCAATTAATAGTTGGAAATATTTGAATTTTATAAATTTTGAAAATGCTTCAGTGATTGTTGCGGCAATGAAAAAGTTATATGCATCAAGACTTACTAAGTGTTTGGCTGACTGAGGTTCAGGTTTCAAGTAGATTGTTGGGGCATGGCAAGGTGGGTAAGACCATGAGAAAGGCTGAAATATACCATGTGGAAGAGACAAACTTTATGAGAAAAGCATCATGGCTGTGATAATAGTTTGTATGCATAATGAGTTGTAAATTTGAATTTGGGAATTTCAGATTTAAGAAATTGCTGACAACTACTAATCGTTATTGGCTTGCATAAGACTGTGTCAGGAGGACGCAATGTAAGTGGGTATTTATATTATGTTGGTAAGAAGGAAATTATAATGGGCATAGTGGTGCTACTTACAAGAGACCCACAAATGAGGATCCCCTCATTGCCAAGCAAATCAGTTTCTATAGTAAATAGAGTCACAAATTCTCATTGAATTTAATTACTAATGTCATTTGCTTGGTTATGGACAATCAATTTGGATTGTATTATTAGATAATGATTGACTATTTGGCTATTTGATGAATGTGCCAAGGGTACACACTGCAGCAAAATCATGTATGATTGCCTGCAGGATCCAAACCTCATGGGAAGGTTTTCCCTTATCTTGAAATGGGTTTCAAGTGAAACTCCATTGGACATTTGGAAAATGTCTCATATGCACTACATGTTTGGTAAGAAACATGAGTGAGATGATATAGATTATGTCGGTAAGACATAAGTGGATACGAAATGAAAAGAGGGGTTGGGATGGCAAACTCAGGGACTGTCAACTCAGAGAAGGGAGCCCCTATTCCTCCTTAATGAAGGAATACTGCCTCGGCAAATGGATAAGTGTTCTGTGACCCTAGCTAGGAATATGCATGTTAGATTGTTAAAATTCCATATGCAGAACATGTTTTGATTTTATTTCCATTTGGACCGATTGTTTGAGTATGAATAGGGCCTACATGATACACACCAAACAAGGGTGCACACTTTTCTGATGTCGGATCATGAAGGGATTTTTCAATATTGATTACACCCTAGAGAGTGGATGCACTCCTGGTGTCTCAATACTTGATAGCGAATGGTGTGAAATATGATTACAGTTTTAGAGCAATAACACTAATGAATATGCTTATATTACTTGTTTGTTAGGATAAACAAAGGTAGTTTGGTATTATACACTAAATGGACAATGGCTTGAGCTCATCCTACCTTCTACAAAAAAGGAGACAATCCTGGGGGACTGTCAACTCAGAGAAGGGAGTGGTCTCTTGTGTGATATGGAAAATGATGATTGGTTGTTGATATAAGTACAAGTGATTTGTTGACGGTCTAATAAACCCAATGAGGGTTTGCTTGACTATGCTTGATATATATATATATATATATATATATATATATATAAGGATGTTGTGAATCAGCCTGTGTGCTGGCCTAACATCCAAGTCCATAGGCGATCCCAAGGCTTGCAAAGGGAAGCAGGATCCTGTGGACCAACGAGGAAACGCACGATACATATAAGTATTGAATTATTTTGCAGTTTATTGCTTATGAATATACATGTGTATATGATTTGGTTATGATGTTTTAAGCTCTTGTTGTAGAGATAAAACCAATGAGAATAAAATAAACATGTGAATCTATCCAATGTTTGGATATAGGTTTCGCTGGGAGCAAGGACTATGAGAGCATCCTAGGGGTGCATGTGGACATGTGACTATCCTAAAGAGCTTCAAATGAGCAGTGATGAAAAAGGTGCTAGTGAGACCGTGAAGGTCCTAGCAGCCGAGACAAACCATGTGGGGAGGCTCCATGGTTGAGAGGTCTGAAATAGACCGGAGACACTAAGTGTCATGACCAAGAGGGATTGGTCCAGCATTCACGGTGAAGTGAAAGAGGCTGAGAGCATGAAAAGCCACAACAATGGTGTGGGTTCCAGGATGGAACAAAATAAAGAGGAAAAAAAAAACTCTTGCTGCTGTCTCTTGCCTTTTGATTATATATATATATATATATATATGCATTGTGAAAACAAAAGATTGTTGAATGCATGTATGACTGGAAATAGAATGTGTGTATTTGCTTAAAGTAAATTATGAATGCTGGAATGGTTAATTCCCTGCCCAAGAATGGAAATGAATGAGCTCATGTGCCTATTGGGAAGGCATGAAAAATATGAAAGTCTCCTTGATAAGACTTGTACTGTCATGCCAATTGGGCAATTAAATGACTGATATTAATGCCTATTTTATGCTTGGTCTAACAGAATTTGAATGATGCATTTCACAGGTAAAGAAGGTGAAATCCAGTGGTGCACATTGATCATGGAAGTAGACCAAAGGTTGCTGGAATTGGCTGGAAGTCTCCTCCAAACGATTTCCAGGACCCAAGAGAATCTTGGAGAGATGCTCAAGATACATAAAAGGAAGAATGAAATGAATCACCAGATTTTGGAAGACTCTATTGGTTTGCAAAGGGAGGTGAAAATTATTCTGGGAGTAATCAACAAAGGAAAGGAAGATGGATCAATCATGGGACATTCATCCAAGCGATCCGTTGAGAAACGGTCCAGGCATGAAGACATAAAGGAAATTGAGCAGGTAAAGACAAAGTAGGCAGTGAAATGTTGGGAATGTGGAGGACATCATTTACATCGGTACTGTCGAATGAGGCAACATGAAGAGGGCATCAGCCGCAAACTTCCTAGGCTTCGGGATAAGCCAAGAGCTGAGAACTAGCAAGAGAAGTTTTGGGAAGCTGAGGGGCTTGGTCCTGAACATTCAAAGTAGATAATTGAACATGGGACAGGTCTCCAAAATTTTAAAATTTTGATGTGCAAATTATTTATGTATTGGAACACTAAGGACGGTGTTATTCCAAGGGGGAGGGGATTGTAATACCCCTGGTTTTGACCCTGGATGCATTAAAAGGTAAATGATGTATAAATTGTAATTAATCGTGGTGTGGAGCTAAAGGAAAAATCCCCACCATCGATTAGGTTGTGTTATGTTTCAGCAACTGGGATCGTTGTCGATGGTATATTGTGTTATTCAACACATTATAGTTTTGGCATCATGTAAGTATGCACATCAATTTAAAATAAACCTATGGCCAGCTACGATGGTGCAATGTTAAATGAAAAGGGCATGATTCCAGAGGTTAAGGGGGGGGGGGTTCTCTAACCCGTGGGGGCCATTGGGAGTTAGCCATGTGTCACCACCCTATTGTTCTGTTGTTAGTTGGGGGCATCTATTTGTTGGAAGGGAAAAACACCACCACGCTCATGCCTACACTCTCTCCACGACGTGCCTCTTGATGGGCTTCCCACTAACCAAATCAGGAGTCTGTTCATTTCCCTCATGCTGAGCGAGGCTAAAAGGGGGGGCACAATTCATTGATGGGGTTGGCCATTCCTCACGCACCGTTTTGCTAATCGGAAAGGCATTCTTCCTCCTGATCACACATATAACTTGTGTTTATTCCAACATTGTCGAGGGTGAAGGGTGCATTGGCTTCATCGTGGAGAAGGGACCCTTGTTGTCCAACATTGCTGGTGAGTTCAGACTGTCGAACGATCTGTGCTTCATCGTGATACGTGCTGTGGGTTTCTTCTATGTGTTTTCCCACATTTTTCCTTGGGCTGTGCCTTTTCCCATCCTGCATAGTTCGGGATTCTATCCCATTTTTCCATTTTTTGGGTCTGTGTAACTTTCTCCAATGATTGCATTGAGGATCGTGTGATGTGGGATTAAGGTTTCCATGGACTATGGTTTTTCCTTTATTGCTTGTGGTCTATGTTTAGGTTCTTCTCCTATCCAGGATTGAAAGTCGGTTCTTCACTCCACCATTGTCAGCTGTGAAAGCATGTCGTGGCTTCATTATTAAGGGAGGATATTTGTTTCCCATTGTTGATGCCTGTGTTTCTTCCACATTTTGCTTTGGCTGTGTCTTTTTCCATTGCGTACAGGTTGGAAGTCTGTTCCTTCCCCTTTTTCTGCCTATGTAAGTTCTCCAGCAATTACATTGGGGACTGTGTGTGTTGTGGGCTCATGGATGTTGGTTGGCTATTGATTTTCACATTCGTTGGCTGATTTTTCCCCTGTCCATGCTGGGATTTCAGTTTCTTGTCCATTGCGGACTGTGGATTGTTGCCACCGTTTCATTGTGAGTTGTGGCTCTTGATTTACCCTGGTTTTGGGTTGCTTCTTAGTTTCTAAGGTTATTGGGATTGTTGTTGAGTTGTTTTAGCCACACCAGAGCCAAGAACAACTCTGAAGCGTTGTTTGACCTGAACTGTGTTTCCTCTTTTGGTTTGGGGTTGTCACCCTATGGTATTCATCTTCTTCACAGAGATGTGAACTATTTTCTTTGCTGTGGTATGCAGTGGTTGGTCTTCGGACTGTTGAGAGTAGGATTAGAGGCTGGGTATGCTTGAAAAAACTAGTGTTTGAGGTCACCAGCTTAGTATTTAGCCTTTCCTAGCTCCTTGACGGCCTGATAAACCCTATTGTGTGGGCTTGGTTGATTTGTGTACCTTGGCTATGTGTAAGCCTATTTCAACCCTTATTCCTTGAGGAATCATGCCTAGCTCGGGGGTGGCAGTGTTTCTAAGAGATTGATGAGCATGCTGGCCTATGGTTGGGTGGAACGTTGCAGCGACATAGCTGGTTGCAGGACGAGTTCTTATCAGATGAGTATTCTTGACTATTCTGCATCTTCATTTATTTACTAATGCATGAACATGTGGCATGCTTGAGTGAATGTTTGTTTGCTTCCGCTATGTATATGAAGGATTATGCATCTTAGTATGTATTATGTTTAATCTTTTTATTTCAGCATTATATGCCTATTCATGTTAATGGGGCTATTTTCCTGTGTGTTCGGTGTTAGTAGCATCCTCTTCGCCGATCAGAGGGTCGGGGACGTTACACCTGAAGTAGTTGGCCATTGAGAGGACCTGCTAGCGAAAAGAGAAATGACACATACCTGATAGAATATTTCCCACCCATGAGGTAAATGAAGAGTTGTCATTTGTGGAAAAGCGATTATCATTTTTACCTGAGTCGTTGAGTGAGAGGTACTGCCCCAAAACACAAGTCATTAGACAACATTGGTGTCCGAGTGGATCCCCTAAATATTTAGGAAGCTGAACATACCTGGGGTCCATATCTATTGTCAGTTGATAAATTGCAAATTGCATCTATCTAGAGCTATCACAAATAATAATAAAAATCTCTTCTAGTTATCACCCGTGACGGGGAAAACAAACAAATGGAAGATGAACTTGTTTCCCTCAAGACCAAAATCCAAGATTTGGATAAAAAAATTCTCGACCTCATTCTTCAACATTAAACCATGAACAATATATGTCAGCTAGAGCCTTCTGCAAACATTGTGTTCTCTTCTTCCAACTATTTTTGTGGGCCAAAGCTTAATTTCCTTTCCTTCAATGGTGATGATCTAACTGAATGGATATACAAAGCAGGACAATATTTCAATTCACATAACACTTTTGATGTCACAAAAGTCACACTTGCATCCTTTCATTTGGAACATGAATCCCTTCAATGGTTTTGTTGGTACATCAAGGATCATGAAGAGCCAAAATGGACCAATGTTTTCCAACTCTTTTTGTAACGATTTGGCCCTAATGCTTTTGATGACTTCATGGGAGAACTCACTAAACTTCGTCAAACTGGCACTCTGAGAGAGTATTAGACAAAATTTGAGAAAATGACCAATCACACAAAAGGATTCTCTTATGCATTTTACATGAGTTTTTTATCGATGGTTTGAAGGATGCAATCCAATCTGAGGTTAAAATGTTTTGCCTCAGCATAATGATGGAAGCACGATGGTTGGCTAAGTTGGCGTAGGACAATACCATAGCTCAAAAATGCTCCCAATCCACTTTTGTTCCATTCATAAATATGGTTTCCCAAATACCTCCAATCATGCCAGCTCCTGATGAAATATTGTAAATGTATTTTAGAATATTTTAAGGATATTGTAAATGTATTTTACTGATGTAACCCAAGGGAGATGTTCTATTCCTTCGTCGGGATGTTATTATTGTAATTGGTCATCATAGAGTAATGAGGTAAATCCTCTATTGTAAGTCAGGTCAATAGTACCCTAATGAATATAATAAAATACTATTTTTTGATTTCCTAGGTGAAGTTGGCCCAGACAGTTTAGTGGGGCCGACTTGATTAGGGTAGAATTCAGATGACAAAAAGAGTATAAATAAAGGAGCTATGCTTCTCATTTGAACACATAATCACTCACTTGTGTAGTGCATAGGAGAGAGAAAGGGGGGGGAAGACCAGCAAGGAGAAGAATACCTATTTTAGGGTTTTATATTATAAATCTTATAAGAGAAATTTTTTATGGGTTTTTTTCCCTGAAGGGTTTCCTCGATAAATACTATGTATATCTTGTGATTGTGTTTCTTTCAGTGATTCTACATATTGTATTGTTTTGAATTTGGATTAACAAGTGATGATATCTATCTAAGCATATGAAATATTAACATGGTATCAGAGCTAGCTTGAATAGAATAGCTTTCACAAGGTGAAACTCTCTCTCCTCTCCCTCTGAAAGAAATGAGGGTTTCTGCAAAGTTTGGAAATTTGAAGATATGCTTGCATATAAATTTGCGCCTACCTAGAGTGCATCTATTGAGCCTAGGATCAAATTTTTTTTATGGTTGAATCTCTGGGAAATCCAAACTGTAGTTTGGCCCTGAACCAGAAAACTGCAGAAAAAAAGAAAAAAAAATTCTACAGAAACTGCAACCTTGCAAGAAATTTTTGAAGGGTGAAGACTTAAGACCTCCAGAAACTAAGTGGACTAACCAACTCACCTCAGTTAAGTGCATCTCCTGGTAAGGTCATCTTTTCATTTTGAAAAATTCAATTTTTAGTGACCTCCTGGATATGATGGCCCGAAGCACTAAGCTTCAGGACAATTTGGAAGGCATAGAAAATGTCCTAGCATGGAAGTATAGGATTGGTATCATTCTTATAGAGAATGATCTTGAGAAGTACATCAACGATGAAGTTTTAGAACCAAAATAAGATGAAGCTAAGGAGAAGCATGAGAAAGAGCTAATCAAGGAAATGAGGATCATTGTTGATTCTATCACAGATCACTTGATCCCTCAAGTGTCATCTAAGAAGACACCAAAGCAAATGTATGATGCACTTTCCAGTATGTATGAGGGTAAGAAAATCAAGAGGAATATGAATTTGAGAGCTTAACTGAAGGGAACCAATATGAGAAAAGGATAATCAATTGAAGACTAATTCACAAGGGTATCCCAGTTCAGGGAAAAACTAAGTGCTATTGGAGACTCCCTTGATGAAGATGAACTAGTTATGACAGCTCTCCAGGGTCTCACTAGACCTTGGGATTCATTCCTACAAACTCTATAATCCAGAAAAGAAAGTGTGAAGTTTGACATTGTATGGGAAGATTTCATCCAAGAAGAAGCTAGAGTAGCTAACAAAGAGGCCCTACTTAGAGAATATGATCAAGCTCTAGCCATCCATAATAAAAGAAGAAAACAATCAAATTTCAAGAAGGATAGTCATAACCCTCCAAAGAACTTTCAAAAGAAAAGAGAAAAAAACAGAAGAAAGATTACTCAAAGTATCAATGTTATAGCTGTCATAAGATAGGACACATTTCCAGAGAGTTTCCATCAAAGTATTTTACTGATGTACGCCAAGGGAGATGTTCTATTCCTCCGTCGGGATGTTATTATTGCAATTGGTCATCATAGAGTTATGGGGTAAAGCATCCATTGTAAGTCGGGTCAATAGTACCCTAATGAGTATAATAAAATATAGTTTTGTGATTTCCTAGGTGAAGTCGGCCCGAACAGTTTAGTGGGGCCGACTTGATTAGGGTAAAATTTAGTTGACAAAAAGAGTATAAATAGAGGAGCTATGCTTCTCATTTGAACATAGAATCCCTCACTTGTGTAGTGCATTCAAGAGAGACAGACATACCAACAAGGAGGAGAACACTTGTTTTGGAGTTTTATCTTATGCATCTTATACAGAGGAAGTTTTGTTGGGTTTTCTTCCCCTTGATGGTTTCCTAGGAGAAATACTATGTCTATCTTGTGATTGTGTTTCTTTCAGTGATTATGCATATGCTACTGTTGTGAATTTGGATTAAACACTAATGATATCTAGCTAAGCATATGAAATCTTAACAGCTCCTAGAACCACTCCTATCAAGCATTTGCATGAAGTTGAGATGCAAGCATGTAGAGGAAATGAGCTTTGTTATAATTGTGATGAGAAATTCACTCGAGAAAATCGATGTGCTGAGCAAAAGCTATATCTCTTGGATGTGGGTTCTCTGCATGCACCTAAAATTTGTGACGATGCTCAGGATCCAGTAGATGATAAGGTCAACAATCAAAATCCACCTATTGACCCTCCTTCTCAGGATGACCACCCACAGATATATATCGATGCATTAGCCTAATTCACCAACCTACAAACCATGCGGGTCAAGGTTTTCTTCAAAAATATCCCTCTTACAATACTCATTGACTCTAGTACCACTCATCAATTCATTGGCTCTTGGATCGCCAAACAATATGATTGTTTTGTCCATCCTTGATCTAGATTTAAAGTCATGATTGCCAATGGGGGAACCTTATCTTGCAAAGGTAAGTGTCATAATGTGCATATAACTTGTGCTCCAACATGTTTTCCTTTCCCTTAGGTGAATGTATTGTGGTTTTGAGAGTTCAATGTTTACGCACACTTGGACCCATCTTATGGGATTTTGCTGAACTTTGGATGCAGTTTTCAGTCAATTGGAAAAAACACACATTGAAGGGCTTACAACCAGGGTTTCTCATCATCATTAGTTCACATCGCATTGAAAATATCCTTAAGAATAATTCATATTGTGTCACCGCTCAGCTCCATTCAATTCATATGCAACCATCAATGATCTCCACTACTCCTTTGGCTCTACAACAAATTTTTTATCTCTATGCATGTGTATTTGTTGAGCCAATGGGATTGCCACCATCAAGACCAAACGATCATTGTATTCTTCTCCTTCCTAGAAGCGTCCCTTCCAACATTAGGCCCATACCTACGTGGATCTAGACAAATATTTTGATGAATTTCATTGAAGAGATCCCTAAATCTGGAGGGAAGACAATGATCTTGGTTGTGGTTGATCACCTCTCCAAATATATTCATTTTTGTGCCCTTGGCCATCCATATGTTGCCTCCTCGGTCACACAAATTTTCATGGACCATATTTTCTGTGATGCATCTTTCACAAGTCATTTTTGGACAGAACTATTTCTCCACACTTGCACCAAACTGAAGAGGATTTCAAGGTATCACCCACAAATAGATGGTCAAACTGAAGTTATCAAAAAATGTTTGGAAACTTATCTTTGTTGCTTCACCTTTGAACAACAAAATTAGTGGGAAAAGTGGCTCCCTCTTGCTAAATGGTGGTACAATACCTCCTACCACACTGGATCTAAAATGACTCCATATGAAGTAGTCTATATTTAGGCACCACCAATGCTCTATCCATACACTCCCAGCAGTTCACTACTTCAGGAAGTTGACACGGTTCTTAAAAACCGAGATCAGATTCTTCAGATTTTGCAGGACAAACTTCACATAGAAAAAAACCAAATGACACGACAAACTGATCAACATCGTTCTGAGCGCACTTTTCAATTCGGTGATATGGTTTTTCTTCGTCTACAGTCTTATAAGCAATCCTTCATAATATTCAAAGGGAATCATAAGCTCACTCCAAAGTATATGGGATATATAAGGTTCTTTAGAAGATTTGGTATGTTGCTTATAAATTGGAACTTCCTCTATCTTCTCACATTCACCTAGTATTTCATGTCTCTTGTCTCATGAAAGTTATTGGCACCAACATCGTAGCACAAATTATTTTACCGAAACTGGATAATCAAGGATCCATAATTTTCAAGCTGAATACCAACCTCAATAGGCACACTCGTCATCTTTGCTCTCGATCCATCATAGAGGAATTAATCCAGTGGCATGACATGTAACCAAAGGATGCTACATGGGAACCACTCCTTTAGAGTCCGCAACAATTTCCACATCTAAATATTTGAGGACAGATATTTTCTAAGAGGAAGAAAATGTTAGGAACCCATGTCAACCCTTCTCTTTACTTTGTTAAGCATATTGTTGTTGGATGCATATGCTTTGTAAGTCATCCCATGAGCATATTGTGTTGAAATATTGTAACTTCAAAAGGGTATTCTAAATGTATTTTACTGATGTAACCCAAGGGAGATATTTTTATTCCTCCGTCGGGATGTTACTATTGTAATTGGTCATCAAAGAGTCATGAGGTAAAGCCTCCATTGTAAGTTGGGTCATTAGTACCCTAATGAATAATATAAAATATTTTGTTGAGTCTTCCTAGGTGAAGTCAGAGCATTAAGTTAAGTGGGGCCAACTTCATCTAGGGTAAAAGTCAGTTCACATAATTGTATAAATAGAGGAGTTGTGTTCCTCATTATAACACAGACTCACTCACATGTAGAGCACATAGGAGAGAGAGAGAGAGAGAGAGAGAACAACAAGGTGGAGAATACATGTTTTTGGGGTTATATCTTATACATCTTATATAGATGAATTTTTGCTGAGTTTTCTTCCCCTTGAGGGTTTCCCAAGATAAACACCGTGTCTATCTTGTGATTGTGTTTCTTTTAGTGATTATGCATATGCTAATGTTGTGAATTTGGATTGAACACTAATGATATATAGTATAGCATATGAAATCTTAACATATTGTATTATCCCACATTCATGGGGGGTAATAGTTATTTAGATTAGACTTAGTATATATGTAAGTGTTGAGGCCAATGAAGTTAATTAAGAGTTATTTGTATTAAGCTTGATCAAAGGAGGTTTCCCCCTCGAAGTGGTCTATGATCGATAAAATTCCTTTTGTGTTCTTTTATATCTGTTTTATTGTGCATTTTCATTATTTATTGTAGGAGGTTTCTCTCATATGGTATTAGATTACTTTCCTTGGCACAAGTGGGAATTTTTTTCTTCTTTTTGACAAAAAAAGGGAAAAATTGGACAGTGACTTTTAGATCAATTTCTGAAACTTTTTGTGCATATTCATAATAAATTAGTTGTATATATAAATTCCTCTTGCAAAAATATGCAGTTTAAAAAAAAATCATTTCATTTGGAGTTCAAAAAGTGGAGATATCGCTGATTTAAAATTAGTTATTTTTCATAATTTTGGTGATGGCCCCAAAAATTACAGAGGGAAAAGCTTTTGATAGGGTGCCCATATTTTCATTATGATTGTGTAGATAGTTGCAGAGTGGTTGTTCCAGTTTGAGAAACATGTTATAATATAGATTTTAATCAATATTGATCGTGTTCTGCTAATTTTAAAATTTTTGTCTCAAAACCCTAGCTCTATTTATGGGTTTTTTGGGCTCGTTAGGTCGAATTTCTACCATTTTTTTCCTGACGTCGTGATTATTATTGTAGTTATTCTTCATTGCATCTGTATTGTTCACTTTAATTGCAAGTTTGTATTATGGATAAGCCCCATCTTCTTAACTATGGGAAGTACTTAAGCATATCTCTAAAACTCATTGTGAGAAGTAAGTACCATAGGAACCCCAAAATAGCTGGCCATTGAGAGGGCCTGCTAGTGAAAAGAGAGACAACCCCTATCTGACTGAATAGTTACCACCTGTGAGGTAAAAGAAGAGTTGTTGTTTGTGGCAAAACGATTATCATTTTACCTGAGTCGTGGAGTGAGGGGTACTGCCCATAAACACAAGTCGTTAGAAAACATTGGTGGCCAAGTGGCTCCCCTAAATCTTTAGGAAGCCAAAAATACCTAGGGTTCATATCTATTGTTAGTTGATAAATAGTAGATTGCATCTGTCTAGAGATGTCACAGATAATAATAAAAAATATCTCTTGTTTGTCACCCACAACAGAGCAAACAGACAAATGGAAGACAAACTTGTTTCCCTCAAGACCAAAATCCAAGATTTGGATTAAAAAAATTCTCAGCCTCCATCTTCAACATTCAACCATGAACAATAGACTTCAGCAGGAGCCTTTTGCAAACATTGGGTTCTCTTCTTCCAACTATTTTCATGGGACAAAGCTTGATTTCCTTTGCTTCAATGGTGATGATCCAACTAAATGGAAATACATAGCAGGAAAATATTTCAATTCACATAACTCTTTTGATGTCACAAAATTCACACTTGCATCCTTTAATTTGGCACATGAATGTTAGTTTTTTAACATTAAGCTAGCATTATATAAGGATCTTTTAACTGAGAGAATAACAAGCACAACAATCAAACACAAGAGACAATGAACACAGTGTTTTTCCTCGGGGAAACCATAAATGGAGAAAACCCCGCAACTTCCTCAGAGATAGAATCAGCAACAAAAGTAAAACCCCAAAACAGTAAGATGATCTCCTGACAGCAGTAGCCTCTTTCTTCCTATTCCCGGTGTCTTCTTCTTCCTTAGTTATGCGCTACAACTGAGTGTGGATGAATGTGTGATAAATAGAGTGACTCACTCTCTATTTATACTAATTCTCGACTTGACAATAACCTAATAGGGTCAACTTCTCTAGGAGAGTCTAATCACCCTAGTGCCCCAAAACTGCGAGGACTTTAACCCTTGATCAATAGGATGGTTACCCACAATGACTTGGCATGACTTGTTTACATTATAGAACCTCCCGATAGGAACATCGGGGAATGACATGACTCAAGTTCATTAAAGACACATCCCAGAATAAACATCAGGGTACAATACATAAGATATACAAGTGAATACATTCTAAAGTTACAATTACATCAACACTCCCTCTTAACTAGGAAGGTATTCTCTCGACACAATTTATCAGCATAAGTCTTCTTCTCTGTATCATCTGGATCATCACCAAGTCCTCGTCATCTTCAAGACATCTTCATCTTCAAGTTATCTTCATCTTCAAGTCATCTTCATCTTCAAATCTGGATCATCACTCGATCTGGATCATCACTGGAACATCATCACTGGATCTGGATCATCACTGGAACATCATCACTGGATCTGTATTATCACTCGATCTGGATCATCATCACTAGATCTGGATCATCACTCAATCTGGATCATCACTGGATCTGGATCATCACTCGATCTGGATCATAACTGCTAGATCATCATCACGGGCGCTATCTCATGATTCTTCTCGTCGCAGGAAGTTCTACAGAGCCATCCCTTTTTCATGTTGGTTGTAGGCCTAGCCTCCATGTAGGTCTTCTTCAGTGCTTATATCTGAAAATAAATCAGAATGGCCCTCCCAACACTTACATCTAACCATGAGAGGAACACATCCAACACCATGTCAGAAAGGCATGCCCAGCACTCACATCTGACCATGCGGGAACACATCCCACAACCCTGTCAGAAAGGCTCTACACTTACATCTGACCATGGGGGGAACACATCATGCAACCATGTCGGAAGGGCCCTGCACTTACATCTGACCATGAGGGGAACACATCTCGCAACCATGTCAGAAGGGACCTGCACTTACATCTGACCATGGGGGGAACACATCTCGCAACCATGTCAGAAGGGACCTGCACTTACATCTGACCATGGGGGGAACACATCCCGCAACCATGTCAGAAAGGCCCTGCACTTACATCTCACCATGGGGGGAACACATTCCACAACCATGTTAGAAGGGATCTGCACTTATATCTGACCATGGGGGGAACACATCCCACAACCATGTCAGAAGGGCTCTCAACCCTAGGTTGAGGGTTCCTGGTAACTGACCAGGTGCCTCCATTCTCCTAGAGAATGGCATCATCCCTTATATCTGATCAAGTGGGAACACATCCCTCAATCACATCAGAATGGCCATGCACTCATATCTGATCATGTGCGAACACATCCCACATTCATATTAGAATGGCCCTTAGTCCTAGGCTGAGTATTCCTGGTAATTGACCAGGCACCTCCATTCCAAGAATGGAAATAGCCCTTATATCTGATCATGTAGGAACCAATCCTACAGTCACATCAGAATGGCTCAGCACTCATATCTGACATCGAAGGAACCAATCCTCTCACCATGACAGAATGGCTCAGCCCTTACATCTGACCACGGAAGGAACCAATCCTCTCACCAGGTCAGAATGGCTTACAGACTCATTACTTCCCCTTGGAAGGAACCTCGATCTAGAGAACACCAAGCTTCTCCCTGAAGTACTCAAAATTCACTCTGGCTAATGGCTTCGTCAACACATCAGCTATCTATTCGTCTGTCGCAACATATTGGAGATCTACTGCTCCCCTCTGCACCATATCCCTGATATAGTGATACTTGATCTCAATATGCTTTGACTTGTCACGAAACACTGGGTTCTCCGACAACTTCACACAACTCTGGTTGTCGCAATATATACAAGTAGCATCTAACTGGAGATCAAATAAATTAGATAGTAGCTTCCTCAACCATACTGCCTCATAACTAGCTGAATAGGCTGCAACATACTCTGCCTCAGCTGTACTCAGTGCCACACAGGATTGCTTCCTGCTAAACCAAGAGATCACACTTGATCCCATACTAAATCAACACCCTAAAGTGCTCTTCCTATCGATGGCACTACCTGCCCATTCTGAATCAACATAACCCTCCAAGTTAATCTTCTGAATTGCCTCATACTTGAGCCCATAATCAACTGTACCCCTTAGGTACCTCATAATATGATTTGCAGCAATCAAGTGAACATGTCTTGGATCTGTCAAGAACTAGCTCAAGGTGTTCACAACAAAGCAAATATCTGGTCTCATGTTCGTCGGGTACATCAAGGACCCAATCATCTGACGATACATCGTAGCATCAACCGCTTCTGATGAAGAATCACTCAATAGCTTCAGGTTCGATGCTATAGGTGTGGTCATGGCCTTGTAGTCCATCATCCCAAATCTCTTCAAGGTCTCTATCGTATATTTCCCTTGTCCCAAGTAAATTCCATCTGCATTCTACCACACCTCCAGTCCTAGAAAATAATGCATCATACCCAAGTCCTTCATCTCGAACTTGGCAGGAAGCTTCCTCTTCGTATCAGCAATCAACCCATCGATACCTGTTACAAACAGATCATCTATATACAGTAGGAGTATCACTGGGTTTCCATCTTCAACTTTGTATTAAAGGTTGGAATCTGCTTTACTCTTGGTAAATCCCAAACTAGATAGAAAGCTGTCAATTCTGTCGTACCATGTCCTGAGTTCCTATTTCAGACCGTATAGGGCTTTCTTCAATCTACACACATGAGACTCCCTGTCATGTGTCTCAAAACCGAGTGGCTGCTCCACATACACTTCTTCTTCTACTAAACCATTCAAGAAAGCAGTCTTGGCATCCATCTGGTGTGTCTTCCATTTCATCGCTACAGCCAGAGCCAATACTGATATGATGGAAGTGTATCTGGATACAGGTGGAAAAGTCTCTTCATAATCTATTCCTTCTTTCTGGGAGAAGCCACGAGCCCAAAATCTTGCTTTATATTTTTCTATGCTACCATCTGTAGCATGCTTGATCTTGTAGATCCATTTGGAAGCTACAACCGACTTCCCTTCTGGTCTTGGGACAAAATCCCAAACATCATTCTTCATGATCGATTAATACTCTTCGATCATAGCATCCTTCCATTCTTTCCGTTCTGCCGCTTCTTCATAATTAGAAGTTTCTTTATCAATGAAATCACATAATAAGGATACATAACTAGAGAAAGACCTGGTTCTCTTTCTTTCTCTGTGATTCTCTTCTGGAGCCCCATATCTTTCTGCACCTTGGATAGCTTCTCGTACCCAAGCAAGTTTCCTCTTGTGAGGATTCTTCTCCTGAGGTGGATCTACAGGTTCTTGTGGTTCTTCAAATTCTCAATCTTCTTCTTGATTTTCTTCGTTCATGGTTGTATCATGAATTATGGGTGCTTCCAATTCTTCAGGAACTTCAGCAGGTTTCTTTCTGGATTTGTTGTAGGTTAAGTCTTCGTCAAATGTTACATCCCTGCTGATGTCCATCTTCTTGAATCTTGGGAAGTATATTCTGTAAGCCTTCGAGCTTTCAGAGTATCCCACAAATATACCATTCTTTCCTGAAGGATATAATTATGTCCTCTTTTATTTTGGGATGTGTATGTACACTGGACAGCCGAATATTCTAAGATGGTTGACTTCTGGTTTCTTGCTGGAAAAGACTTCTTCAGGTGTCTTGTTCTCGAGTACTCTATGTGGAGTATGGTTCTGTACATACACCGATGTTCTGGAAGCTTCTTCCCATAGATGCATGGGAAGATCTTGATCATGAAGCATTGCTCTTGTAGCTTCCATGATAGTTCTATTCTTCCTTTCTGCAACCCCATTCTGTTGTGGATTATATGGAGTGGATAACTCCCTTTTAATTCCCGAGTCTTTGCATAACTCTTTGAATTCATTTGATGTGAATTATCCGCCATTATTTGATCGAAAGGTCTTGATCATCTTTTCAGTGTGGTTCTTGATCAAGGCTTTGAATTCTTTGAACTTGTTGAAAACTTCATCTTTGTTCTTCATAAAGTAAATCCATGTCTTCCTAGGAAAGTCGTCAATAAAAGAAACATAGTATACATACCCTCTTAACGAACTTGATGACATTGGACCGCATACATCAGAGTGGATGATTTCCAAGATTCATTTTTCCTTGCTCTCGCCACTTGGAAATGTCTTCTTTGTGTTCTTTCCTTTTGGCAACATGATAACTTGGCCATCTATAAATGCAACCCTCATGCCTTTTGCATCTAATACAGATATGGAGAGGAGGTTCTTCTTTAGTCCTGGTACAAACAATACTTCCTTCATTGTCATAGAATTTCTAGAGTCTATCTTATAGGAGGATTCCCCACTACCTTTTATTGGATACTGGTAGTCATCTCCAAGTTTCACCTTGTGTGGTGATTCATGTTTTGATAGTTTCACAAAGGATTCCTTGAATCCTGTCATATGTTTGGAAACCCCACTGTCTATAAGCCAATCATTACCTCCATGTGTAATGTTTCCCATGAGAGTGGAAATCAAAACATATTCTTCATCACTAGAAGAATCATCACTTTCTTGTCTAAATCTCTTTGTGGAAGGTTCATCATCCTTTGCAGCATGAGCATGATGTCTTCTCTTGTTTCCCTTCTTCTTATGGGAGTTAATCTTGTTTCTAGGATAGTCTTTGGCAAAGTGTCCTCTTTCATCACATGTATAGCATCTTAATTTAGATAAATATTTTCTAGTGATATCTCTTTGATGAGAATGCTTACCTCTGGGGTGATGAGAACTTCTTCTGGTTTTATTGGAGTGTACCGTGAGAGCTTGATCTTCACTTTCCATCTTTTTTTCTCGAGCTGCTATTCGAGCTTCTTCTTGATAGCATTCTTCCCATAGTCTGCTGAACTTTACTAACTTCTTTCTGGCAAAAATTCCTTGAATAAAGGAGTCACATGATCTAGGGAGACCATTCAAGGTGGTCATTATAATCTCTGCATTTTCCACTTCCACTGCTTCCAGTTGTTCCTTGATCTGAGAGACCCTTGTAAAGTAAGACTGGATGGTCTCTGCATTTTGGATCTTTACATTCTTCAGTTGGTTTCTCAGAGTCATCTTCCGGTTTATGTTCTTCCCTTCAAACAATTTGGTTAGGGCATCAAACATGGATTTAGGTGTCTTTAGGGAGGACACCTCTGGTATGAGGTGATCCTTGATTGAATCAGCAATAATCCCTTTTTCCATAACCAACCTCTTCGTGTGTAAGGAATTATCCTCATCTCCCTCTGGAACTGGAACCTCCTCATTGATATAGGAGTCCAACTCATTTTCTTCCAGGACCAAGGAGATCCTATACTTCCAAGCTCAGAATTTATCAGCTCCCTCAAGCTTTTCATCAAGCTTTGTATGATGAGACATCTTAACTGAGAAACTCAAATGGAAATACAAAAGATTTAGATCTTACCAGGTCAAGATGTCGAATCTTGATTTGGAGCTGAATTTCTGCAGTGCTGGTTTAGGAGCATATTAGGGTTTGGATTTTCCAAAGTTCTGTCCAACCAAATGCTTTGATCTTGATCTCTAAACTTTGATTTTGAGGACGAGATCAATCCAGGCCTGGGCTCACTGAAAAATTCAACTTCTGTGGAAAGCCCTGATTTTCGACAACAGTGTCGGGTCCAAAACTGAAAAAGCTCATAATTGGATTCTACTTCGACAGAAAGATGCGCCCTAGGGAGGAGAGTTAGTCCAACCTTATTTTGCTAAAAATCTGTGGAGAGAGATCCACAAAGTAGGAAACCCTAGTTCCGCAGTTGCACAATGTCTTATTCTCAGGTTAGCTCTGATACCATGTTAGATTTTTAACATTAAGCTAGAATTATATTAGGATCTTTTAACTGAGAGAATAACAAGCACAACAATCAAACACAAGAGACAATGAACACAGTGTTTTTCCTCGAGGAAACCATAAATGGAGAAAACCCTGCAACTTCCTCAGAGATAGAATCAGGAACAAAAGTAAAACCCCAAAATAGTAAGATGATCTCCCAACAACGGTAGCCTCTTTCTTCCTAGCCCCAGTGTCTTCTTCTTCCTCAGTTATGTGCTACAACTGAGTGTGGATGAGTGTGTGATAAATAGAGAGACTCACTCTCTATTTATACTAATTCTCAACTTGACAATAACCTACTAGGGCCAACTTCTCTAAGAGAGTCTGATCACCCTAGTGCCTCGGAACTGCGGGGACTTTAACCCTTGATCAATAGGAGTGTTACCCACAATGACTCCTTGACATGACTTGTTTACATTATAGAACCTTCTGATAGGAACATCGGGGCATGACATGACTCAAGTACATTACAGACACATCCTAGAATAAAGATCAGGGTACAATACATAAGATATACAAGTGAACACATTCCGAAGTTACAATTACATCAACAATGAATCCCTTCAATGGTTTTGTTGGTACATCAAGGATCAGGAAGAGCCAAAATGGCCAATTTTTTTCCAACTCTTTTTGTAACGATTTGGCCCTAGTGCTTTTGATGACTTCACATGAGCACTCACTAAACTTCATCAAACTGGCACTGTGAGAGAGTATCAGAAAAAATTTGAGAAATTAACCAATCACACAGAAGGATTCTTTGATGCATTTTACATGAGTTGTTTTATCAGTGGTCTAAAGGATGCAATCCAATCTAAGGTTAAAATGTTTTTCCCCAGCACAATGATGGAAGCACGACAGTTTGCTAAGTTGGTGGAGGACAATATCATAGCTCAACAATGCTCCCAATCCACTTTTGTTCCATTCATAAATATGTTTGCCCAAAGACCTCCAATCACGCCAGCTCGTGATGAAATATTGTAAATGTATTTTAGAATATTCTAAGGATATTGTAAATGTATTTTACTGATGTACCCCAAGGGAGATGTTCTATTCCTTCATTGGGATGTTATTATTGTAATTGGTCATCATAGAGTCATGAGGTAAATCCTCAATTGCAAGTTGGGTCAATAGTACCCTAATGAATATAATAAAATAATGTTTTGTAATTTCCTAGGTGAAGTTGGCCTAGATAGTTTAGTGGGGCCGACTTGATTAGGGTAAAATTCATTTGACAAAAAGAGTATAAATAGAGGAGCTATGCTTCTCATTTTAACACAGAATCACTCATTTGTGTAGCGCATAGGAGAGACAGAGAGAGAGATAGAGAGAGAGGGAGAGACCAGCAAGGACAAGAATACCTGTTTTTGGGTTTTACCTTATACATCTTATACAAAGGAAGTTTTGCTGGTTTTTTTCCCCTTGAGGGTTTGCCAAGATAAATATTGTGTATATCTTGTGATTGTGTTTCTTTCAGTGATTTTGCATATGCTATTGTTGTGAATTTGGATTAAAGACTAATGATATCTAGCTAAGCATATGAAATATTAACATGGTATCAGAGCTAGCTTGAATAGAATCGCTTTCATAAGGTGAAACTCTCTCTCCTCTCTCTCTGGAAGAAATTAGGGTTTCTGCAAAGTTTGGAATTTTGAAGATCTTCTTGCATAGAAAGTTGTGCCTCCCTAGAGTGCATCTATTGAGCCTAGGATCGAAGTTTTTTATGGTTGAATCTCCAGGAAATCCAAACCGTAGTTTGGCCCTAAACCAGAAAAGTGCAGAAAACCAGAACCATAATTTCTACAGAAACTGCAACCTCACAAGAAAGTTTTGAAGGGTGAAGACCTGGGATCTCCAAAAACCAAGTGGACCAACCAACTCGCCTCAGTCAAGTGCATCTCCTAGTAAGATCAACTTTTCATTTTGAAAATTTTCAATTTTTAGTGACCTCCTGGATAGGATGGCCCAAAGCACTAAGATTAACGACAAACTGGAAGGCATAGAAAATTTACTAGCATGGAAGTATATGATTGGTATCATTCTTAGAGAGAACGATCTTGAGAAGTACATCAACGATGAAGTTACAGAACTAAAATAAGATGAAGCTATGGAGAAGCATGAGAAAGACGTAATCAAGGAAATGAGGATCATTGTGGATTCTATCAAAGATCACTTGATCCCTCAAGTGTCATCTAAGAAGACACCAAAGCAAATGTATGATGCACTTTCCAGAATGTATGAGGGAAAGAACATCAAGAAGAAAATGAATTTGAGAGCTTAACTAAAGGGCACCAAGATGAGCAAAGGAGAATCAATTCAAGATTAATTCACAAGGGTATCCCAGTTCAGGGAACAACTAAGTGCTATTGGAGACTCCCTTGATGAAGATGAACTAGTTATGACTACTCTAAAGGGTCTCACTAGACCTTGGGATTCATTCATACAAACTTTGTGGGCCAGAAAAGAAAGTATGAAGTTTGACATTGTATGGGAAGATTGCATCCAAGAAGAAGCTAGAGTATCTAACAGAGAGGCTCTACTTAGAGAAGATGATCAAGCTCTAGCCATCCATACTAAAAGAAGAAAACAATCAAATTTCAAGAAGGATAGTCATAAACCTCCAAAGAAGTTTCAAAAGAAAAGAGAAAACAATCAGAAGAAAGATTACTCAAATTATCAATGCTATAAATGTCATAAGATAGGACACATTTCCAGCGAGTGTCCATCAAAGTATTTTACTGATGTACCCCAAGAGAGATTTTCTATTCCTCGGTTAGTATGTTATTATCGTAATTGGTCATCATAGAGTCATGAGGTAAAGCCTCCATTGTAAGTCGGGTCAATAGTACCCTAATGAATATAATAAAATATTGTTTTTTTTTTCCTAGGTGAAGTCAGCCCGAACAATTTAGTGGGGCCGACTTGATTAGGGTAAAATTTAGTTGAAAAAAAGAGTATAAATAGAGGAGCTATGCTTCTCGTTTGAACACAGACTCACTCACTTTTTTAGTGTATAGGAGAGAGAGAGACATACCAGCAAGGAGGAGAATACTTGTTTTGGGGTTTTATCTTATACATCTTATACATAGGAAGTTTTGTTGGGTTTTCTTTCCCTTGATGGTTTCCCAGGATAAATAATATGTCTATCTTATGATTGTGTTTCTTTCAGTGATTATGCATATGCTACTATTGTGAATTTGGATTAAACACTAGTGATATCTAGCTATGCATATGAAATTTTAACAGCTCCTAGAACCACTCCTATCAAGCATTTACATAAAGCTAAGATGTAGGCACGTAGATAAAAGGGGCTTTGTTATAATTGTGATGAGAAATTCACCCGAGAACATCGATGTGCTGAGCAAAAGCTCTATCTCTTGGATGTGGCTTCTTTGCATGCACCTGAAATTTGTGATAATGCTCAGGATCCAATAGATGATCAAGTCAACATTCAACAGCCACCTATTGGCCCTCCTTCTCAGGACGACCACCCAGAGATATATATTCATGCATTATCTGAAGTCACCAACCCACAAACCATGCGGGTCAAGGGTTTCTTCAAAAATATCCCTCTTACAATACTCATTGATTCTGGTAGCACTCATAAATTCATTGACCCTTGGATCATCAAACGGGATGATTGTTTTGTCCATCCTTGCTCCAGATTTAAAATCATGATTGCCAATGGGGGCACCTTATCTTGCAAAGGTAAGTGTCGCAATGTGCGTATAACTTGTGCTCCGACATGTTTTCCTTTCCCTTAGGAGGATGTGATGTGGTTTTGGGCGTTCAATGGTTACGCACACTTGGATCCATCTTATGGGATTTTGCTGAACTTTTGATGCGGTTTTCTGTCAATTGGGAAAAACACACATTGGAGGGATTACAACCAGGGTTTCTTAGCATCATCAGTTCACATCGCATGGGAAATATCCTTAAGAAGAATTCACATTGTGTCATCGCTCAACTCCATTCAATTCAGATGCAACCATCAATGATCTCCACTGCTCCCTTGGCTCTACAACAAATTTTGGATTGATATGCATGTGTATTTGTTGAACCAATGGGACTGCCCCCTTCAAGACCAGACGATCATTGTATTCTGCTCCTTCCTAGAAGCGTCCCTTCCAATATTAAGCTGATCCCTACATGGATCTGGACAAATATTTTGATGAATTTCATTGAAGGAATCCCTAAATCTAGAGGGAATACAATGATCTTGGTTGTGGTTGATCGCCTCTCCAAATATAGTCATTTTTGTGACCTCGACCATCCATATTCTGCCTCCTCGGTCACACAAATTTTCATGGACCATATTTTCTGTGATGCAACTTTCACAAGTCATTTTTGGATAGAACTATTTCGCCACACTAGCATCAAACTGAAGAGGAGTTCAAGGTATCACCCAGAAATAGTTGGTCAAACTAAAGTTACCAAAAAAGTTTGGAAACTTATCTTCGTTGCTTCACCTTTGAACAACAACATCAGTGGGAAAAATGGCTCCCTCTCGCTTAATGGTGGTACAATACCTCCTACCACACTACATCTAAAATGACTCCATATGAAGTAGTCTATGGTCAGGCACCGCCAATGCTCTGTCCATACACTCCAAGTAGTACACTAGTTCAAGAAGTTGACACGGTTCTTCGAAACCGAGATCAGATTCTTCATATTTTGCAGAACAAACTTCACATAGAAAAAAACCAAATGACACAACAAGCCGATCAACATCGTTCTGAGCAAACTTTTTAAGTTGGTGATATGGTTTTTCTTTGTCTACAGCCTTATAAGAAATCCTTCATGAAATTCAAAGGGTGTCATAAGATGGCTCCAAAGTTATATGGGCTATATAAGATTCTTCAGAAGATTGGGTCTGTTGCTTATAAATTGGAACTCCCTCTTTCTTCTTACATTCACCCAGTATTTCATGTCTCTTGTCTCATGAAAGTAATTGGCACCAACATCATAGCACAAATTGTTTTACTGAAACTGGATAATTAAGGATCCATGATTTTCAAGCTGAAGACCATCCTCAATAGACGCACTCATCATCTTTGCTCTCTATCCATCATAGAGGCATTAATTCAGTGGCACAACATGCAACCAAATGATGCTACATGGGAACCACTCCTTCAGATTCCGCAACAATTTCCACATCTAAAGATTTGAGGACAAAGATTTTCTAAGAGGAAGAAAATGTCAGGAACCCATGTCAACCCTTCTCTTTACTTTGTTAAGTATATTGTTGTTGGACGCATATGCTTTGTAAGTCGTCCCATAAGTATATTGTGTTGAAATATTGTAACTTCAAAATGATATTCTAAATGCATTTTACTGATGTAACTCAAGGGAGATATTATTATTACTCCGTTGGGATGTTACTATTGTAATTGGTCATCATAGAGTCGTGAGGTAAAGCCTCCATTATAAGTTGGGTCATTAGTACCCTAATGAATAATATAAAATATTGTTTTGAGTATTCCTAGGTGAAGTCAGACCATTAAGTTAAGTGGGGCCAACTTGTCTAGGGTAAAAGTCAGTTGACAATTGTATAAATAGAGGAGTTGTGTTCCTCATTATAACACAGACTCACTCACTTGTAGAGCGCATAGGAGAGAGAGAGAAACAGAACAACAAGGTGGAGAATACATGTTTTTGGGGTTATATCTTATACATCTTATACAGAGGAATTTTTGCTAGGCTTTCTTCCCCTTGAGGGTTTCCCAAGATAAACACTGTGTCTATCTTGTGATTGTGTTTCTTTCAGTGATTCTGCATATGCTACTGTTGTGAATTTGGATTGAACACTAATGATATCTAGTCTAACATATGAAATATTAACATATTGTATTATCCCACATTCATGGGGTGTAATAGTTGTTTAGATTAGACTTAGTATATAAGTAAGTGTTGAGGCCAATGAAGGTATCCAAGAGTTATTTGTATTGAGCTTGCTCAAAGGAGGTTTCCCCCTCAAAGTGGCCCGCGATCAATAAAATTCCTTCCGTGTTTTGTTATTTCTGTTTTATTGCACATTTTCATTATTTATTGTAGGAGGTTTCTCTCAGACACAAATGGCTTGGAAAATACATTTTTTTAGGGAATTATCTAAGATACATTGTTGTTCATACATCACAAAAGATTAAGAAAGTCTGCAAAAGAGGGAAAGAGAGATGATCGAACCATCATAAGCATCTATTAGATTAGTATGGCAAAAGATGTCATAACAATACAATTTAAGGTGCTCTATTGCTTTTGTTGTGTTTCATAGATTTTGATTGGGTTGGTGACTCTAATGATCAGAGGCCCACTTTATGTTATGTATGCAATATTGGTTAAAGTCATGTTACCTTAGACCTTAGACCTGGGCATGCAGGAAACACCATGCCATTTCTCTTTATTCAATTGAAACAAATTATAAAGCAGTTTCAACAAATCCTTTTTGAGATTGGTTTTCTAATAAGCACACCTGACCACTATTTAGTGTGACTGCCAATCCAACAACATTTAGGAGTGATCTTGGCACACCCACATTCCACTGTCCCTGACAATTTTTTCTAGTCGTATTAACCTATTCTTTGTGATTTCTGAACATTAATAAAACTATCTTATCTTACTATCACATAGCACGTTGTTAGCATAAAGAAAAATACAAAACTCAAAAGTCTCCAATGCAACCATTGTGCAAAAATTCATAAAGCAACATACGCAACATAATAAAATGGTCTCCAGAAGATGTCACAAGCTATCCATATTTTAAACACGATGAGAAGAAAGAAAGAATTTCACTATTGAGAAATAATTAAGCTTTTAGTGGGACTTCGGACATTGGTGTTGAGCTTTATATTATGTGTGAATATAATGATCGCCTTGATACTCAACTTGGGATGGTTTGTTCATAATACCAAGCTTAATCAGGAATAATGGAGACAAAGGACATCAAGCAAACTTCTCATTTTTTATGAAGTGCAAGTATACACTTGTGAGGTTTCAGAAATTCCAAACTATAGCCATAACGAGTGTCTTTTCATACCCTAACATCTCTGATGAGACAAGCAAAGTATGTAATCAGCTAAAAATTGTCATCCCACTATATATGGCCAACCTACCGCAGAGACTTTAAACAAACAACTGACTATGTATAAAGTGAAATGGAGCAAGGGCAGATTTCATCTTGGATAGACACCCATCTAACATCAGGTTCTAGGAAATAGGAACAAAGAATACTTGATATTTTGTTGTTTCATGAAATCAGTAGTACTATTCCCCAAGTAAATTTGTAAATCCTGGCGTGATACAAGCACAAAGTGAAATAAAACCAAGAGAGAGAACTATCAACTGTAAACGTATTGTATATAATTTGGTATATAGTACAAAGTGGTCCTGAATTGGACAATAGGATAAGGATGTTCAAAGGATAAAGTAATATGTGAGGTATAGACAATCTAATTTTCTTGGCATGGCAATCCTCACCTAAGAATGCTATTAATACACTAGGGCTAAGAATTCATATTCCCCTGTGTCCAAATAATATAATTAATGATTGTCATTTTCTTTGTGTTTTTTTTCCTTGGAAACAAATCTTCAAGAAAGTTTTAGGCATTTACTCTCATTCTGAAGATGGCATCCGGTGTAGAGCAGGCTGCATACTGCATAGAGTTAGTGTGAATTGTGACCAGTGTGCCTGAGGCTATTCCTGTAATAGGATCTCCTCTGGTAGAGTCATTATGCAGAAGTATTAGAGTGGGTCAAACCACCTTAACTCATTTTTATAGTTTAAACTTTACACACTTTTATGCTAGCTCTTCTTACTGCTGTATTTATGCATATCCCCGTGGGAATCGAAAGGTAGACTCACACAGTAGGCCTGATTGATGGCAATGTCCTAACAACAATGACATCAACCGATTAAGCTAACTCTAAGGGCTCATCTTCTCTCTGCTTATACATCCTATGTATTATTTAATTACTTTCTAGAATTTCCACTTGCCTGCAAATGCATCTACTCAGAAATTTTCCAGATGGAATAACAAATATATTCTACTTGTTGAAGATAAATTACGAACTCTACTTATATCATAAAGTTTTAGCAGTGCTGCAAAGGGCATGCATCCTATGTAATATTCAGTTTCATTATCATCCAATGTTTGATGGAGGTTCCTCCACTGTAAATACATCCACACAAGTCCTTTCTACAAACTTCAAAGGGTAAGAAATCTAAAAGGAAATGAATGGATACAGCCTTATCCAGCCTTCATTCCAAACACACTTCACTTTCTGCAACTCAAGAAGCAATTAGTAACCAATACGAGAGTACTGTCAAAGTAAAGTTTACAGCGGGCTTCCTTGCATAAGCTTTGAATCAATTTCCATGTTCTATACCAAGAAATATCACCCCTTTCAAGCTACTAATAAAGACAGCTCAACGGTTCAGTATGTGCCACACTATCTTTTCCCCTGCCTTTTCCCAAAATGAGAAGAGGCAGCTCACTAAGGAAATTACCATCACTGGAACGAGTGTCCATAAAAACAATAAATGTGATTGCAATGGGGTTGTGACCCCTTGCAGATATTTCTTGGAGCACCTTGTCATCACGGCAGCGAAATATAACGACAATAGCATGGCAGCTCTTCTGCCATTTCTCAGAACACCTCAGAGCACATATCCAGCTCCCGCAACAGTCCTAGCTTTACCAAGGCCACTGTTAACTGCCTAAGATATCAGAATGCAGGTGTCAGACATTTTTTAAGATATCATGCAATAGTTTCTTGGCCTCTGCGGGCACACCTTCCTTGCATAGTCCATCCATGAGGGTGGTATATGTAATATTATTAGGGGCATGACCACTATCATTCATCTGTTCAAATAACTTTATTGCCTCCTTAAGTTTACCCACTTGGCAGAGTCCACCCACCAATATGTTGTATGTAACAACATTAGGGCTTAAACCCTGTTCTTGCATCTCATGGAAGATCTGTTGAGCTGCCTCTATCCTGCGAAGTTTGCAGAGCCCACCTATGAACGTATTATAGGTAACTAGGTCAGGCCTGCAACCTTTCTCCAACATGTCTTGAAGGAGCTCCCTGGCTTCTTCCAGATTACCCACCTTGCAAAACCCATTTATAAGTGTATTGTATGTGATTTCATTAGGTTGATGGCCTGTTTGCACCATAACATCTAAGAGACCGAGAGCTTGTTGAAGCTTACCTTCTTTGCAGAGACCATCAATAAAAGCATTGTATGTGATTACATTGGGAGTATACCCATTATCCAACATCTCATGAAGCATATCAGTGGCCTCTTGCAAATGTCCTTCCTTGCAGAGTCCACCTATTAATGCAGTATAAGTAATTCGGTCAGGCGTGCAACCTTTTTCCAACATGCCTTGAAGGAGCTCTCTGGCCTTCTCCAGGTTACTCGCCTTGCAAAACCCATTTATAAGTGTATTGTATGTGACTTCATTAGGCTGATGGCCTGTTTGTACCATAACATCTAAAAGCCCGAGAGCTTGTTGAAGCTTGCCTTCTTTGCAGAGACCATCAATAAAAGCATTGTATGTGATAACATTGGGAGTATACCCCTTATCAAACATTTCATTAAGCATTTTGGTGGCCTCTTGCAACTGTCCTTCCTTGCAGAGTCCATCTATTAATGCAGTATAGGTAACTACGTCAGCCCTGCAACCTTTCTCCAACATCTTCTGAAGGAGCTCCCTGGCCTTCTCCAGATTACCCACCTTGCAAAACCCATCTATAAGTGTATTGTATGTGATTTCATTAGGCTGATGGCCTGTTTGCACCATAACATCTAACAGCCCGATAGCTTGGTGAAGCTTGCCTTCTTTGCAGAGACCATCAATAAAAGCATTGTATGTAATCACATTTGGGGTATACCCTTCATCCAACATCTCATTAAGCATTTTGGTGGCCTGATGCAATTGTCCTTCCTTGCAGAGTCCATCTATCAATGTAGTGTAGGTAACTACGTCAGGCCTGCAACCTTTTTCCAACATCTTCTGAAGGAGCTTTCTGGCCTTCCCCAGATTGCCCACCTTGCAAAACCCATTTATAAGTACACTGTATATAATTTCATTAGGTTGATGGCCTGTTTGCACCATAACATCTAACAGCCGGAGAGCTTGTTGAGGCTTTCCCTCTTTGCAGAGGGCATCAATAAAGGCACTGCATGTGATCACATTTGGAGTGTAGCCCTTATTCAGCATCTCCTGAAGCATCACGGTGGCCTCGTGCAATCGCCCATCCTTGCAGAGACTATCAATAAACACATTGAACGTGACGATATCAGGACATATGTTTTTGTTGGGCATTTCATAGAAGAGCTTTCTAGCCTCCTCCAACTTGCCCTCCTTGCAAAGGCCGTCAATCAAAGTATTGTATGTAATGACATTGGGATTATAACCATTTTTTAACATATCATAGAGTAGTTTCTTCGCGTCTTGGAGCTTACCTTCTTTGCATAGTCCATCCATGAGTGTGCTAAACGTGACTGTGTTAGGTTCATCGCCTTTCTGTAACATAACAGCCATCAACCCAAATGCCTCGTGGATTTTCCCTGCCTTGCAGAGCCCATTTATTAGTATATTATATGTAACAACATTAGGAGCTTGTTCTTTGCCCACTATTTGATTGAAAAGGTTGATAGCGTCCTCTATTCTGCCCTCCCTGCAAAGCCCTTTTATGAGGGTATTGAAAGTAAAGACATCCGGAACATACCCATGCTCTTCCATTTCATTAAACACTTTGAATGCATAATCCATTCGACCTCTTTGACAGTGACAATTGATAATAATGTTTAAAATTGGGAGATCTGGAACAATACCTGCTTCAATCATAAGTCTGTAAACGGAGAATGCTAATTCATGTCGATTCCCTCGGGCTAGGTTACTTAACAGAATAGCGCAGGTTGTAAGAGACGGGATGGATTTAGCTGAAAGAAGCATCTGGCTGAAGATCTCCATTGCCTCTGTAAGCCTGTTGGTATAACACAATCTTCTAATGCGCTTCTCTGCATCGCCGTGTGGAGTGTGGGAAGAGTGTGTAGAGCTAGAGTTTGGGAGACTTTTAACAGGAAAAATGATATGGGTGGTACGCTTATTGTTGTTGCTGTTTGAAGAACAATAAGGAGGGGTTTGAGGAATAACAAGTGAAATATTCGATATGGAAAGCATCTTAAGCAGATTCAGATGGAGATTGAGTATGTATGCAATAGCCACACCTTAACACTACAAACCTGTTGCTGTGTTATCTTTAACTTCTGATCTGCGATCTCTATCTGCACTCAATCATTCAACGGTGAATTCTGCCCAAATAAACGGCCGTCCATACAAAGATTCTCGCCACCACAAATATTTCTTCTTTCTTCTTCTTAAGATTCAAAGAGACATATCTCCGCGTTCACAAAAACAGTTTAGACCAGTCTTATCTTATCATGGATTTGTAGGACAGCGTGGACAAGTATCATCTTATCAGCTGAGGCTTTTTAACATCGCAAAAAGAGATAAAAAAACATGTTTACACGATTTATCTACTTCATGGATTGAATTGTGTTTTAATTTTTTATTTTAATTTTTATGCTTCATGAAATTGCCAATTTCTTTTAATGCTTTTTATAATTGCCATTTTTTTTTATGCTTCTTACAAGGGTCAGATGAGCATTATCTATAGCATTATCTAAGTTATAAAGTACCTCCATACTCTCAATTAATGCAATTAAGATGGATATAGATTAATTTATTATTATTATTTGTTAGAAGATATAATTTATAGTAGGGATATTATCATCCTCTTTAATAGAAATCAATTAGAAAATGAGATAATCTATGAATTTAATAAAAAAAGATTAATGCCATTGCATGTAAGTGTTGAGGATTTATTTAATCATTGTGTTGTGATTTGTATGTATATCAATTGTATTTCATTGGTTATATATTTATTTTATGGCATTAGAGCATGTTGTTGTAAAAAGAACTATTGTATCAAGTGTGAAGCATATCATTTGTGTGTCCATTCCAAGTGTGAAGGAATTGTTGTTAGAAAAAAAGGATACACCACCATGGGAAAATTTATGAAATGTAGCTATTGTGCACGTGATATGCAACAACAGATCAATGGATGAGACGAGTATATCCTTTTGATATAAACGCTGGATCATTATTGCAGATGATTTCAAGCCAAATCGAGTGCCAAATTATGTGCCAAGTCAAAAAGAGTTGGGATCTTCAGATAAAGTACTCAATGAGATCAATTGGAGCGATGAGATCTTTTATGTCAATTCATGGCAAGAATTAAGGTAGGTTGCTTCTGCTAATATTGCTAGCAAATCACTTCACATCGATGGTGTAATTGATAGATTGGAGTAGTAGTAAGAGCAACAAAGAGCATTGACCCACCACCTATACAAAAGTCTTACAAATGTATGTCTATCAATCCCTACAAAGGTATTTCTCTATTCAATATTAGGTAAAAGTTTTATTAGGTGGAATTTTCGAAAAATGGAAACTCCTATAGAAAAAATTAATGGCATATCATTTTTGGGAATATCTTGTGTAGAGTAGGCAGTTAATCTATTACCCATATCCATGAGTATTAGTCACAATTGACGAATTTCTTATGATTTTGAATATTTCACTTAACACTCATTGCATTAAGCATTGCTCACAAGGGTGAAGAAGTGAAATCGAATTTATCGAAATGAATCACATGGTATCAATCATCACCTTCGGGCCTTGCCTCATTTTTCACACATGGAGGGTGAAAATTTGATTGCAATTGATAAATAAAAAATTATGAGGTATAGTGAAGGGCACGCAAGCAAATCTTAATGATGTTAAACATTTGATTGAATGGAAAAGCAAAGATGACAAAGCGAAATACATTATTGGTCTTTTTCTTTCATATTCAAAATTACATCATATTGATATGGAGAATTCATCTCAAGAAATTTCGGATGATTTGAATAAGTTGTTTGGTGCAAAAGTAGTAAATGGAAAATTTTCATTGAAGTTGCAATTATTTAAATTCAAGATATTTGTGGAAACTACTATGTGCATTCCTATAAATAATTTGAAACTGCTTATACAACAATTGACAAAGGTTGGTGCAAAGGTAGAAGATGTAACACTTTAGTTAAATAGTTTTTCATTCAACTGCTAAAGGATGTTGTTTTTATGTTAATTCAAATGTCTTCATAGAGTTTAGATGATATGATCTTAGTGCTTTTGGTTGAGAAAAAGAGGCAAGAAGATTCAAAATGAGATTCTCAAATAGAGTTATCATTATATTCAAAGAAAAGTACAACAAAGAGAATGACATGTAAGAGTGATATTGAGTGTTACTAATATGGAAAATTATATAGGTCATGCAACAATTAATTGAAAAACCCATGCTAGTGATCTTGTGAAAGGGAAGCTAAAAGAATCAATAAATATAGTCATTATTCAAGATCCGCTAGATGCTAACAATGGTGAAGACCTTGCCAAAGAATTCACATTGTAAATAAGTCCACTTTCAATACCATGAGGGATGTAGTGGAAGATAGATGTTCAATAGTTTGAGATGCTTGTGGATCGAAAAAATTATACCTCAATTGGGTTATGAGACATTCATGTGGGGATTATTGTCAAATAGTTTAAGATAGATTTGGGTATCAAGGAGTTCAACATCAAACCTTTAGAAGGGTGATGAGACACTTCATCTACAAATGGTGTCCCATGATATAGGGAACTTATATTATAGCTAGGAGACTATACCTTTTGGAGGAATAGGGAGCATTTTGAAGTATTCTTATTGATCCGAGCACTATCTTATTCAGTTAGATTTGATCCCCTCGAGTGTACATTTATGCCCCTCCTTAGTGGAACTAATGTATACTTCCTTGAAATCCTGGATATCTTGACTCATTGTTTGTAACCATTTTACTTCGACAATTACATCACAACCACCCATTACAATAATGAACATGTGGGATTTGAGTTTATAGTCCCCCATTTGAAGTTCCATAATCTCACACTTTCCACCCCATTCATCATGCCTACATTAGTTATCATAATTTGAATAGTATGCATTGCATGGATGTAACATAAGGCTTCTTTTGTATTTTGTTGATGAATGAAATTGTGGGTGTTCTTGCTATCAATTAAAATAATCACTTTTATATGTTTGATGTAGGCAATTGAAATTACGAACTAGGGAGTTGAAATTTTTTATAAAGCATTGCGGGAAATTTGAGGTTCCTCATAAGGAGTCTCTAGAGAAATTCCTTCTTGAGAAGGATGTGTGTCTTCTGCTAAATCTATCTCGATAGTGTCTTCATTTGAAATTTATTTAGGTTCCTTTGAATGGCCACACTAATTTGAAATAATTAATGTTGTTTACATTTATTCCTTTGTAATAATTCTCATCACAATTATAATAATGTTTTAGGAATTGGTGTTCTATGGATTCTTCCTAGTTCAACCTATGGTCCTTTAAGATACCAAAGGGGAGGGGGTTGTTGTAGGTGTCAAAGGGAGGCATGGGCGGTGAATAAATGGGGGTATTTTGTTTTCTTCATTGGACACCATATGTGCTTCTCTATCTTGTTGAGAAGCCTCCATCCAATCAGTTGGTTGAGCCATTAATTCCTATTCTTGAATCTCCTCCTTCAAACCAATAATAAAACAATAATGTTTTAGGAATTGGTGTTCTATGGATTCTTCCTAGGTCAACCTATGGTCCTTTACGGTATCAAAGGGGAGGGGGTTGTTGTAGGTGTCAAAGGGAGGCATGGGTGGTGAATAAATGGGGGTATTTTGTTTTTTCATTGGACACCATGTGCGCTTCTCTATCTTGTTGAGGAGCCTCCATCCAAGCAGCGGGTTGAGCCATTAATTCCTATTCTTGAATATCCTCCTTCAAACCAATAATAAAACAATAATGTTTTAGGAATTGGTGTTCTATGTATTCTTCCTAGGTCAACCTATGGTCCTTTAAGGTATCAAAGGGGAGGGGGTTGTTGTAGGTGTCAAAGGGAGGCATGGGTGGTGAATAAATGGGGGTATTTTGTTTTTTTCATTGGACACCATATGCACTTCTCTATCTTGTTGAGAAGCCTCCATCCAAGCAGTTGGTTGAGCCATTAATTCCTATTCTTGAATCTCCTCCTTCAAACTAATAATAAAACATTCTTTGAAATGGAATCAACATTTCCTCTATGAAAAATATAAATTGTTTGAAGTATTCTGTAAATTTTTCCATTGTTGCTATCTGGTGCAACTTGTTCATGCTTGCTAAATAATGAGTGTTTGTTTCAAAATGATCATAGATGGATTTGACAATTTATGTTTAGGAAATGTTCTCTCCTTAGGATTTCTTATGCCATTTCTACCATTGCAATGTTCAAATATATCCAAGTATAGCACACCCACTCAAAGTTTCATCAAGTCATTAGTATACCTTGGATGAAGAAGTAATATTCCATCTAACCTATCTTGTGGGATCAAAACTATCAAACTTGTTCAAATCTACATTAGGGTATTTATGCCACATATGGTTATGTTGAAGGGGTGGTATGTTGTGATGCTTTCCATATATGGAGGATTTCACACATGTTAGATCTATGTGGTGCTCTTTCCAATTGGTCTCATGGGGTAGGAAGTGTCATGTTAGCTTATTGAGTTGTTGTTGCATGTTTGTGACCAAAGAAACCTACATTCAAGGACTTATATCATAGCAATCTATGTGTTATTAGTTGAGTTGATATCACTAGCCCTGGAATCAAGATGATTGAATTGGTTTTCCAATAATGTGATTTTGTTATTCATGGTCCTGTTTCAAGTGGTTTTCATGGTGTTCTTTAGGCCCGCTAGAGGAGTTCCCAAGGATTTATACCAATGTGATCAACATTGTGCAACGAGTCTTTTGAGATAGGCGACCTGCAATAGTATGTCCTAGTCCATAAAAAAAAATGTTACTTGAGATTTGTACTAATGCAATTAACACTACACAGAGAATATTTTGAGATAGGTCTCCCACAACTGTATGAGTTGGTGCCAAGATCCTTTTTATTCCCATTGGAGCATTATTCTTGTCTGAGTATTACTACACTGACAAAATTCATAAATTCTAAATTTTCCAACTTGTTTTTAAATTTGCCAACTTTCTTTTTCGATTTTCCCCAGTTGTCATTTATGTAGAGGCTAAGGTTTATAGGGACCTAAGGAAAAATGATTGTCAAGTGCTATAGATATTTGATATACCTAATGGTTTCTAACAATAATACCTAGTTGAATAATTTCATGAAACATACTAAGGAGAATAAAATACACCCTTAGTTGTACTAATTGATTTCTTGGTACACAAGAGTGATCTCCTCAAGTGTTGTTCTTGGTGTATTCTAGCAATAGGACAATCAAGAGGCGGCTTATGTAAAACTAGTTTCAAGATAGTCTAGGTGGGTTTCCAATACACTCAAAGGTATGTGGAATATTGAATCCACAAATAGATTCTATCTAATATGAGACTACTTGAAAGAGATACCAATAGAGATATACAAGGGTGTCCAACCATGCGACTCCACTTGTATTCCTTGTCTATACTTCCCCAACTACAATTTTACCTAGTGAATGGAAAATATTTATGTTTAAAAGCACTTGAATGTGTCTTTATCCTAACATATTAAAATAAAAATAAAATCTATAATGTATGCATGTGTTAGCATAAGAAAAAATAAAATATATAATGTATGCATGTGTTGGCATAAGAAAGAGATTTGATATGACTTCTAATGTACTTAAATAATGGAAGCAATGATTAATAAGTAATTATTCAAGAAATGTAAAATGTGAAAATGTAAATGAGAGAGACAATAAAATATAACCCTTCATTAATAATTTAGAAAATATAGAACAATGTTCACAAGCCTTTTCAAACGATAAACCTTCACTTTATTTTTAATAATAATTATATTATTCAAATATATAGGTCAAAAGATATATATGTGTTGGCGGGGGTTTTGGGACAAGTTAGTTGCGTGGCACCACGAGTGCCGCAGAAGCTCAGAAGACATCGTGCAAGTGAAAGATGGAAAGCATGGAGGGAAAATAGAAAATTTTATGTATTTTATGTCACTTTTGTACTTTGGACCATATTTTGCAGATATTGGTCATTATTTTATAGGTTCAGTTAAGAATTGGTTAAGAGTTAGTTAGAAGTGGACCTTCAATGTAAAGGCGCAAGACTATAAATAGAAGAAGAATTGTAGATGTGGAAAAGGAGGAGAATGTGAATTGAGAGTTTGAGACTGAGTTGAACTGTGGATTGTTTTGAATTTGTGAATCATTGCACATAAGTAATATGATAAGGCAGGAGTTAATCTGAATTGTTGTCTCTTTTACCTTTTTCGATCTTACTATTTATGCAGTCTAATGGTGAATGCAATTTAATGTGCGGCATGGATCTATGATGCAATGTGTACTGCTTTTAAATGATGTTATTTATCTAGATTTGTTTGCGCAACAGTATGATTATTTCTGTTATGAATGAATGATTATGTTGATGATTAAGTAACTGGTCAGATATGGTAGATAAGTTGATGAATTGTCAATGAACATAGTCCTCTTCTATTCTGCGAAAACTTGGTTCCGACAGCTCTCCCTTGAACATCTCGGGTGAGGCTTCATCCACTTCACGGGTGTTGCTGGACATGGTAAAACCTGTCTGGGCCGGTGCTCAAGGAGATTGTGGTGAGCAAATCGTCGACAGAGTGGGAACCCCTATTGACTGGGTTTTGTTGGTTGGGTTTGCACCAACAAATGGTTTGGGAACCCCTGTCGATTGGGTTTTCCCTAACAAATGGTTCCGTTGTCGGGACCCTGTTGTGACTAAGAGGAGGATATGTGGCATCTGACGAGACCAGAAATTCAAGATTGGCTTAATCAGAAGATACTAGGATTTGCTGAGACAGAAAATTAGAACCCTGCACTGACGACAGACAAGTGGTTGGTGAGATACCTACACGATGGTCCTCACGAATATTTTTTCTCTAAGTTTCCCATCATATTGTACGAGTGGTTGGAGCGGTTCACTTACAAAAAGACAAAATTCCAAGGAGGAGAGCCAACTTCCTGAACCCTGAAACTGATCCAGGAGCTACAGGAAACTGACAACAAAGCATCATGGGTTGTTGCGGTTTGGCTGGATAGTATCCTAGAAGGATATATCACTGAATTCACAATCGACACTACCAAGTCCTACAATGAAGCAGAAAGGGAATTTTTCAACGAACCCAGAGGTAGGTTCTTGTTATCTTTGCAATTGTCAATTAAGATGCTTGTCTGTGAAAAGGGCATAATGAAGATGCACCTCGAGTAGTAGAACTCTGATGTGCGGAGGCGGTGGATAGCACAACGCAAGGGGGGAGATGAATGGGAAAATAAGGGGTAGATGGGTGCAAGTTTTGACGAGACTGTGAGGGAAGTCGAGGAAGAAAGTCGTATTATGAGGGGAGGAGAAAGGTTTCAACAAGAGAAGAGGCAAAGGACAAGGGAAGGTCCTACTGCGATCAAACACAAGATCACAAAGGAAGACCACACGGGACGAAGCGGACCTATAGTGACGAAGAGGCAACCAAACCCAGACTATGCCGAGGATAATAGTAAGGTCAACCCCCAGCAACAATGTACGCATGTCTCCGCGCACTACTCCACATTCGGGAAGAAACAAAAGTTCCACATCGACTTGGCTGATGTGCCAACAACATTATAGTAGTAGATCAATGTCTATAGGAAGAAGTCCTGGGATGGAGGGCGGCAACACAAAGTTACCTTTGTTCCATGGAAACGGGACCGGCGATCTCGAGCAATATTGGTTTCTATGCAAAGTGGTGTGGACTGTAAGACAAACTACTGACGATGATGTTAAGAAAGGTCAATTGGTGACTACTCTTTGGGGTCCTGCACTGGATTGGTACATGAAATTTATACAAGTTCCTATGGGGATCCCTACAAAGACATTGGATGAAGTCTGGAAAGTACTATTTGAAGAATTCATAAATCCTAAATCTGAAGCGCAGTATATTACAGAGTTAAAGGAGATTAATCAATTTCCTAATGAGACTGTTTGGGACTTCGATCAAAGATTTGAGACACTGATGGCAAGAGTCAGTTTTGATATGAGTGATGTTCAGCACAAAGAATGGTTTATCGTAGCATTGGTATCTCATATCCGGAAACCACTAATGCAGTAGAAGATCACGACACAGAGCAAGGCTTTGGAGATCGCAATGAAGTTAGAGGCTTTTCCAATTGGAGAAAGCGCAACTGGCTTGAACCAAAATCAGGTGCATCTAACGAACTTGACGCTTCAGTTACAAGACATTAAGAAGAGGAAAGAGAATCATGAGGATATTTAGTGCACTCGATGTCGTGTGAATGGACACACCAAAGATACTTACCCTGATTTCCAAAATTATCTGCTATCTAGGGTGTCTAACACACTGAGTTGCAGCAGTGTACCATGGTGTCGTATATGCCAAGTCTATGGGCACCGACATGACAAATGTGGTTACATGTAGAAGATGGTGATGAAGCCAACAAACCTATATTTTTCATTTTTTCGATCTGTGGGGCATGAAGATAAAGACTGTCATGCATATGAACTGCTTCAGGAAAGGATGTATGACTCATACTTTGTGAAGGGCGAAGATCATCGTGCAGTACATCAATCATAGCTGTAGCCTCAAGTGGTAAACTCTCAACCTCAACCACAGTATACAACACTGTTGTAGATGCAATTTATACCATCACAGCCGTAATCACAACCATAGTTTGCACCGCAACCACAGTTCACACCACAGCCATAGTATAGTCAGATGTCGGTGGCTCTGCGACAACCATAGTATGTTCAGGAAGTGCATTACGTTCAGCAGCAACCAAATCCCCCACCGCAATAATTGTCTCAGTCATAGTACCAGCAGCAAGGAGGAATCCACGGAGGATTCTGAGGAAGAGGAGGAGGCTTTGGTAGAGGAGGAGGAGGAGGCCACGAACTTGTCTAGTGTTACAGTTATGGGGTATTCAGGCATTACCAGAGATATTTCCCATAATTGCATTGTTCATGTACATACTACACCGTAATTGATCATACTATCGAGGACTTCCCACAGCTAATCGCAAGATGGTAGGAAGGAAATGTTCCTAAGTTGCAGAATCAAAACCAGTTGCAGAATAAAAATCAGCTACAAAACTAGAATCAGTTGCAGAACCAGGATCAAAATCAAATTTCACTTCAGAATCAGACTATGAATCAACCGATGAATCCACCATTGAACTATAATCCACCACTGAACCAAAATTCGTCAATGAATTAGACTCAAGGGTCGATGGTCGCGATGATCTCTGTAGAACCCAGAATGGAGGATATTGATGTCACTATTTTCACCCATGGGGGTGTGATGACAGGAGAGGATGGGCCCCGCCTACAGGTTCCATTGGCTTGGAAGAAGAAGGTGTCGTTTGATATCACAACTAAAAGAGATACATTCTTTGAAGCGCGGGAAGTGATCGGCAGAAATCTTGGTAAGTCACCTATTTATGAAATTCCCTCTGCTTTTGATTCTTCATTGGAGGCAGGACCATCGCGACAGCATGGTACCTTGCAGCACTTCTTTGAGAGTTTCTTGTCACTGGAAAAAGATCTTGGTGATCTTTCCGATATTGAGAATTTGTTGCACTGCCCAAGTAAGGAGCTGAAGCACTCCTCGGTGAACTCTTTGCATAAGAAAAAGATGGGAAAAGAAATGTGCATAAGCATTTAGATAGGGGACTATGAAGTAGATTCAGTCATTTTGGATCTCAGCTTAGATGTGAATATCCTAACAAAGAAGACGTGGCAGAAGATGGGGAGGTCGACATTGGGTTGGTCCCCTATGTAGTTGTGATTGGCTAATCGAACCAAAGTACAATCAATCGGGCATGTGTCGAACCTGGTCATAGATGTTGAAGGTATGAAGACCTACACTGATTTCAATATGATTGAATTTGTTGATGGGGGAGGTTCCTATCCTGCATTGTTCGGTATTGGATGGGCCAATGATAATATGGTAGTAATTAACTTTAAGAATAGGATGATGACATTTGAAAACCACGACATTCGAGTCATTGCTCCTATGGATCCAAACGAAGGGCGAAGATATATTGAGCCCATGAAAGATGAAGTTTATAGGGGATGGGATCATGCTTACAACATTTTAGAGGACTACATCCACCCAACTGCTAATGGATAACTTGGTTGGCACAATGCTATTTATGTTTCCTCCAATTCTGACAATGTATTAGAAAACTAGCAAAGTCACATGCACGAGGTGTCAGTCAGGAAAAGTGGTTTGATCACACAGTCGTTGTGCCACATCGCGACTGATATTGTCAAATTACAAATTTATGAAGGGCTTCCTGAGTCGTCCACGTTCTTAATGGAGTTTGAAGAGAAGGTATTAGAACCACAATGATTGTTGGCACTGGAGGAATCACTAAAGACTACTCTAGCACGCTGGTGGGAAACTCATAAAAAAACAATTAATGGATGGGCGTAGTGTCGATGGTTTATGATAGTGTGCTTCGGTGATGCATAAATATATCATACTGGGAGGTACGACGGATGAAATGACCCCAACGATCATTTTATGGAATGCCAGACTTTGTGGGTGTCGTGACCGAAGGATGAATTGGTACATGCCTTTGTCCACACATTGGATGAAATTCCAAGATCATGGTATGTATCGGTGGAATTGCGTAGAGAAATAACCACTTGGGAGGAGCTAACTATTTTCTTTTCTTATACCTTTAGTTTCACGGATGCCAATCCCGATGTCCACAATGCACTTCAGATCATCCATGATGTGGTATTAAAAGTAGTGCCAGTTGCATATCCAGTGGATCCACATGCACGTTGCCACAAATAGTCGATGATGGAATGTTATAATGTGTTTGGTGGACCTGAGGATGATGATGAGCTACAGAATATCAATATTCCAGAAACAGAAGGAAATAGGGATGTCACAACACTAGATATACTGACCGATCCCATGAACCAGCCGCTGAAGATTAGAAAATTCAATATTGGGACAAAGGAGAACCCAACATTTGCAAGTGTTGGGGACTACTAGGACGAAGAGAATATGGCAAAAGTCATGGATCTGTTGCATGAATTTCAATATTTGTTTCCAACCAAATTCTCTAAAATGAAAGGGATACTGGGATTTGGGAGAGATGAAGATTCCATTAAAACGAGATACGAAACCAGTAAGGTAGAGGTCGTATTGCTTGAATCCACGATATAAGGAAAGGGTTAAAGATGAGCTATATAGGAAGATGGATGATGGAATAATTGATCTAGTTGAAGAATCAGAGTGGATCAGCCCTATGGTGGTCCGAGATAAGAAAATAGGTGAAGTTTAGACCTGTGTCGACCTAAGAAAATTGAATGATGGCTATATGCATGATCCATTTCTGACACCATTCACTAATGAAGTACTCAAATGAGTAGGCGATCAGGAGATGTACTCGTTTACAAATGGATTTTCTGGTTATGACCAGATAATAATCTAAAAAGAAGATCAACATAAAATGACATGTGTCACTGAATGGGGCTGCTTCCAATACACAATGATACCTTTTGGGTTGAAGAATGCACCTACGATATTTTCTCGGGTTGTTTTCGTTGCATTCAAATATTTCATTCAGAATTTCCTACAAGTTTATATGGATAATTGGATAGTGTATGGTCTAATTAAGGATCATCTGGAAAACCTGCTACTAATGCTGGAAATATGTCGATAGCATCAGATTGCGCTGAACTCAAGAAAGTGCATTTTTTCACACCTTTTGGAATGTTGCTAGGTCACATTGTTTGCAATCAAGGATTGTTGGTTGACCCTACGAAGATAGCGCTCATTTTGAGCTTTCCACCACTGGAAAATGTGAAGATGCTTAGGGCGACACTGGGACACACCAGGTACTATTGCAAATTCATTATAGGGTATGCTACGATTATTGCCCCTATGGATAAACTATTGAAGAAAGATGTTTCATTTGTATGGAGTCCAGAATATCAAGGAAGCTTCGACACACTGAAGGACAAGATGGCCTCAACACCAATACTTGTGTTCCTAGATTGGAACAAGGAGATTCATGTCCATGTGGATGCATCATCTGTTGCACTGGGTGTGGTACTCGCTCAACTAGGGGAAGGAGATCTTGATCAACCGATTTCTTTCACTAGTCAAAAGTTATCATTTGCAGAGAAAAATTATATGACCATAGAAAGAGAAGTTCTGGAAATGGTATACACGCTATAGAAATTCAAGCATTACCTCTTAGGTGATCATTTTAATATGTTTACCTACCATTCTTCTTTGAAGTACCTAGTCAATAAGCCTATGTTGGAGGGGAAGATATGTCACTGGATACTTCTCTTTCAGTAGTTTGATTTTGAAATAGTTGTGAAGCCGAGTCGCTTGAATGCTAACCCTGATCATTTATCCCAGATTGAGACAAGCAAAGAGGCAACAAACATTAACAAAGGATTTTCGGATGCGCAATTGTTCAGAGTTGACATAGCAAATGATTATTATCACCAAATAATCCAGTTTTTGGTGACAGGAGTCGCGCCGGAAGATTTCTCAACAAGACAGAAGAACCAATTGGTAGTCAAGGCCTTATATTTTTAGTTGATTGCTGGGAAGTTATACAAACTTGGCTCATATGAGATTTTGCGGTGATGTTTCCTACCCCATGAAAAATGAGAGATTTTAGAGGAAGCTCATGCAGAAGTTGCTGGTGGACACTACGGAGGATGAGATACTGCAAGAAAGGTGCTTCATGCAGGGCTCTAGTGGCCCACTTTACATAATGATGTGACATATTATGCGTAGATCTGCGATATCTGTCAACGCACTGGAAAACCATCATAGCGGGATGAGATGCCACTAGTGCCACAAGTAACCTTGAAACCTTTTGATAAGTGGGCTATGGATTTTGTGGGTCCAATCAACCCACATGGGAAGAGAACTAGTGTGCAGTACATAATCACAATGACAAACAACTTGACGAGGTGGGAGGAGGTTGTACTAGTCATGGATTACAAAGCTGCGACATCATCAAGGTTCCTATTTGACAACATCATGACATGCTTTGGATGTCCAAGGATATTGATGAGCGACCAAGGCGGTCACTTCATCAACCGCACAATAAGTGTGCTGACAGAATAATTGCAAATACAACATAAGAAAAGTACATCATATCATCCACAGGAAAATGGAACAGTAGAAGCTTTCAACAAGATATTGGAGCATGTGCTTACAAAGGTATGTAATGCTAACTGCGATGACTGGGACTTGAAGTCTCCCGTAGTACCGTGGTAATATTGTACCACTTGCAAGAGATTGGCATGGAAATCACCATTCAAATTGATATATGGGAAAGAGACAGTCATACCTATGGAGTACTTTGTTCCCAGTCTGTGCATTGCAGCAATGACGTGCATGGATGATGAAGCAGTGCTATAGAAGCGCACGGTTGTTACACCAAAATATCGTCACCATCATGTTATGAGATAGGTATTCCCTTGTCTGCTTCAATCCCTCAAATTTTTCCCCAGAGAAATGACAAGAAAAAGTATCCCCTTACAATTTTTCCTTGTTTTGAGCTGGTAACGCTCCTCTTCCATTGACAAAAAACATTACCGAAGTGGTGCTAGGGAAACACCGCTCCTGATACATGAGCAAAGAGAGGTTCCACCGCTTCTATAACTACTGTAAGAAGTGTTACCCCCTTAGCACCGCATGTTTTCTTCATTGGAAGAGCGGTGCTTGAGTTTTCAAGGAAAAAAGAGAAGCTTCGAGAGGCTTCTCAAAGTTGACCTCCATGGAGTATCATCCCTATGGTTTAGGACCAGCTAGAGCTCAAGATCCTCCCTTTTAGGATCTTATCTCCATATCACCCATGAGATCCTCAACCATACCTATCCTCCCATGCCTTTAAATACTAGCTCATTCCCCATGGGGAAAAGGAGGAAGAATTCTGTTGCATACCCAAACTCTGTCAAAACCATTCTTGAGTCTTTGGAGATAAGGTGAAGTTACAGGAAAGGACCCATTGGAAGAAACTGTCAAAACCAAGGCATGAAGGTTGTAGTCTCTCCAGTAATTTCTAATAAAAAATGTCTTTTCTTTCCCATATTTACTGTTTCATGTGTTTATATTGCTTGATTCATTGGTCACAAGCATATATCTTGTTGATTATATTGTATGCTATCGTGTTTCTCTTATTGTTTTCCATCTTTTATAGGTTCTTCTACATGGATAGCGAGGGAAACCTTTGAGACAAGTATCATGGATTTTCATTCAACTGATTAACCAGATCTAGGGGAAGTTTAACATTTGGTGTTTGTGTTTTATTCTAGACCTGAACCATTCAGATCTAGGGAACCAACTCTTGTCCTTCCAAGAGTGAATTCCAAGTGGTCGATTCGGATTCATCCATGGTTGATCCCACTCTTCCTTTGAAGAGTGAAGTTAAAGTGGTCGAGTCGATGTCATCTCCACCCAATCGCACTCTTTCATCAGAGAGTGTTAAAACTGAAGTAGTCGCTTTGACCAAATCTTCATCTTGTTCTTCTCTTCCAGTAGAGAATGAACTGAAACTTGCTGAAGTTTTTATGCTTCGTTCTGATTGTTTTCGACAAGAGGAAATTTTGTCTGTTTTGATAGAACCCTATCCAAGTAATTAGGTTATTTCCTTTGATTGGAGTAACCTAACAGAGTCTCGTATTCATTCGAGTGTTCCTTTCCATATAGTTGTAAATGTTACAGCTAGGTGGATGCTTTGCACTATTGTTGATGAAGGGGATTCTGTTAGTATTCTATCCTCAACTACTTGGCAAGCTTTAGGTTCACCTCATCTTGTGCCGGCTACCGATCAGATATTAGCTTTTAATTGAAATCCTACTGCACCTTTAGGGACCCTTCCTCATTTTCTTATGACATTAGGAGGTAAAACTGTCTGTATTGATGTTATGGTGGTCCAAGGTCCTTTAGATTTCAATATGCTCCTTAGACACGATTATGTTTACGCTAAGAAGGTTGTAGTGTCCACACTCTTTAGAGTTATGCATTTTCCCCATGATGGGAATATTGTGACCATTGATCAACTTTCCTTTGTTACACTTGACCATTGAATCAATCCTAGTAATCAGACTGCTACCCTGAATGTGCCTCATGTTCTTGTGATTCCTTCCCCTTCTTCTAGTTAGCTTCTTTCCATCATAGGTAAAATGGGGGGCATGGCTCTAGTCTATGGACATCATACTAGAGTTAAGCCGCTAGCTTTTATGTAAGGGGGGGAATCTACCAACCTCTGGATATCATGTTGGGTAGGAGTAGGTTTATGAGCATTGTTCTTTTTCTATTTCAAGCTCATTAAAAGATGAAACAGATGTCCTCAAACATAGTTATTTTCTGTTTCAAGCTTGCATAAAAATGAAAAAGATGCTTGTGAGCATAGTTCTTTTTCTATGTCAAGCTCGTTAAAAAATGGAACAGGTTGGTGAGCATAGTTCCTTTTATCTGTGTCAAGCTCGTTAAAAAATGAAACAGATGCTTGCGAACATAGTTCCTTTTCTCTGTGTCAATCTTGTTAAAAAATGAAACAACTTGTTGAGCAAAGTTCCCATTCTATGTCAAGCTTGTTAAAAAATGAAATGGATGTCCTCAAGCATAGTTTACCTTTTGGTTTCAAGCTTGCAAGAAAATGAAACCATTCCTGAGCATAGTTCATTTTCTATTTCAAGCTCGTTAAAAAATAAAGTAGGTTTCCTTAAGCATAATTTACCTTTTGGTTTCAAGCTTGCATAAAAATGAAACCATGTTTCAAGCATAGTTATTTTCTGTTTCAAGCTTGTGTAAAATTGAAACAGGTCATTTTGAGCATAGTTCTTTCTCTGTTACATGCTCATTAAAAAATGAAGTAGATACCCTGAGCATTCTTTTAATCGATCTTTGAGCTCGTTAAAAAAAGTAAGATGGTGTTGAGCTTATTTTTCATTTTTCATGCTCTGGTTAAAACATGAAAAATGGTTTGAGCTTAGTTTAGTACTTTTTCGTGCTCTGGATTCAAAAATGAAAAAGTTTAATAAAGTCTTCTTTAAGCTCTTTTCGAAATCTTAAAATGTGAAAAGATTGTTGAGTGAACTTGTCTTCTTCACGCTCGTAAAAGGACCTGAAGATTCATCTTCCTGGTGTTACGGAGAGAAATTCCTATGGCTTGGGGTACCACAACAAATAGCTTAACTCCAGAAATCAATCCTTTCCAATATGTAAGAGAAATCAAATATCTAACACTAAAGGATCAGACCTCGTACCTTATTCCAGAAGGTTGAAGTAGATCCCCGTTGAGCTTTCCAAATTCAACTTGAATTGATGAATCACTTCCTCAACAACAAGTAAACAAGACATGCATACTATATATATTGGTGTTAGATCTACTCTAGCATATATAATCAACAATGTATAAGCATTTGAAATCATCCATGGATAAAATATTCATTCAAACATACATTATTGGACAGCAAAAGATATTTCTATTAATATAAAATCAGAGATTACAATGAATACAACCTCTGTCGGCACGTCTGCGAATCGAAGAAATCGAATCCCCCACTTGGGCCTCCACTACCTCAATCCTCCATCTCTCGATAGCAAGCTCACAAGCAAAAGGCAAGATTGGGAAGAACACCAAAGTGCTCTAAGGGACAAAGGGATGCAGACTCAAGCACAAGTTCCAGCAACAATGGACTATAGTTTATTTTCTATCAATTCTCTTATGCCTTCAATGTATCCAAAGAGTTCTTTATATAGCTTTTCAATGGGGTACTGAAAGGTTGAATCTGAGCGATCTCAAGGAATATGGAAGTCTAGGATATAGGTGAGTCGGATCCATGTCAAGGAAAACTCCAAAAGGATTTGGATTTTGTACACATCCCGATGTACGCAGTTTTAGTGGTCAAACCTGCGTATATACGTGATAAGGGGCTTAAAAGTCGCGTATAGCAATTTTCACATGTTTAAAGGGATGGTCTAGGAAACATCAAAGGACAAAAAATGGTCCAAGGGGTCTAAAGAGTCTACAGGGGGATAGGGGAAGGCCATACAAGTGTGATTCACCTAGTGTGGTAAAATCAGCTATAACAGATGCCCCCTAATGTGTGAGGTCAGAGGGGTCATACAATGGCCGAAATACATTATAAGTCCATCCCAGAAGTGGAGTGATGAAGGATCCCAAATGGAAGACCAGCCACCCAATCAGCATAGTACAATGATACAACTCTATAAATACATAAAGCAGTCCCATATACATAAGAGTACATTGGCCATGAATAGGCATGATACAAAACATCACATAAGTGGTCATCGCCATGTACAATATACATAGATCAGAATCTCCATGATGAAGATATACAAAGGATCATGATCTCCATAATGGCTGAAGATATACAATGGATCAAGATCTCCATAATAGCTAGAAATGTTTGACATATACTGGAATCAAGTCACGAGAGCTAAAATCTCATGAACACTAGCACGATCAAGGGAGTAGCATATAATATATGCCACCAATCTGGAAGGTCTTCTACAAAAACCGCTACGAGTACATGTCCTACTGTGTGAATAGAGGTGTCGAGGTCGAACATAGTAGTCCATCATTCGATTACCGGTCATTGATGTATATCGTTAACAGATGCGAGATCACCCACCGATAATGATAATGGGAATCAAAGTACTAGAGTGAAAAATAACAAGTGCAAATAGATGTGTTGAGGTCAAACACTTGAGAGGATCCATTGATCAGGGGACATTAATGTATTCCCAAAAACTGTCAATGGCGAGAGAACCTGCCACTGATGACTGCAAGTCTCAAGGCACTAAAAGATGACTCTAGATTCCAATCCCAGAATAAATGATCTGAAGTAAATGGGATGAAATACACTGGAAGGAGGGCATTAAGGCATCCCCCATCATCCAACACGAGGTACTCAGCAAATCTGTATAATGTGGAAGGACTCGATCATAAGGTGCACGAACTAGTAACTGTACCGGGCATGGCCAACATGCAAAGTCAAGATAACCAAGGAATGACCGACTTAGGTTTCAACTTCCTTCAAACAAGAGAATAACGGTGAATGGTGATTGAATAAAGGCAGCATAGACTTGATATTAAAAACTGGGACATCTCTACGACACAGGAGGCATCGACAGAGGCTCCATGGGGACTAGAAGCTTAACCAGTCAATGGAGATAAAATCAGATAAATGAGTACAGCTCCTAAAGTCAAACTATCAACCCAACCAATAGATGTGATATATAGTGCTCTGTTCGAAGGTGACACGACTCGACAACTACCAAAAGATAACATCCTTCCTTGTCCGGCTTTTTGGTTTTTAAAATTTTTTTTTTGACTTTTTCAAATATTTAAAAAGCTTGGAAAAGAATAAAATTGCTTTATAGTTATAGACTAGGCAGAGATGAGTGTCATAATGGGAAAACAAACTAGTTCCAAGAAGTGGAACATACCTATGATCAATGCAAGGATACATTTGTAGGATAGCGACACTCGGGGGAAAGTCCCCTCCTAGTAAAAATAGGGAATCAAGTTGCAAAGGATATATAAAATGGCTCTGCATGGCTAGACATGAGACAAGCTCGGGCTATATGGCTGAAAACGCAATGTCAGGGAAGCCGGCGTAAGGCTCAATAAGGCAGGCAAAGCTCATGATAATGCAATTACAACTTGACACAAGGGAGTCCTGAGGAAACAGGCCAGCAAAAAGATCAACAGGAGTATGAAGCTCTTGCTCAAGGACATGGCGGGACTAAAAGGGACTCCCGGACCTAAATGAGGACTCATAGCATGGGTACCAAATGCAAAAGGGAGCTAACTAGGACACCCATGTATAGGAAAGCTCTACCACTCACATAGTACCACTTCTAACAACAACATGAAGGTTCTGTGATACCATGGAATGGGTTCGTACCTAAGGTTAAGATGAAATGGTCATAAGGAAATGCATAAGTGCAAGTGAATGTGATATCCTAACCTATATGCAAGTTTAGACATGATACCTGTGATAGGAATGAACAGGTCAAAACCTTGGAGAGAGTGTACAAAAACTGGATTCTACATGACAACCATATTAGTCCAACACAAACCAAAATAGTCAATAAATAATCTAAACTATAGGATATAGGGAGGAATGATCATGGCAAATGCACCCAAAGGAAACAATACGGTGAACGATGGGACATAAAAAAGAAAAGTAAGGTGTAGACCCAACGTTCATGCATCCACTACCACCCCTGTGAGGGTGACCACCAGTGTAAAGACCAAGATAAGGGAGTCAACATCCTCCACAAATGGAGTAGAGGGAGAAATGTGACCACTCCCAAACTATGAGCATGGTAAGGGGCAGTGATGCCCCCAAGTCCGACACTAGGGTCTGTACTAGGACCAAGGATGAGTGATAGGATACCAAGCATGCTGAAAATAAAAGGACTTGAACTCAAGAGAGCATAAATATACTCAAGTAACCACGATCCCAAAGGCCAACTAGCGCATAAAGAGCACACTCCTAAGAAAATATACAACCAAAATACAAGCAAGTATGTGAGCTCTCGAATGCAGCAAGTATGTCTTGCCTAGGAGAGGCTCGAAACTCCCATACACTACAAGCGAAGGTACATAACCAATTATAGTGGCCCTCAGCTTCAACGCATAAAGAAACTGTGCTGTCTGACCTCTACTTGGCCAGGACACCTATAGAATAACCTCTGTAAGTACCCCCTCGATAACCTAGGTAAGGAAACTAAGGTCACCTCAATATAATCAATGCTCAGGCAGACATTCACAGGCGGGATCGACTGTATGGGCAGGGTAGCAAATCTCAAAACTCTTGAAAGAGCCCCTAGATACGAATACAATCCTGGAAATATCTCCGGTGCTACTCAGTTATGACTAGGGCTCATCCCAATCAATAACTGCTCACACTGCCTCGTGCTTAACTCCCTTGTAAGAGGAGGATCCTGAGAAACACTAATTATATAAAGGAATTTCACACTCTCACCTGGACAGACACATACATGTTGTTGTTTAGTGGTCTTGGAGAATTTACTCACAATGAACTATTCCAAGACCCTAAAACCTAGTCTTTTTGGTGCACCCTATAAAATAAAAGAGTGTAATTCATTTTAAATTATGCATTGATTTTAATTGGTTGTAATTACTCAAAGGGAAATGGCCATGCAACTAATGAAGTTATGACTCAGGAGTGAAGTAAATATGCACACCATAACAAACAATGCTAAGTGCAATCTTTGTCAAATGAAAAATAAGGTATGCCACTACATGAGATGCATATATATATATATTCATTTCTAAATGCCAATGCAATCCTTCCTATATGAAATACTAAACACCACTCTAATCCAAGCAATCCAATGCAAGTACCTCCTCAAATCCATATGCAAAAAAAACAACTACCTTGTATTTTTCAATATAAAAGAATGAAAAATGCAATAAAAGTCATCTAAAAACTCTCAGTCTCTGTAGCAAGTATAAAACACAGGCCTAGCAAGACACCGAGACAAAAAAGAGTAATGCACTAATGGAAAAACAAAAAGGATAAATGAATAAAACTACTTTCAAAGAAAAATCAATGAAAAAGCGGTCTCTGGTCACAAAAGAAGCATCCAACAGACAACATTAGACCCAAGGAAGACCCAACCACACTCACAACCCACCCAGCAACTTCCCACAACACCAAACTCACCAAAAGGGAGGATGTACGCAATTGTTTAAATAACAACTGTGTATATAAGTGACTTTTGGCCAAAAACCTGCGTGTATACACGGATTTTGGCCAAAAACCTGCGTGTATACACGGATTTTGGCCAAAAACCTGCGTGTATACATGAATTTTGGCCAAAAATCCACGTATGTACGCAAATTTTGGCCAAAAACCTGCGTATACAGAGAAGTGAGTGGTAAAAAGCAGGCCAAGGGTCAAACCAATAAAGGGGAGTGTCAATGGATGAACATACTATAAAATGCAACACAGAAACAAGGAGAAACAAAGAGCAAGTCAAGAATATCAAGCCCATTGTGCCCCCAAACCCCAAATACAAACAAGGAATGTCCCCAGTGGAGTCACCAATTCAGTTACGGAGAGAAATTCCTATGGCTTGGGGTACCACAACAGATAGCTTGACTGTAGAAATCAATCCTTTCCAATATGCAAGAGAAATCAAATATCTAACACTAAAGGATCAGAACTCATACCTTATTCCAGACGGTTGAAGTAGATCCCCGTTGAGCGTTCCAACTTCAGCTTGAATTGATGAATCACTTCCTCAACAACAAGTAAACAAGACAAGCATACTATATATATTGGTGTTAGATCTACTCTAGCATATATAATCAACAATGTATAAGCATTTGAAATCATCCATGGATAAAATATTCATTCAAACATACATTATTGGATAGGAAAATATATTTCTATTAATATAAAATCAGAGACTACAATGAATACAACCTCTGTTGGCACGTCTGTGAATCGGAGAAACTGAATACCCCACTTGGGCCTCCACCACCTCAATCCTCCATCTCTCGATAGCAAGCTCACAAGAAAAAGGAAAGCTTGGGAAGAACACCAAAGTGCTCCAAGGGACAAAGGGATGCAGACTCATTCACAAGTTCTGACAACAATGGACTATAGTTTCTGTGCTCTCAATTCTCTTATTCCTTCAATGTATCCAAAGAGTTCCTTATATAGCTTTTCAATGGGGTACTGAAAGGTTGAATCTGAGCGATCTCAAGGCATATGGAAGCCTAGGAGATAGGTGAGTTGGATCCATGTCAAGGAAAACTCCAAAAGGATTTGGATTTTGTACACATCTTGATGTATGTGGTTTTAGGGGTCAAACCTGCGTATATACGCGATAAGGGGTTTAAAAGTCACGTATAGCAATTTTCACATGTTTATAGGGATGGTCTAGGAAACATCAAAGGACAAAAAATGGTCCAAGGGGTCTAAAGAGTCTGCAGTGGGACAGGGGAAGGCCATACAAGTGTGATTCACCTGGTGTGGTAAAATCAGCTATAACACCTGGTGATTGTTTACTCCTTTTTCGCACCAGGGGGTACTACATACAAAAAAGGTACACTCGAGCCAATCATGACTGGAAGAGTTATCTCAAGTATTATATTATACTTTTTCGGGCCTTAGGGACTAAATCATACGAAAAAGGACCCCGTCAGAGTCTTCTTTAGTTTGTTCAGTCTCTCTAAACATGAACTACACTGAGTCTTCTTTCACTAGTATCATTAAATTAAACATTGAAAAACCCCTTTTGGGGAATGAACCCATCCTTTCTCAGGTTCATAAAACATGTGAATTTGGAATTGTCTAAAGGATGAGCTATATCAAGCATTTGTTACCCTCTTCCAGCTCGTTAAAATACAAAGAGGAACTCATCAATCATGATGGGGAAATTAAGGGAAAGGGAAAACATTTTGCAATAATGGCAATTGTTAGTCACCTTTGAACATGGAACTTGTCTTCATTTCATTCAGTCAATTGGGTATTCAACTTGTCTTTGATTCGATCCACTTTCATGAGTCATGCCACTCCTTTGATTCTTTTAAAGAATGCATTGTCCGTTTTTGTATTGTGTTTCGCCTCGTCAAGTCAATGCTTCCAAGTCTTAGGTCATGCCACTTTATGTTTAAAAGGGAAACTATTTTGAGAATTTACACCTGTAGTCAAAACAAATTTTTGCATCAGCTACTTTTGAGTTAGTCCTATGGTTACATCATACTCAAAATTCCATAACTTTTTCCCGAGTTTCATGTTGTCGATGTGGGATTCATCATGGCCCTCCTTCGACGAGACTATTCTTATCAAAATCAGCTCATCATCTAGGAATTAGTCTTAGAAACAAGTTTAGTACCTTGAAATCTATATGCATTAATGACAGATTTTCTCACTCTCGACATAGGTTCACATCATTGACCTTTGATCAAAATATTTGATTGAGTGTTCGACATAAAATCATCTATTCACACTCAGGAGATTGTACTAGGGTACCTTGGGAATCATTGACATTAATGGTGATCTCCCTTGCACTTGTTAACAGTTCTCATCATTGATTGGTAATCAAGTGGTTTCTATCATTTTCGACATTAGAACATTGTAATCACATGGATAGAATCATACATTGTGGAAGAAAGAGACGAAGACCCTAGGTACTTGTTAAGCACTCATTGCTTTCCCAAGGTTGCAATGGAGTATTTGTATGAGTCCTAGCATGGATCCACATTTGTATGTTCGTGGTTGTGCTCATATTTGCATCTGTATGACATAGATCTACATTGTATGTCTGGTAGCTATGTCCAAATTTGAGTCTTCTTCACATTAATCTACGCTGTATTTTAGTAGCCATGACTTTTTTGTATCTTACATGGATCTGTGTTGTATTGGTCAGCAGCCATGTTGTGAGTCATTTGGGACAAATGTAAAAGGTGCTACAGAAAGTTTGTGATGCTTGAGAAGTTCCTACCTTTAGACCTTTGCCTTGATACTACACCTTGTTCTTTCAAAGTATTATTCCTATCATTTCCCTCTAGCCATCATACTTTGGGGGGCATCTCTGTTACACTGAAATCTCGTCACCATCATGTTATGAGATAGGTATTCCATTGTCTGCTTCAATCCCTTAAATTTTTCCCTGGAGAAATGATAGGAAAAAATATCCCCTTACAATTTTTCCTTGCTTTGAGCTAGTAACGCTCCTCTTTTATTGACAAAAAGCATTACCCAAGTGGTTCTAGGGAAAAACTGCTCCTAATACATGAGCAAAGAGAGGTGCCACCGCTTCTAGACCTATTGAAAGAAGAATTACCCCCTTAACACCACCTGTTTTCTTCATTGGAAGAGTGGTGCTTGAGTTTTCAAAGAAAAAAGAGAAGCTTTGAAAGGCTTCTCGAAGCTGACCTCCATGGAGCCTCATCCCTATGGTTTAGGACCAGCTGGAGCTCAATATCCTCCCTTTTAGGATCTTATCTCCACATCACCCATGAGATCCTCAACCATACCTATCCTCCCATGCCTTTAAATACTATCTCATCCCCCATGGGGAAAAGGAGGAAGAATTGTGTTGCATACCCAAACTCTGTCAAAATCATTCTCGAGTCTTTCGAAGCAAGGTGAAGTTAGAGGGAAGGAGCCATTGGAAGGAACTCTCAACACCAAGGCATGAAGGTTGTAGTATATCCACTCATTTCTAATAAAAATTGTCTTTTCTTTCCCATATTTACTATTTCATGTGTTTATATTACTTGATTCCTTGGTCACAAGCATAGATCCAGTTGATTATATTGTATGCTATCATGTTTCTCTTGTTGCTTTCCATATTTTATAGGTTATTCTACAGGGATAGAGAGGACAATCTTTGAGATAAGTATCATGGAATTTCATTCAATTGATTAACCAAATCTAGGGGAAGTTTAACATTTGGTGTTTGTGTTTTGTTCTAGGGCTCGAACCATTCAGATCTAGGAAACCGGCTCTTGTCCACAAGAGGTGCGTATTTCTGGATAATAGCAGTATAGTTGCTACATCTTGAAGAGAACTTCTTTATCGCAGTTTCCATTAGCGCGTCGAGATGGATCACTAGAAGGCTTGGCATGATCAACACATAAAGAACAAATAGTTTCAACAAGGAGATTTGGTACTAATGTACGACGGTAAATTCCTGAAGCATCCAGGTAAGCTACATATACATTAGTTAGGTCCATATCTTGTTAATTCTATTACTTCTGGAGGCACAGTCAACTGCAGTAGTTAGATGGAATGATGCTACCAAAGCTGGTGAATGGTATTCAATTGAAGCCTTATAGGGAAGGACCAGAACCGAGCAACTAAATATATATATAGGATTATGGATGAAGGGACAATGTACCAAGAGGAAGTGGTTGCGCAAAAGTAGGAGTTAGTAGCGCAAGTAGGAGGTCATGGTGCGATAGCCACAGGGCTGCAAGCAGACATCACATCAATAATCAATGAAGACAGTTAAAGTAGTTAAACAATGACAATTTTAGAAGTGAGGTGTAATGATAGTGGATCCAATCGGTGCATTGGTAGAATCGACGACAAATTCAGGTAGTTAATGAATGATTTAGTCATGATGATCGAATTAATGTTATAATGATGATGTCTGAGTTGAGTTGGCGCTACAAGAGGAAGCCTGTTATGGTGAGAAGAAACCATTGAGTAGAATTGAATTATGTTGAGTTACAGAAGTTACCAAGTTGTCAAGAGGGCTATTGAAAAATGCTAAGCAGAGTAAGGAAGTTTCTCAGTCCGAAAAGGGTGTGAGCTTAGCAAGTTGAGAGGGGAATTGGTATAGTATGTAGAGAAACCTAGACACCATTGAGATTTTGAGTGAGTGAGATTCACCGCTTAGACTAGTTGCAATTGAAGAATAAGTCGTAGGTATGTAGGTTGGCTCGTCGACGAAGAGGAAGGCACAAAATCCTATCTCACTGGTATCACAGAAGTAAAGGACTAGAATGACCACAAGGACGCACGGAGAAGGTACACCATAGATTGGTCCATCGAGCCTTGGAGTTATGGATTCTGTTGTTAGAGAAGGGATATATATCAAGGAAATCCTTGGCCACATCCCTCCTAGTTTCCCTGGTGCGCAGGCGAGGAAACCCACAAAGAATCAAAGATACCATATCAGAATGCCAACGATACAAGAAGGGATGGTATGCACTTATGATATTGTATCTGCATTGATGCAGCTGAGATATGAAGACCACGACCTTCTTGCCTTAGAGGATGTCATGAAGGAGATATATCTACCAATGGTACCAGTAGAAGGTGCCCTGATAGAGCGTATTCCACAGGATTGGACAAAGCTGGACTACGCGGGTTGATCAATAAGCCACACTTTGGGTGGCCAACTGAGGCGAATGCATGTGTGAAACAACTATTGGCATGTTTTAATGGTGAATATTTATGACTAGATGAGTGGGTCGCAGTCACTGTGAAATTTATTTCCGCAATAACGAGGATACCCAAAGATGGGCCAGACCCTTCACAGTATATCTAAGGCAAAGATAATGACAGAAAGTTTGCAATGAATCTAAAGAAACGTTATTCTCTAGAGCATGATGGGATATCTTACCACATTGATAGCATAAATGATCACGCAGTCCGTATTGGTGCCAGGATTCTAGCTAGTAAAGTAGTAACGAAGAACCACTCGGTTCAGTGTAATTCCGGGGTGGTCGCATGTGCTGATTTATGTGTGCAAGGCACACAAACAAATTGGTCTCTTTTTCTGTTGAACCATCTAGTGGAGGATGCAGAGGCTGCATAGGAGGGTGCAAGATCATTTACATATAGTTGGTTCCTCATCTTGATTGCACTAGTAGCTTGGATGGAACCAGAGGATTACCAAGGGATGGATGTCAAAGTGGTAGAAGTATGTAAATGTGCAAGATATCAGAACTTACGGTGGGTTAAGGATGCAGAGAGAGTGGTAGATTGCTTGATCCAATTTTGGATATACTTGGAGGCACTGCAGGTGGAAACGAAAAAAGTACCACGACTGATAGAGGAATCCATGGAAAAGTGTCAGAGGATTATGCATTTTGAAATTGGACCCCACATTGTTTATGTTCATGCGTGGTGAGACCCCGCCAAGAAATTAGAGGTAGAGATTAATGGTTGGCCTGCGCAGTGGTGAGAACATATTAGTTTAGCAGAATATTCAACAGAAAAACAACGGATTCCCTGAGGATCCCGTATGAAAATATGAACACCAATCAAATGATGAATCATTAACAGAGACACCTATTGACCCAGAAACAAAGCGCATACTCTAGGAAATTAGAGCAAAGAAGCGCATGGATTAGGCTGCGAACAACAACACCATGTCAGCAATGGAAGCACAACTGCACCAACTTGTCAAGGTTGTCAATGATGCGACTGATGCTGCCACAAAATAAATGAAGAAATCAGCACATCAAGGATTCACCAAGGTAAGAAATAAATTGGATTATGTTTATAATATCATTTTGCAAAGAGTCCTAGAGAGCAAAGATGCACAAGAGTACGTGTCAATCAACACCAAGTCGTGGGCCAGGAATGTTCAAATTCCCCCGACTGCAATTGACACTAGACGAGAGGACTTGAATACCTCCTTGTAGTAGTTGCAGACCATTTCCTTGGATATCAACAGGATGTCCACCCAGATGCTGGTATCCATGTAGCAAGTGGCTAACCAGGAATTGGATGATAGACAAAAGAATATCAACGACCAGTACTTGCGGTTGCAGGAGAAATCAGATGCCGTGCAAAAAGAGGTTGAAGAATTGTGCTGAGCCAAGGAGAAATTGACCAAGGATAAAGCACAGGAGATAGAGGTCTTGAAGAAAGCACTCGAGGTGTCATGTACCCCAAATTGCAATAACATTTTATGTTTAAGAATACATTATATTTTATTTTTATTGTAATTTTTATGATTATTGACCAAGTGGGGTAAAGGATGATTTAATTAATTATGTTCAATATTTTATTAGTTAATAAATAAAATATGAGACAAATATCCTAAGGAGGTTGTTGAATGAGTGTCTATGGCCCACTAGGTGGAATAGACTGGAGTGAGAGAAAACTGACACATGGCAGCATCCTCAACCACTTCTAGCCGTTGTAGGGGGAAACTTCCCTAATTTTGTGGTCATGTTCCCCAAGAAAGTGGAACAAGAGCAGGTGGCTCATTAAGTGAAAAAAACTGACCAAAATACCTAGGCATGCATATATTTACCCATCCAATTCAGCAGGAGGTTGTTCAATCTTTACTTGTAAAATTTCTGAATGAGAGAAAGATGCACAAGATATTAGATGAAGGGAAAGGCATAAGTGGAATGAGTTATTAAGACTGTTTCAAAACTAATGCAACTTGTTGGCTGAGTTCTTTTTTGCTAAGGACAGAAGTACTGTTGTTAAGTACTTCTGTGGAGTTGCAGGGGTGTTTAATCCCATTTCTTACCCAGTGCTTTCAACTAGTGGACCAGTGGATAGGCTCAGGGGTCCTAAGACAAGCAGTGAGCTATCTTCAGGAAAGTTTGGGTGGAACGGGCTCCTTGGGCTGTTTGTCTCCTCTACAACTTATCAGGTTCCAATGTGTTATTTTGTTGATCTTATGCAAGTAAAGTAATGAAATGGGTATGGTCATGCTTTACTATAAATTCTTAGATACTTGCAGCTGCAATAGACTAGTTTTAAGTCTGCATTTTTTTAATCTAGGAATTTACTTGTATTTGTTAAACTAGAATTAGATAAGATGATTTTTATGAATAAAAACCCCTTTTTGTATTTTTCCACTCGTCATAAGACGAAGTACTCTAGTACAGAAGGTTGAATTAGAAGAATGTTTATATAGAGATAAGATGTATTTGAATCTGTTTTACTTGGAAAACTTTTATTGATTGTTTAAAACATGAATGATAATAATCCTATCATTTTTAATTCTTCTCAATTATATATAATTTTTCTCTAAAAATACTACACAGAATTTAAAAAGTAATTTGTTGTTACACAGCTTTGAAACTGTGCATAACGTAATACATCATTAATTTCCTCCTTTAGGACTAAAATATATTCATATATATTTAGAAAAAACCTCTGCAGAACACTCTAGACAAGCTGGTATACTAAAACAATTAAGTTATTAACACTAATGAAGAATACTACTATTATTTAAGATTATAATTATCTAAAGTAGAGTAATTAGTAAACAAACTTAATAAACAAACAAACTCTATTATTAATAAAGGAAATAATTGTATTGGTTGTCAAAAACCTAAACTATTGTTGGGACCACTATATGCTAGTTAGTTAAAACATAACATGCGGAAGGCTCAATATAAATTGTCAACCCAGGGAAGTCTTTTATTTCAAAGATAATTTGCACTGTATATGCTTAAACACTGAGTAGTTGATACTCTGAATAAATTTCTCTACTTATCTGTTCAATCAAACACTTCCCATCATTAATCTAATTGAAATCATCTACCTGAGAATTTAGAATTATAATGACCTTCCTACAACTCCAATACAGGGATGAACATAACAGGGAATAACCATCTAGACCTACTTTTGCAGAAAGTTAAATCCTAATTTACCAGACTACATAAAGATCCATCAAAACTAATTATTTCAATCTTTAATTTAAGAATTGAGAATACAGGAATTGAACCAACAAGTATGACTACAATCTGACTAAATTAACACAATCCAAGGAAGACAAGTAAATAGAAAGAAACTGGGGATTAGTATAACTGTTACAGCTACCACGCAATTGCATAAATGGAAATTAACCTACACAACCAACTGTCACACCACACCACTGCAGCTTACAGGAAATGTAAATACAGATCATTCAAGGAAGCACACAGTAATTTCATTACTGTTGCAGCTACTGTAAAAGAATGTAATTACCACAACATTCACACCACACAACAGAATAAATTTAAATGCCTAATTAACTCGGCAATCTCTGTAGGAAGGCGAGCCCAACCTTTGAACAGAGACCCTAAAAGCTAACACAAGTTAAACACTGAGATCCAAAGAATCACACTCCTTGTATTAAACGGTAGGATGAAACAGTTGCTGTCACAGCTTATACAATATGATTAATAATTTTCCAACCCCTGGCTCAGAATAGTTTTAGGAAGCCATAAAGATCTTTGATATTTAGGATGCCCCATTTTACGATACGTTGTTACAACTGCGGGCAAGATAGAAGAAAAAAATATAGGAAGTTTGTTACTTGAGCCGTCAATGAGATAACAGGATCAATCTAGAAGATGCTCCATCGGTTGCAACTACCCTCGAGCAGTGGCATGTTGTTGCATCTGATTCTATTGCAGCCACCTTTGTACAGCTTGCATGGAATAGTAACCTTTGACTATGTTCCTTGTACAGAGATGGAATTGGTGGTGATCAACTTAACAGTGAATGTCCAACTCTTTCTTGACTCGTTCAACCTACTACACCTGTATCCTTTACATCTCGAACTATCTTTACAAAATCACCATATGTTAGCATAATCCAAGATATAGAGTCTTGATTACAACAATCATAAGTATTAATAAGATAAAACAATAATTAACCATACCTATATGGATTGAGGGATCAAGTGAAGGAAAACATCTGTTTGGTGCATATGTTGGAGTAAGATAAGGATAAAAGGGGTAGGTAAATGTGGTCAAAAAGGGGTCATTTATGGGCCCAACATCTCCCCCCAACTGTCCTATTGCATGTCCCTATGCAACAACCTCCATTAGTCTGAATCTGAATCTGGCATTGTGCTTCGTTCATGGAGAGAGGAAAAGTTATATGGGAGTTTAGGTGATCCATGTTTTTCCAAAAATCCATTATAGATAACCCAATATCTCTAACACTTCTTCTCTTATGCCTTTGCCAATGAGTAGTATTCCCTGTATGTTTTTTCTAGCCACCAGATGAGAGGGAATTTGAATTTGAGTCCCAGCCAGTTAACTGCACATTCCTTTATACAAATCACATATCACTCAAACCTGGAAAGTGGATGTTTAAAATTCCTATAACAGTAGGGGTCTCTATTCTTCAAGGTTGAAGAGGCATCCTTCGATCTATGCGGGATGCCTTCCAAAGCCAATTGTTGATGCTTAGAAATATGGCTGACATAGGTGGAGATAACCTTTTCTTGAAGTTCCATCATCTGCTGAGTTTTGATCGGACATGTGAGCCTATGCTGCTAATGAGAAAGGAGAAGATGAGGGTTTTGAGGTTCACTTCGAACCCAAAAGTTAGAGTGGGACTCATTATGAGAAAATTTTTGGAAGCATCTTTCCCACTGAACATGATTGCTAACAAAGGAGGCAAAATCCCTCAACTGAACATCACCTAAGAAAGGGGTTGGATTCGAATGGCGGTCCAAGGGACAAGCCATCTCATGTAAATAAAGCTCACAAAGCAAGTTCTGCTCAACAAAATCACTTTCCATAAATTTAGCTTAGGTTTCTATTTCATAAGGCCTCCATTCCTTTACAGCCTTTAGTTTAAACCAAATGAACTGTTCAAATAAGAACATAGGTTAAGAGGAGGATGGTGCTCTGGTACCTAACAGTTCCTGACAGAGAGTGTATAGCTGTTCTTTCTCCACCTCAATGGATTTGAACTTTTTTAGCTCCTTCAGTTCTTTCTGTATCTCTTCCCAGTGAAATTTCTAGAACATTAGTTCTTCTGCCCATTTTTCCCTCAATTCCCTGATGGTCTTCCTATGTTCAACAAGGGGAACCATTCCTTCTTGATACCTCTCCACCTAACTCTTCCACTTCCTCACTTATATTCTTAGGAGTGGAAGCTCTTGGGTCAGCCTCTAGATCCCTTCATATTCAACATGATCTTCATTATCAGAATCCAGATTGACAAAATTTTGTGAAAGTTGAGTCCATACCTTGCCACCTGATGCTTTAGCCTGAACATTCTGTACTACCTGTATGGGTACTCTTGTAATAACTTATGGGGATGCTATTTCTTGTGTAACAACATCCCCTCTTTGAAATTCTCCTACAGCAACCTCAACTTGTATAGGTGCCTCTAAAATAAATTCTGGGGGTGTTGGTTCTTGTGTAACAATACCCTCTTCTTGAAATTCTCCTCTAGCAACCTCAGCAGCCAATTGTGAAGGTGTTGGTTCTTGTGTGACAACCTCTTCCTGAGATTCAATCTCCACATCTACCTAATTTTCAGCTGCATCTTTGACAGGGAGATGTAAGGCTACAGGTTCTTGTGTATCAGAGCCCTGCCCTTCTATTTCTTCATGCTATTGGGTTTGTTCTTGAGTTACTTCCATTTCCTATGCAATATGAAGCTGTCCTTCGAGAATTTCAGTATCCCCCAAGGACTATGATTGCATTTGTTCATCCTCTCCTAGATCCAGATCAGGAATCATGTCCACCTAGGGATTGATTTCTTCTTATTGCATGAGAGTCTGAGCAGGAATTTCTGGAGATGTTGGTTCTTGTGTGACAACATCCTGGTTAACTTCATCATTATCCTATTGATGAGGTTCTACCTCTATTAATTATGTGCCTCGAGACGGTTCAGGAGTCACAGCATAGACTTCTTCGTTAAAATCAAGAATATTTTCAGTCTCTAGTTCATCTGCCCTAATTTGGGTGGAAACTTCAACAAGAATGTTCGAGGATGCTGGCTCTTGTGTATCAGCACCATATCTGTCTACTACTTCCATTTGTTGAGGTTGCTCTTAGGGAGTTTCACTGTCCTTCCAATCAGATTGTCCCAGGAGCACTTCTATTTCTTCTGTCAGTTGTGACTATAATTGTTCATTTTCTCCCTTTTCTGTACCAGGGATCATTTCTATTTCCATTTCTTCTGCATCCCTCACTTACACCTTAGGTGCTTCTTGTCCTTGTTCTTCCCTAGTTGCTGGTAAGGGTTGTTGTGTCACAAAGGCACGAACTATGAATTTGTAGCCTGACTGGTTAAAGATCTCCCCACACACAGGGCAGACCACTCTCTCTACCTCCTCACCATCCTCAGTAGGAAGTGATCCTTGTAATTGGTCTGCATCTTCAACCAGTGTGTGCAGCTTCCTTTATACCTGCTTCTTACATGCCTCCTTCTAGTTTTCTAGTTCTCTTCAAATCGTATGTACTTCTTCCTTTAATAGACCATTTTCATGCAAAAGTTCCTCGATTTGAGGTTCCTCTGCAACCGGTTCCTGTGGGGCATCATTTGCTTTGGGTCTCAAAATGGGGAATTCAATATGTGCTTCTAGGTTTGCCCATATTTCTTGTGCTGTTTCAGCTACTGTAACTGACCTAGTTCTTTTTCTTCTTATCAGTAGTGGTGCCTGCACCTCCTCTTTTGATCTTCTCCTTTTCTTTCATGGTGCAGGAATCTACATATTTGCATTTGATGTGGAAGGGATATCTCCTATCTCAACATCCTCCTTTTCTTCTTGAATTAGAGTTCCTCCCCATTCAAGGGAAGATTCAATGGTCAATATCTCTGCATTTTCTTCTGTTATCATGGCTCTAACAACCTCATTTTCAGTTGTCACAGCATCAAATAATGCTCCAGCTTCAGCCTCTGTTGTCAGAGATCCCACATTATTTAATCTTTCCACAGGGTTTTCTCTTACATTTTCCTCCAATTCCTCAGCTTGGTCATCTGACTGATCATCCGATCCAATCTCATCTCCCCCCAAACTAAATTAGAGGGACTTCGGTACTCCTGTTGTTCTTCATATCCCCCCAACTGTACATTTGCATGCTCCTCTCAAATTTGAACATCCCCTAAGGGTACAGGTACTTCCACTTCTTCTTCTATTGGAGCACCAGCCAAAAGGATGGGTTCCTAATTTATTAGAGTTTGACCTATGAATTTTTCCCAGGTTTGGTTCCTCTGAGCTAAGGCCATTAATATTATTAATTTGATTAGGCCGTGATGGGTAAGGGAGGAGTTTGGATGCTTGGTTGTTCTGACAAACCCCGCCATATGGTGTAGGTTTTTAAATAGATAAAATGGAATATTAAGTAAGGCCCTATGGCGTAAATGAGATAGTAGAGGAAGTTCAGAATAATAGATAGTCTGATACCTACCTTCGCAGGTGATATAATTTTTGAGGAAGACTGCTACTTGATCCCACGGCCGAGGCAGTGATTGTAACGCTATCCCTCGCCTTAACTGATGAATTTGTTCCCCCTCTAGAAGAAAATCTTGTACTACGACATCATTGGGAGTTCTTTAACCAAACCAGGCTCTTCCTACCTGAGGAAGGGTGATGATTTCAGCCACTATCGCTTCAGAGACTTCTATATGTAACCCCCTAACCTCTGAGTGGGTTTCTGTAAGATATAAAGAGAATTGTAGAGTTGTCTCTCGATGGAACCCATCTAGGAATTGGAAAATTTTAGTCCAACCCGCAGCTTCAAAAATAGCGAAAACTTAAGCATTTCTTCTCAATTCTCACGTATTTGGAGGTTTGTGGCGAGCTGGGATACCCATGTTTTCCTTTTGAATTCTTTATCAACCCAGCAAATTGTAGGTCCCAACAATGGAGGTTAAAGCATAGAGTATGAGTGAATAGATAAGATTGTAGTTGGGTAAATTTAGAAAGTTAGGACAGTCGTGATCATGGAATTCTTGGTAAATTTATCCCAAATTAGGAAAGGGTGGCGGTTATAAGATAAGCTTGAATAGCCATTAATTCATACGAGTGGACAGTTAATGGTATGTGGGTGTAATGATGGGTGTAAAAAGGTAGGCATGATTAATTCTATCAAATCTAGTTAATGCTTAATCAAGTAGATAATCAGAACCATACCTTCGTAAATATGCTATGAACCATGACCTTTGAGGATAATAAAGCATGTGAAATTTAGCCATTTAAATTTAAACATTATTGTAGGTGTGTTGTCATGATATTTTCTCCTGGCGGACCCAAACCATCTTGTCAATACTAACGGAAACATAATGAAAGCTGTGAAGTAAGTTGTAATTACTAGTAGCGGGAATTCTGGCCAGATCTGGAGGAGTCGCGGCCACAAAATTGCAAAACGTTCTACCAATATTGGGGGATTCACAGCCACGAGCCATAGAAAAATCAGCCATTTTGGCAGACTCACAGCTGCCGAAAAAGGTAAAAATGGACAAAATTCAAATGGATTTGCAGCCGCTGAAAAAGGTAAAAATGGGCAAAATTTAAATGGAGTTGTGGTCGCACGGGACAAAAACATGGCTGATATTTTATGGAGTTGTAACTGCGTGGAATGGGAAAAAGGCGTTATTTTACAGTGTTGCAGCTGCAGATAAACGGAAAAATATGCAAGGTTTTACGGTTTTGCAACTGCACAAAACGGGAAAATGTCGTTATTTTACGGTGTTGCAGCTGCAAATAAACGGAAAAATAGGGAAGGTTTTACGGTGTTGCAGTTACGCGGGACAAAAAAAGGGCAATTTTTTACGGTGTTGCAGCTACAAATAAATAGAAAAATATGCAAGGTTTTACAGTGTTGTAGCTGCGTGGGACGGAAAAAGGGCAATTTTTTACGGTGTTGCAGCTGCAAATAAACAGAAAAATAGGCAATTTTTTATAGGAATTGTAGCTGCAACTGAATCTTCATTGTTTATTTTTCTTCAAGGAGTTTTCTTGCTGAAGTAGGAAGTTGCAAAAGGCCACCCACAGTCATTACACCTGATCATGACCTTTGCTCCTCAGGTACATCCCTGCACATATTCTTTAAAAAAAAAATGGATCAAGCACAAAGGAAAAATAAAAACAAAAACATCAATTTATTTATGTACAAAAATTTGTGTGGGAATCACAGTGATTGTCTAAATATTGATAGGGGAAGAGAAAGATTCCTGCCCTTGTTCTAACTGGTATTCTAGATCATCTACAATCTGTGAAGTGAATGCCTCCCTCAAAATGGGCTTGTGGTACATTCGCAGCCTGTGACCATTAGCAAATAATGGTGCGCAATTCTCATCAATGGTGACCAGGTGGACTGTACCATTGTCAAATAATATATCTTTTAGATATGGGCCCAACAATCTTGTACGTAACTTACCTTTAAAGTCCCTTTTGAATCATGAATCGTATAATAATACCCAGTCTCCTTCGTGGAAGACTTTCTTTTTTATGAATCAATCGTGCCAGTTGGATCTCTGTTGCTGAATTAATATTGTCTGATCCACCGTAGCTAAACGTTTCTCATCAATTTCATTCAATTGATTCAATATACTCCTCTGGGCTTCATTCACATCTAATTTTACCTCCGTATATGTATTCAATTTCTTCATTTCGAATTCGATGGGGAAGACAACGCTTTTTCCATACATCAAGTCATAAGGAGAGAAACCTGTAGTATTGCGCCAAGTAATACGATATGCCCACAATGATTCCAGAATTCTATCAGCCCAGTCTCTACGATGGCTCCTAACTATTTTGGTAAGGATAGCTTCAATTAATTTATTAGTTCTTTCCATCTGGCCATTGGCCTAGGGATGGTATGACGAAGCTATCCAGTGCTGGATATGGTACTTCTGTAGCAAAGCTTCAAATTTATGTGACACAAACTGAGCTCCTCCATCTGTAACCACTTCCTTGGGTACTCCAAAATGATTAAATATTTCTCCATATAGGAAATCTATTACAGCCTGGTCATTGGCTTTCACCAAAGCCACAACTTCTACCCATTTTGTCAAGTAGTCGGTACAAACTAAGATGTAGGATTTTTGCCTAGAATGAGGGTTGATAAGGCCAACAAAATCTAAGGCCCGTCTGTCAAAAGTTTCAACCACCAACTGTGGTTGAAAAGGAATTTGATCCAATCTATTAGGTTGGCCCATCCTCTAGCAGCTGTCACAATACTGGACATACTTTTTCACATCCCTGAAAATTGTTGGCCAATAATAGCCCATTCTTAGCACCTTATGACCTGTCCTCCTATCTGCAAAATGTCCCCCACATGGCTCATCATGGAAAGCCTTAAGAATATTGAAGATTTCATCTTCTCTTACAGATCTTCTAATCTCAAGATCAGGGCCTGTGTAGAAGAGATGACCAGCTATCCTGCAATACCTGGCACTTTGTTGAATAATTTTCCTCTTCTCTTTTCTTGACAAATGTGCCAGAAGCTTCCTTGCAACTAAGTAGTTAGCGACATCTACATACCAAGGGGGATGAGCTAAAACTGCAAATAAGTGTTCATCTAGAAAAGAGTCCTCAATAGGCAAATTATCATCACTTTTAGTAAAATGAGATAAGAAATCAGAAACACCATTTTATTTTATAGGTCTGTCTATAATAGTAATATCAAATTCTTGTAATAATAATAGCCATCTAGTTATCCTAGCATTTGTAACAGGTTTATTCATTAGATACTTGATGGCTGAGTGGTCAGTGTGTACAAAGGTGGGATATCTAGTGATGTAGTGTCTAAATTTGTTAATGGAGTAGACAATGGATAAAAACTCCTTCTCTGTAACAGTATAATTAAGTTTAGCAGGGGCCAAGTTTTTTCTAATGTAATAAACTGCATAAGGCGCTTGACCATCCTGTTGTCCTAATACTGCTCCAATGGCAATGTCAGAGGCATCTGAAGAAATGTGAAAAGGTAGGGCCCAATTGGCCCCCCTTAAGATGGGAGCTGTAGACAAATTCTCCTTAAGTTTAATAAACGCTGTCTGGCATGCATCATTGCAAATAAATTGCACATCCTTCATTAACAAAGAAAACAAAGGAGAAGCAAGTTTGGAAAAGTTTGCTATAAATCTTCTATAATAACTAGCATGCCCTAAGAAGCTACGTACCTCTTTTTGTGTTCCAAGAGTGGGTATATTTTCAATTACCCTAATTTTGGAGGGATATACCTGGATGCCATCAGCAGAGATAAAGTACCATAGAACTACACCCTCGCTCATCATTAGGTGGCACTTTTCAGTTCTCAAGGATAGTTGGGTTTGCTCACAGCGTGTTAATACCTTTCCTAAATTTTTTAATGCCTCTTCAAAGTTACTTCCATAAGGAGTAAAATCATCCATGAAAATATCCATATTGTCATTAACCATATCCGAAAATATGCCAATCACAACTCTCTGAAAAGTGGCAGGTGCATTACACAAACTGAAGGGGAGTACTCTGTATGCAAAAGTACCCCAAGGATAGGTGAAATTGGTTTTGTCTTGGTCTTCTGGAGCAATCTGAATTTGATTGTACCCACTAAACCCATCCAAAAAGGAGAAGAATTTATTCCCTAATAGGGTGTCCAATACCTGATCAATGAAAGGTAAGGGGAAGTGGTCTTTCTAAGTTGCCTTGTTTATTTCTCTATAATCTATGCAAACTCTCCACTTCCCATTCTTCTTGGGTACTATCACGAGTGGAGAAACCCACTCGATGTCTGAGATCGGGTATATAAATTCTACTTCCAAGAGTTTCTGAATTTTTTCCTTCACTATGTCCCTAAGGTTGGGATTCATTCTTCGTTCTGGTTGGCACACAGGCTGGGAGTCGCTTTTGATGTAAATATGGTGAGTGCACATATTAGAAGGTATACCCTTCATATATGTGCACTCCCAGGCAAATTCCCCCTTATTGTTTTTTAAGAGAGTGATTAGACATTCATGTTCATTAGGATCAAGATTGGGATTAATATTCAACGTTTTTCCAGACTCATTCTCAACAGGAACAATTTTCAAACTTTTCAACACTGAAACTATGTGAGTATCACTCACTAATGTCTCCTTTGTGAGATTTTCTTGTTCTTCTTCACCTAAAGTACTATTCATGATCTGATAAATTTGTTTATTGACAGAAGTGGGTTGACTGATGAAATTATTGATGGCATCATCTTTTGTTTCATATTTGAAATTCAAGGCCTTCCCTATCGTTAACAATGGCTAAACGCCCTCCTCTTCCTCTAGCTCCATCCATAATGGAGTTTCAGCTTCTAGGATCCGCCGCGTTGGAGGATACAGGGTGAGGTTTTTTGTTTTGGTTCCATCTGAAATAGTTATAGACCTTGACCGACAACTGATGCAAGCATGCGTTGTGGCTAGCCATGGTCTTCCGAGGATAAGCGGGTGTCCCCCCAGCTATGACTTAGGCTGTAAAACCAAGAATTCAGCAGGTTATTCCCACGAGTCAATTGAGACTACGAGGTCATCCAAGATTCCCTTGGGTTTGATGGTGGACCTATCAGCGAGTTCTAAAATGGTAGGGGTTGGCCTGAGATTAGTGAGCCCAAGTTTTTGTACATTTTATATGGTCATGACATTAATGGTTGTGCCTAAATCTACCAGCACATTCGGTGTCTGCATGTTCCCAATCTACACGGTGTCAGTGTGATTCCCAGGATCATCGTATTTGGCCAGAAGGGTTTTTCCCATTATCAATTCAGATAGTTTCCCTATGACATGGACAATGGGAGGATCCTTAGAATTTCTACCTAGTTTTCTTACACATAGATACCGGATAGTTTTGGCATATATAGGCACATCATAAAGGACCTGCAGCAATGGAATTTTGACATAGAGGTTTTTTAACTCTCCTAAGAGGATAAATTGAGGTTTACCCACTGCTTTCTGTAATGTTAGTATTTTAGGGTATGTCAGTTCTCTAAATGACTGTGTAGGCTGTGTCTCAGTAGGACTTTCAGCATCCTCAATAATGGGAATTGCTACATTAGATGAGTATTGCTGATTCGTCCTTTCTTCAAACAGAGAGGATGGAACATCATTGATGACTAAAGGTTCCACTACTCTCCCTGATCCTAGGAATATATCATTACAGGAGATGGAAGTAATGGAATAAGAGGGAATGTTGGCAGTCTCAAACTGGTGGACAACTTTATTGTTTGGGTTGGGGTTAGGTTGAGTAGGAAGTTGAGGACATATATGCATGTGAGGTGCAGCATTGTTTTGAAGTTGCAGCTGCAGTTGCTGGTACTATTGGTATGGCTGAGGATACTGTTGAGGAGGGTATTGTTGATGTAGGAATTGTTGATGTGGAAACTGTTGAGGTTGATTATGGGGAAATTGGTTTCCTAGATGGAAGTTCCTCCACCCAGGAGACCAAGAATTCTGTTGGTTTGGTGATTGTGTCCAAGAGTTCCAAGAGTTAAAATTTTGCATCAGAGGTTGAGAAGGATACCATTGATGGTTGGAATAAGATGAAGGGAATTGTGTATTCATGTGATGCATATTATTCCAATTATTCATGTTATTTGAAAACAAAAATGATTCTGGAGTCATACCTTGATTTCGAGGCTGCCAAGGCTTTTTCTGGGCAATGAAGTAGGCTGGTTCCACATATGGAGTTGATTCCTACAGAACTGCCTTCACTTGAGGTAGTGAAGGGAATTCCTTTGTATCATGGTTTAGCTCACAAAGCTGACACACTTCTACTTTATTGAGTGGGCACTCCTTCAGGGGATGTTTCTTCCTACATTTAGGGAAAAATACACCGAGTGTTAGATCTTCTACTGCTTGTTTCTTCTTTTCCCTCAGAACATCTATTTTTGAGGAGATGGAGCTCATCATTTTTGTCTCGAAATTCTCAAGGAGGTTTCCTATTTCTGCTCGGGTGGCTCCTCCATTAGATGACTTCTATGTTTTATCGAATACATCTTGTTCTAGTTTATCCTGTTTGTCCCATTTGTTGTTTCAAGAAGATCCTCTGGAATACCTCTTGCATAATTTAATAATCTTTTCAAAGGATTCCTTTGAGATGTCCCCCTTTCCTAACATGTTCAACATGTCTAGGCAGTCTTCCCTAATACCATGAAGTAGGATTATCTTGAGCACATCTAACCCCATATTAGTCTGTCCAGATCTTTGCACATTCTACAACAGCCTCTGTTATACTAAAATCATGTCATCATCATGTGATAAGACCTTTGACATACCTATTTGCCCTTAATCCCAACACTTGGAGTGGAAACCATGTTGTTTGTCAGTATTTCATGAAAATACTCAGCACCGTGATTTCCCCTTTATCCATGAGTGGTACCTTGCTCACACCGCATGTGCCTTGTTATCCATAATTGGTGCCACCACTTATAGCCCTTGGTCCATAAGCATTTCTTACCTGAACCACTCTGCCATAAGAGGAGAAAAGTGGTAGCCTAGGTAAAATGGGAAAAAGAGAAGTTTCTCAAGGCTTCTAGATCATGAGCCTTGTGTCCTCCCTTATCCCTATCATTGTGGGTCAGTTGATCTCAAGATCCCCCATCATAGGATCTTAGAAGCCACCTCATCCACAAATCTCTCAACCATTCCTATCCATTGAGCCTTATAAATACAAGCTCATATCCATGGTTGAGGGAGAGAACCATTGAGGTATTGTTATGATGTTGGATTGACCACTTGGCCCAAGCCATTTGAGAGCATAGGGAGAAAAGTTGGAGCTTATGGGGATGAAGTGTTGGTTTCATGGAGATGCATGTTGACAATAAGGATTAATTGGCTGTAAACTTCTCCATTCATCTTAATGCAAAGCTGATTTCTGTCCCACATTACTGTTGTTGTTGATTTCACATGTACATGTTGTTAGATTCCTTAGTCACTAACATGCATTAGTAGATTATGTTATGGTAGCTTTGATGTGTTTGCATGTTTGATCTGATTGTAGGTACACATGTGCACTATTGAAGCAGCATTCCAGGTATCTAAGATATCCAAATAGGGTATTCACCCTCTGTTGTTCATTTGTTCTGGATCTGAACCATTCAAACCAGAGGAACAACTTCTGTCCGCAGAAGGTGAAATATTCCTGCTTACAAATATGGCGACTCCGTTGGGGAATGGATATACGTATTAGTTGATCTAATCTTCCTCAGTTCTTCAACTCTTGTCTGAATCTAGGCTCCTTCTCCAACTCTCTTCAGTCAGATCTGCTATCTGACTCAGTGAATTTGGGTTTGAAACTTCCAGATCTGTCCAGATCTGAATCATTTCGACCTTTTATGCTCTTTTTTATGCTCAATCTATCATTTTTAACCTTGATATGGTCTTTTTCGGACTTGATCTATTGTTCTCCTATGTGTTTTGTATTTATATAGGGAACGGCGATTATGCAGTGGGTGAGGAGCGGTGCCACTGCATGAACTGAGTTAGCAGCACGTGGTGCCACCGCCTAAATCCTATTGGCGAGAAGCGTTGTTGGGCTAGAACAGCTCTTTCAATACCCAAGAAGCACGGTGACAGGTAGGCATCATTCCAAGACCTTCCTTTTCTCATTTTTTGTAAAAATTTGAGTTGATTTGCTTTCAAACCTACACTGTCAGGATTGTGTGTCAGAATCTGATGCTTGTGGTTTGAAATTTTATGGTTAAAGATTGGTTTGATTGGGAAATTCAAAATCTAGATTAGGCTTTTTGATTGTTCATTCACTTTGGTGCTTGTTGGTTGTGATTGCGAAAGGATTTCTTATTTTTTGAAAAGCTTAGGGTGTTAGTAAGATCTCTTTTCATTTATGTTATATAGACTAAAAGAAGAACACTTGATTAGCATCTTTGTTTCATTTCTTGTTTGCATAGAGAAGTTCTTTTTCTTCCTTTAAAAAAGAAATTTTTGACTTAGATTAGGTTATCATCATTGAGCATTGGACGTTGGATCTCTGATTGGCTTTACAAGCCTTCAGGATCTTTATGTTCTTTTGTCTCTTATGCATTTAGTACTATCTCATCAAAATAAAAAAATATAGTAGTTTTAAGTTAGATTTGCCTATGTTTTGAGAGAAATTGAAGAATAGAGTGCATTTGCATGTAGTATGCTTCTTGTTTTTCTTTTAGGAAAAGAGATTCTTTCCCTTCTTATTGCTTTAAGAAAAGAGAAATCGGTTTGGAAAGTGTTTCTTGTCTTTGATTTTGTGTTCAAGACTGTTGTTTGGAAGTATTTTTGGTTTTAAAACAAAAGAAAATACTATCTTTCTCTCCCGTAAGTAGGCATACTAAATGGTAAAGTGAAATATTTGCATACGCAAACTACATGGTTTTACTTTTCTCTCAAAACACCATGCATTCACCTAACCATCCACTTTAAAATTAACGGTAGTTATAGGTTAAAATTTACGTAGCAATTGGAGTGATAGGTTAGAGACGTGTTCGGGCGTTGTTAAGCGTAGGAGCTGTCGTTATTTGTCTGCATTACATCTCAGCACTTGCGTGGTTCTTCCACGTACCATCGGTATATTGAACAGCCTTTCACGTACCCTTGAGGTATATAAAAAGGTACTTCACGTACTCGATTGTATATCAGAAGGCCCCTTGTGTACAATTATGCATTAGACAACACTACTATCGATTCAAGATCCCACGTACCTTGAGTATATCGAGAGAGATCACTAGGATACCTTATCCATCTAAGAAAATCCCTTTGGCCATATTGCTTGGAGCCATACACTGAAAATAGCATTCAGGGAGATTAATACGCACATACCCTCAAGGTATATCACGAGTGGCACCTTCTTGACAATCCTGGTGAGAGACCTGACTATCTGAACTCCTCCTATCCTTTTAAGTGTGCTTGTTTTGACCTATAGCTTGTGTAGGGAAATTTTTTGGTGTGTTTTCTAGTTTTTCAGACCCTAGGTTAGATAGGAACTGTACAAACTAGCTGAGTTAAGATAGTCCAGAAGAGTACAAGGCTTGCCACCCGATTTTATTCCTGGTTTAGGATAAAATCCAATGGAAGCTATCGACCAAGGAGCTGCTGCCACCTCCCAAGTGGGAGATAGTGTGGTTGCAGAAAGTGGAGGACCATATTCTTCACACTCGCCTCCCTTGGTGCAACAGCCTTCTTGGGGAAATACCTAGTTCCATTCTCCCATGGAAGGTCATGTTGATGATACTACCCATCTAGATTATGGTCCCAATGCTCCATTTTGGGACACCCCTGTAGGACAGGCCATTGCCTCATTTGGCACTCATTTAAACTCTTCTAAAGATGAATAAGAATGTAGGCAATACTACGATGCCATTCTCCATGCACAGGAGATTGACTGGCAAATAGATGACCTATTAGGCCCAACACCATCACGTTCCACATCTGTTCCTATGGGATATCATTCACTCACCGATTCTATGAGACCCATTGAACCGATTATAGATCGTGTAGTAACACCACACAACCTAGGTAAAAATACCACCCCCACCACCTCCCATGTTATGTCTGTTCCCAATCCTCCTAGGTCTTCTGCACCTAGGGCCCAACCTTCAATTCCCATTTTGTATTTACCTTCTAGTGCCAGGGGGAAACCCCCAGCATGACCTACGTTATCTGACACCGAAATTGTACCTAGTCAAGGACATACCTCTAATATAGAACCATCTACAGTTTATGTCTCTCCCACCCATACTAATGTGGTTAATCCCCCATCTAGTTCAGGTCATCCCTCGGGGGCACAACCTGTAACCATTCAATATTCTGGATGTTATGGTTATCAAATACCTATAGGTAACATTAATCATCCACCCAATCCTATAGGAATGCCTTATGCTGGAATTCCATACCCTAGTAATACTTTTACGCCATGGGGGCAACCCAACTGGTCTTACATGCTAGCCATGGGGGGGATACCTATACATACTGCGGGAGGTTCCAGAGGACCGCCTCATGGAGGTCTTCCCCCTGAGGGGCCTAATGGTCCCGTAGGATCTGGAAACTTTCTTCGTCACAACAACCTATCTTTTAGTCCACTTATGGTCCTACTGGTAATTATATGCCATATCAATATTACTAGTATGTGCAACCCAACCATCAGTTTCCTTTCCTAGCAACTTTGGACTTACCTAACTTGTCCAAGTTTATTAATGACCCCATTCGACACAATCCCTCATGGCCTCCCATTCTGGTAAAGTTGCCATCAGACATCCCGAAGTTCGATGGGAAGCAGGGAGAAAATCCGAAAAACCATGTTATGACATTCCATTTGTGGTGTTCTTCAAAATCCCTCATGGATGATTTAGTTCAGTTATGACTCTTTCAGCGAACTTTGACTGGTACAGCCGTGAAGTGTGTTAAAATTTCATATGCTTAGCTAAAATATCATTATTTCATTTCATTTTCATAACAAAAGCATATAAAGAGGATCACTGAAAGAAATAGTATCACAAGAACAACACAGATTTATCTTGGGAAAACCCTAAAGGGAAAAACCCAGCAAAAGCTTCCTCAATATAGATGCCCCAAAAGATAAAAGATAAAACCAACAAGCAGATAAAAGATTGATCCTCCTCCTTCTCCAGCTACTTCTCTCTTCTCCACTAATGTGCTACACAAGTGAGAGTGTGTGTTCCAAATGAGGAGCACCACACCTCTATTTATATTCATCCGTTCACTTTAATAATTAAATCTGACATGTAGGCTCGAGTTAATCATGTAGGATCAAGTTACACATGTAGGCTCAAGTAACCACACTGGGGTGCTTTGACCCACCTTTACAATTAGAGGGGACTACCTCATGATTCTTATTGGTTCTTCTGATTAGAAGCATCAGGATATAAAGTAATACAAGTGTCTCTCGGTAGGACCATCGGGGACCACAAAAAGATACATATAGAATATTCTTCTAAGTTACAATATTTCAACACTCCCCCTTGATGAGAAAGTTATTCTACAACAACATCAACAACAACAATGGTAGGAGAGAGATAGAGGACATCATCAACATCATCAGGGTAACACATCTATAAATCATTGGAAGCTTTTCAACATCATATAGTCTTTGTCTTCAATCTTCAACGATAGAAACTATTTGATCACCATCAACATCTTCAGCACTTTGACCTTTCGATCAGCAACAACATCTTCAGCACTTTGACCTTTCGATCAGCAACATCTACAGCACTTTGACCTTTCGATCAGTAGCAACATCTTTAGCACTTTGACCTTTCGATCAGCAGCAACATCATCATCATACTCTGATCTTTTGATCAGAAACATCATCATCAAAACATCAACATGATCCTTCGTTTCGGAATTACGGGATCAACACATCTGTGGTACTTAAACGATCCTTCCTTTCGAAATTACGGGATTTAGGTCTTTACGGAGTTACCAATGATACTTCCTTTCAGAATTATAGGATCAACACATTTGTGGAACTCAAATGATCCTTCCTTTCGGAATTATGGGATCAAGTCTTTACGAAGCTACCAACGATCCTTCCTTTCGGAATTACGAGATTTAGGTCTTTACGGAGTTACTAACGATCCTTCCTTTTGGAATTATGGGATCAACACATCTGTGGAACTCAGACGATCCTTCCTTTCAGAATTATGGGATCAAGTATTTACATAGCTACTAATGATCCTTCCTTTCGGAATTACGGGATCAACACATCTATGGAACTTAGACAATCCTTCCTTTCAGAATTACAGAATCAACACATCTGTGGAACCTAGACAATCCTTCCTTTCGAAATTATGAGATCAAGTCTTTACAGAGCTACCAACGATCCTTCCTTTTGGAATTACGGGATCAACACATGTTCTCGAGTACTGAAGTCAACGGATCACTTATGGACATATGTCTCGGGATGATACAATCCCTCTTCATTCTTGAGGACCGAGGTCCCCAGATCACTTTAGGGTAGGTGCCCAAGGATGATACAATCCCACTTCATTCTCAAGGACTGAGGTCCCCAGATCACTTTAGGGAAAGTGCCCATGGATGATACAATCCCACTGCAACATCACTACTCCCCCTTTTAGGGAAGGTCTTTCCGAACCACACCAATCTTGTCTTGAAATTGTTTGAACTTTATTCGAGATAGAGGCTTTGTCAACACATCAGCAACTTGTTCATTATTACTCACATACTGGAGCTTTATGGCTCCTTTCTGCATCATATCTCGAATGTATAAATACCTGATTTCTATGTGCTTCGATCTGTCATGGAACAATGGGTTCTTTGTCATTTTTATACAACTTTGGTTGTCATATAGAATCACGGTAGTGTCCAACTCTAGGTTGAATAATCCTAACATCAGCTTTCGAAGCCATATGGATTCACAACTAGCAAAGCAAGCTACTATATATTCTGCTTCAGTTGTGCTCAGAGCAATACTGGATTGCTTTCTGCTAGACCATGAAATCATAGCAGATCCCAGACTATAACATCCACTTGACGTGATTTTTCTATCTGAGATACTTTCAGCCCAATCTACATCTGTATAACCATACAATCTATACTCATGGCTATTATCATAGTATAGAACAAAGTCTATAGTCCCTTTCAAATATCTCATCACATGTTTTGCAGCTACCAATTGAACCCATCTAGGTTGAACTAGATATTGACTTAAGGTGTTCACAGCAAAACAAATGTCTGGTCTAGTATTTCTTAAGTACATCAATGACCCAATGATCTGTCTCTAATGAGTCACATCCACTAACTCCGATGAGCCATCAGTTAACAACTTCAAGTTGGAATCCATGTGTGTGGCCAAGGCTTTGCATTCCAACATATTGAATCTTTTCAATATCTCAACTGCATACTTTCCCTAGTTGAGAAATATTCCTTCTGAACTTTGCCATACTTCTAGACCTAGGAAATAGTGCATTAACCCAAGGTCTTTCATCTCAAATTCTTCTGCTAGTTTCTTCTTGCTTTCGATAATCTTTTTCTCATTTCCTTTCAAGAATAAGTCATCCACATATAGTAGCAGGATGACAAGTTCCTATTCTACAACCTTGAGATAAAGGTTAGGATCAGCTTTACTCTTGGTAAATCCCATGCTCGACAGGAAACTATCTATCCTTTCATACCAAGCTCAAGGAGCTTGTTTAGAGCCATACAAGGCCTTCTTCAAATTGCATACGTGAGTATGTCTATCTTCAACTTCAAATCCTTGTGGTTGTTCTATGTATACTTCTTCTTCGATCACACCATTCAAAAAAAAAAAAATTCACATCCATCTAGTGTAAGTCCCACTTCAACATGGATGCAAGTGCCATGATAGATCTAATCAAATTATATCGTTCTATTGGGGAAAATGTCTCTTCATAATCAATTCCCTATTTCTGAGAGAAACCTCTTGCCACAAATCTTGCTTTATACTTCTTGATACTTCCCTCGACAGCATGCTTTATTTTGTATATCCATTTGGAGGATACTATACTCTTTCCTTCTGGTTTGGGAACTATATCCCATACACCATTCTTCATTATTGACTGGTATTCTTCAGTCATTGCTTCTTCCCATTCTTTCTTCTGTACCGCTTCTTCGTAGTTTCTAGGTTCTTGATCTACAAGATCACACATCAAGGCTACATAGTTGGAAAAAGTCTTAGGTTTCTTTCTTTCCCTTGTGGAGCCTTCAAGAGCTCCATATCTTTCTACCTCTCGTATAATTTCTCTTGTCCAAGCAGGATTTCTCTTCCTTGATATCTCCATCATAGGAGGTTCTTGTGTTTCTACCATGTCATGTTCTTCAGGAGCTTCATCTTCAGGGAGACATGTAGTTTCTTCATTTCTGGGAGGTGTCTCTTCTTCATATACTTCTTCATGTTGGCACTTCTTGGATCTCTGGAGTGCTGCCTCTTCATCGAATGTCACATCTCGAATGATTTCCATGTGATGGAATCCAGGAATGTAAATTCTAAAAGGCTTTGGATGCTTCACAATATCCAACAAATATGCTTTGGATACTTCACAATATCCAACAAATATCCCCTTCTTTTCGGAAGGGTCTAACTTGGTTCTTTTCTCTTTTGGTATATGAATATATACTGGACAACCAAATATTTTTAGGTGACTTACCTCAGGCTTCTTTCCCATGAACATCTCTTCTAGAGTCTTGAATCCAAGAGCACTGTGAGATATTCTATTATGTACATATACAACAGTTCTTGCTGCTTCTGCCCACAGATGCATTGGAATATCTTGATCATAAATCATTGTCTTCACTGCCTCCATGATGGTTCTGTTCTTTCTTTCTACAACCCCATTCTATTGAGGATTGTAGGGAGTAGTTAGTTCCCTCTTGATTCTGGCATCTTTGCAAAAATATTCAAACTCTTTTGAGGTATACTCTCCTCCATTGTCTGATCAAAGTATTTTTATTTTTTTGTCTGAAAGATTCTCTATAATGGATTTGAACTCCTTGAATTTCTCAAACACTTCACTCTTTGCTTTCAAGAATTATATCCAAGTATTTCTTGAAAAGTAATCAATAAATGTGATATAATATTCAAAGCCACTTAAGGATGTAGAAGACATTGGACCACATACATCTGAATGAATCAATTCCAACGTACCTTTTGTTTTTGTCTCACTTTTAGAAAATGCATTCTTGATGTTCTTTCCCTTCGCACATCCTTTGCAAATTCCTTCATGCTTGATCTTCATGTCTAGTAATCATGTCACTACTTTGTTCACATGAGGTAGAGCCTTGTAATTAATGTGGTCAAGCCTTCTATGCCATAGTTCACTAGGGTCAGTGGACTCATGCACAAAGGTTGTTTCTGAGTGTCCCTTGAGTTTATACAAGCCTCCTTCTTCTTCACCAATGATGATTGCATCTTCAATATTATTTCCTTGGCCCACATGAGTACTTGACCATCTATGAAAGCAACTTTGAATCCTTTCTTATCTAAAGCTGAGATAGAAAGTAAATTCTTCTTTACACCAGGTACATATAATACATCTTTCATCTTTAGGGGATTACCTGAATCAAGTTTGTAACTTGCTTCACCAACTCCTTTGATCGGATATTGATAGTCATCTCCTAGGGATACTTTTTGAGGAGAGCTCTTCTCTTCAACTTTTGGATAGATTTCTCTTTTGTCCCATCATGTGCTTTGAAGCACCATTATCAATAAGCCAAGTGTCTTCTCCAAGTGTCATAGACCTAGAGAGTGCAGAGAATAGTACATACTCTTCTGCAACTTCTTCTCTTGCTTGCTTTCTCGGAGGTCCTTCTTCTTCTTCTTCTTCATCTTCATATTCCACTAGATGAGCATGATATCTTTTGTTGTTGTTGATCCTCTTCTTATATTCTTGCTTCTTCATAGGACAATTTCGGGCAATGTGTCCTATCTTATCACAATGAAAACATTGAAAACGAGAGTAGTATTTATCTGGAGGATTTTCTCTTACCCTTTGAATTCTTCTGGGAGGTTGAGACTCGAAATTTATTTTCTTGAAATTAGTTTGGCCCCTTCTTATTTTGGTGTGAGTGGCTAGGGCTTGATCATCTTCTTTTAGTAAGGCTTCTCTATTTGCTACTCTAGTCTCCTCTTGAATGTAGTCTTCCCATACCACATCAAACTTCATGCTTTCTTTTTTGGAACACATCACCTGAATGAAGGACTCCCAGGGTTTAGTGAGACCATTGAGAGCAGTCATAACCATTTCATCTTCATCAAGCTTATCTCCAATATCTTCTAATTTCTCTTTGATCTAAGAAACCCTTGTGAAGTAATCTTGGATGGATTCTCCATGACTCATCTTGGTGCTCTTCAGTTGAGCTCTTAGATTCATCTTTCTGTTAATGTTCCTTCCCTCATACATTCTGGATAGGGAATCAAACATTTATTTTGGAGTCTTCTTGGATGACACTTGAGGGATCCAGTGATCCTTGATGGAGTCAGCAATAATCCTTTGTGCCCTAATCATATCCTTTCTGTGCTTCTCCTTGGCTTCATCTTCTTCAGGTTCCGAAACTTGTTCTTTGACATACTTATCAAGATCATTCTCTTGGAGAATGATACCAATCCTATATTCCCATGCTAAAAAATTCTCTATTCCTTCTAGCTTGTCCTCAAGCTTAGTGCTTGGGGCCATCTAGTCAGAAAATCATAAAAAATTAAAATTTTGCGGAATGAGAAACTGACCTTACCAGAAGATGTCCTTGAATGAGGTGAGTTGACTGGTGTGCTTGGATTCTGGAGATTTAAACTCTTCACCTTTCAAATCATACTTGCAAGATTCAGCTTCTGTAGATTTCTGGTTCAGTTGTTTACTAGTGCAGCTATCAAACTAGGGTTTGAATTTCCTAGAGACTAACACATCCAAAAAATTTGATTCCAGGCTCAAAAGATGTGCTCTGGGAGGGCGCAACTTTCTATGCAAGCAGTTTTCTAAAACTCAAAAATTTTCCCGAAACCCTAATTTCTTTCGAGCGGGAGAGAGAGTTATTTTACCTTGTGAAAGATGTCCTATTCAGGCTAGCTTAGATACCATGTTAAAATTTCATATGCTTTGCTAAAAAATCAGTATTTCATTTCGTTTTCATAACAAAAGCATATAAATAGGATCACTGAAAGAAATAGTATCACAAGAACAACACAGATTTATCCTGGGAAAACCCTAAAAAGAAAAACCCAGCAAAATCTTCCTCAATATATATTCCCCAAAAGATAAAAGATAAAACCAACAAGCAGATCAAAGCCTGATCCTCCTCCTTCTCTAGTTATTTCTCTCTTCTCCACTAATGCACTACACAAGTGAGAGTGTGTGTTCCAAATGAGGAGCGCCACACCTCTATTTATATTCATCCGTTCACTTTATTAATTAAATACAAAATGTAGGCTCATGTTAATCATGTAGGCTCGAGTTACACATGTAGGCTCAAATAACCACACTCGGGTGCTAATGACCCACCTTTACAATTAGAGGGGACTACCTCATGACTCTTATTATTTCTTCCGATTAGAAGCATCGGGGAAAAATTAATACAAGTGGTTCTCCCGGTAGGACCATCAGGGACCACAAAAATATTCATATATAATATTCTTTGAAGTTACAATATTTCAACAAAGTGGTACATTGAACTCCCACAACATTCGTTTGTGGATTTTGGCTCGTTGGCAATCGTGTTTCTTACACACTTTCAGCTCCCTATTCATTATTAAATGAGTACCGATCTCTTAACTTCTCTACGACAGAACACCTCCACCCACATATCCGATCATATCCGTGAATGGAGAAGGTAGAGAAGGCTTATTAAGGACCCTAGTCTGGATCAATTATTTGCTGATTGGTTTACCAAATCTTTGTTGCCTCCAATTTCCCAAGATGTGGCTATGGGTGGTGTTGTTACTGAAGAGCAGGCTATTAGTCAAGCCCAGTATCTAGACTTGGTCTATTCCTAGTCTGGAACCCTTTATGACTTGATTCCTCAAGCTCCTTGCCCAAGCACCGATCCCGCCAAGCCACCAGCAAAAGTACCTATTGATGGGATTGTTGGTTCAATCCTATCCCTGTCAGCAACGAAACCTACCAAGCAACCCCAAACTGCCACCCCTACTCCTTCGACTCCTAAGGTTTCTGTCGAGGTCAATTCTATTCAAGGTACTCAAACCTCAGGCAATAAAAAGAAGGGTAAAAATAGGAATAAAAAACCTGGAAACCAACAAGAGAATCCAAGACCAACCAACCATGATAACGATCAAGGGAAAAGAAATCCAAAATATCCCTGTCTGCTATGCGGAGGTGGCCATTTCTCAAAGGAGTGTCCTCGTCGGGATGAAATCTCCCAATTTCTGAAATCAAATCCCGCACCCGCTATACTCAAGGATCCTTTTCCCTCTCAGCAACAACTGATAGACCACATGTGTAATCAGGGTAACTCTAGTTTGTCAAAGGAAATTCATATGATGTCCTCAGATACCATTAATCTGCAAACTCGAAGTCGAAATTATGACAAACCCACAGATAAGAAAAAAGATCATTCTTCTTTAGGGAAAGCTCCCTCTACTAGTTCTCATGAATCCTCGTTTACTGTCCCCCTATCTATCGAGAAGCCTACTCTCGACATGATTTTGCATCCACCCAAGAGTGCACTTCGGAAGGCTGTATTTAACACTAATGCTTGAGCTACTCAATTTTATAATGTGGTTGAAGATCTCACTCAAGCACCTTGTGCAATGTCTACCTTAGAAGTACTCCAAAGTTGCCCTACACAGTGCAAAAACTTGTTGACAACATTAGGAGCTTTAGACTCAGATAATACTAACTTGATTCATTTCAATGTTGAGAACTATAAGTATAGGTTACCTCATAAACTTGCTTTTTAGATCATTACAAAAGTAGTTGGAAAGAAATTTTTTCAAATGGTATTAGATGAAGGAGCTTCAACCTTAGTTTTGTCTCTGTCTTGTTGGAAGGCTCTTGGCTCTCCTGACCTTGTAACATCACCTACGACCCTCAAGGCCTTTCACGGACGGGGTTTCCAACCCCATGGTCTCATATCAGCCATAGCGGTCGAGCTAGGGGGAAAAACTATTTCCATTCAAGTAGAAGTGGTAGATACCCCGTTAGATTACAACCTCCCTCTAGGAAGAAATTGGTTCTATGCCATGACTGCTGTCGCCTCAACAGTATTCCGAACAGTCCAATTTTCACATCTAGGGAGAATTGTTACCATTGACCAGCATGATTTCTACACATCGGATGTTACTACCTCGATGGATAATAACATCCCCATGTTAGGCTAGTCCCCTCCTCCTTACCAATCAATTGGGGTAGGAATGTTGGAGGATTCATCCCTTATGGAAATTTTTCCATATACTCCTCCTAGCACGAATACCGCGACAGTCCATATGATCACCTCATTTGATTATGAGCCTAAGGGTAAACAAGTTGTTGAGTTCACACAAAGCAATGTATGACACCATTCAAAACTTTTTTGATGATCACACTAATGACCTTCATCTAGTGGCTTCAGATCCTTACCATTTACTGTACTGATCAGAACCTTCTCTTCCTACTCTAGACTATCTCTCTAATACTTTCCCTTCCGATGAGTCCATTTGGGAGGATCACCATCACAAATCCATGTTCCTCCCCAACAAGATTTTGGTTAGCCATGATTATGCATCCTTGTTTCCTACTGATATTGTCAATGTACCCCAAAGTCCCATATTGTTGCAAGATATAGATTCTGAAGGAAACCTTTGCAACATTACTCAGACGAATCCGATTGACATATCAGCCAAGCCTGATACTATTGAGTATGTTCATGTTGGGAAGAACTGCTTGGAAAATGAATCTGAAGCATACAAGGCACTTTTCAAAGAATTTCGTGATATTTTTTCCTGGTCCTATGAAGAGATGCTGGGGATTGACCCATCCATTGTGGTCCATGAGATTAAAACCTATCCCATGGCTAAACCTATCAGGCAAAAACTAAGGCAAGTCTATCCTCGAAAGGCCACGGCTATTAAAGTTGAAATTGAGAAACTTCTCAAAGTTGGGTTTATTTATCCTGTACCCCTGACAGAATGGGTATCAAACATTGTCCATGTCAATAAAAAGTAGGGCACCATTAGAGTATGTATCGACTTTAGGGATTTGAATAAAGCTTGTCCCAAGGACAACTTTCCTACTCCGGACATCGATAAAATTATCGACAACTGTGATGGAAGTGTCATCTTTTCATTTATGGATGGATTCTCTAGCTATAATCAGATTGAGATATTATCCTCCGATTAGCATAAGACAGCATTCATTTTCCCATGGGGAACCTTTACATATAAGAAGTTACCTTTTGGCTTGAAAAATGTTGGATCCACGTTCCAGCGTGCGACGTCCTATGCATTTCATGATATTAAACATATTGTTGAACCATACCTTGATGACCTCCCTGCTCATTCACAGTGACGGGAGGACCACCCTGGTCATCTTAGAGAGATATTCTTGATATGTCGTCATTATAATATATGGCTCAATCCGCATAAATGTGTTTTTTGCGTTGAGATGGGACATCTGCTAGGTTTTGTTGTATCCAAAGATGGCATCCAGATTGATCCTTTGAAAATTGTCACCATTTTAGCTCTACCAGCCCCAACTAATCTCCTTGAAATCCAAAGTTTGCAAGGAAAGGAAAACTTTCTCCATCGTTTCGTGTGCAATTTTGTAGAGAAAACGCATGGTTATATGTGTCTCCTCAAGAAGAACACGTCATTCTTCTGAGATGATTAAGCCCAATGCACCTTTGACAATCTTAAGCATGCTCTGACTCATTCACCCATGATACACCCCCTGGATTATTCAAAGGACTTTCTCTTGTATATTGCTGCCTTCGCTACTACCATCGCTATGGTTTTAGGGAAGGAAAATATCCATGGTCAGGAGCACATGATTTATTATGCTAGTAAGAATCTTATGGATTCCGAAACTCACTATTCATGTGTGAAAAAGTTAGCATTGGCCACGGTCATTGCTGTACAAATGTTTCATCACTACATTATGCTCCGCACTACCACTGTATTGGCAGACCAGAACCCTATGTATTACATCCTGACTCATCAGGTGCTCGGGGGCAAGTACTCTCGATGGATAGTCATACTATAGGAATTTGATCTCAAATTTTCCAAAGCCACATCAAATAAATCATTGGTCTTTTTCTAGCTCATGTGTGATCTTCCCTATGCTTCAATAGAATCTAAGCCCAGTGATTCATTTTCAGATGAATTCTTGTTCCTGATTAGCACTACCGACCCTTGGTATGGAGATTTTCTTATTTATCTCCAAACACAATGATTTCAGCCGCATTTATCCCGTGACGATCCCTTCCATATCCGTCACCACGTGAAATACTGCCTCATCTTGAATGATACCTTGTATAGACGTTGGATTGACTCTATTCTCCAACGATGCCTCACCCATGCGGAGGCTCAACATGGGTTGAATGATTTCCACTCTGGAGCATGTGGTGGTCATTTATCTGGGATGGATACAGCCCAAAAAATCCTTCACGCTGGCTATTTCTGGCCTTTTGTCTTCAAATACTATCATGAGGCTGTCAAGAAATTCCCACCTTGTCAACACTTTTATCCTAAAAAGCGCACCCATCCTGCTTCTCTACACCCCATCATTTTCGTTGTCCCATTCGCCAAATGGGGGATTGACTTCATGCATTGTAAGCCTACCTCAGCTGGGGGGCATGGTTACATCATCGTAGCCATTGACTATTTCACAAAATGGGATAAGGCCATGCCTACATATGTGGAAGATGATAAGACTGCCACTCTCTTCCTATTCAATCATATCATAGCTAGATTTGGAGTCCCAGAGTCCATCGTTACTGATCACGGATCCCATTTCTGTAATCAAATGATGGAGAAACTGAGTTCCAAGCTAGGTTTTCACCATGAAAACTCTACGCCATATTATCCACAAGCTAATGGTCAGGTAGAGGCCATTAACAAAGTTTTAAAAACTATGCTTCATCGGATGGTTGGAGATCATAAATCCAACTGGCACCATGTTATTTTCTCCACTCTTTGGGCTTATTAGACTTCGGTGAAAACAACCACTGGTTTCATGCCATTCTAGCTTGTCTATGGAATCGAAGCTATCTTACTGATTCAATGTTAGATTCCATCTTTACAACTTGCCGTCAAACTTCTCCCAGACACTTCCGTAGAGGAAGGAATATTTTTGTACTTGAATAACCTTGACGAGACTCGGAGAGATGCTGCCTTGGCTAATGAGGCACATAAGAAACACGTCAAGGCTTAGTATGATAAATCCATCCAACCTCGTGTCTTTAATGAGGGTGACCTACTTTTGACTTACGATCAGATATATGACAAACTAGGGAAGGGTAAGTTCGAGTCAATGTGGTACGTACCTTTCGTCACTTCTAAGGTTTTAGAGAAAGGAGCCTACGAGCTTGTTGATTATGATGGTATCCCTTTGGGGAAACCTCGCAATGGGTTGTACCTAAAAAGGTACTATGCCTAGGTCTTTCTTGGATAGTATCTTGTATATATGTATATTTCTTGACTTTCAGTGTGCTTTTAGTATTTTCAAGATGGTTTTGAGCTTAGTGTCCGCATATATTTATACCATGTTTTGGTCATGTAGATGGCTTTCTATGGCTTTGCTGATGGTGCTTTCTGCCACACCTTGAATCTCACCTTAGCTACTTGGGCCCTCTATTCCTCGGCTGAATATTTGGTCAGTTCAGGAGCGATTTGTATAGCTTCCGCTACTAATAACATTGTCGAGTATGAAGCAGTCATCGGTCTTTTGATTTAAGCTGCCTCCCAGGATGTTCACAATCTGGTACTCTTGATGGACTCACAACTCATGGTTTTCCATTTAAACCATATTTACACCATTAAAAACCCCGTTCTTCTCCGCCTCTTCCGTAGAGTACGTTTGGTGGAAAGATCATTTGAAACCATCACTTATAGGGATATCCCTAGGGAACAAAATGTAGTTGTTGACTCATTAGCTAATTACATCCTAGATTGGCATATTGCCCATTCATGACATTGAAATCAAACATGGTCCATTGTAAATAAACATTCAAAGACACATAAAACTCATATAAAATACATTTACCATTTGAGACATATAAACACCAGGTAAAAGTATGTATCTATCTATATATATATATATATATATATATGAAAAAGTTTACAAAAAAATAGGTCTCGAGACCTCATCTGAAGCACATAGGCTTTCAAGAAAAATCACCACACAAAATCCTGAAGTTGTCAGCTTTCAGTACATATCTCATACATTAGTGATGCTCGTGGTATCACATCACTACCTGAGCTACTCTACACAGTAGCCTACTGAATCGACCCGGTACTCTCACTATAGGTCTTTGATACCTCATCGAGAGTTCATCAATGGAAGCATTTGGGATATCCAAGGTACCTCTCCAGGTTTTCCTCTAACTCCTCGGTGATATCATTTCCCTGTGGTACAAAGTGGGCTCCAGCTTGCCTATCCAATGGAGAAGCTCCTCCAGGTCATGCTGCTCCAACATCTACACGAGAATATCCAGGTCTCGTCATTTAACATAAAAAGTATAAAACATTTCATCCATTTTAGGGTTTCTTGCTTCTTACCGATGTCACCCCACTATCTGCCAGGTGGGAGTGGTAGGTGAGGATCTTCGGTGAATTCTGTACCCGTGTAAGCATAATCCTCCACCATGAGGATCTGAACTCGGAGCCATCTAAAGAACGGGTCACCGAACTTCACCTTCCCCCTACCTGCTCCTATACGAGCCATGACTTAGACCCACCTCAGCATACGAGGGTCATGCGCTCTCAGACTTCTGAAGACCACCTGAGCCCTCATCTGTGGCACCCAATCAAGGAAGAAACAGGCTAAAATGGAACCAAATCCAAACTGCTTTATCTCTCCCTGTCGACACTTAGTCAGCTGATATTTGAATATCAGAAGCATGGCTTCTGCCCAGTTGAATACCATGGGTGCCATGGCCTCTATGGCATATAACATGTGTACCCTAGAAGCTTGGTGCACACCCTAACTCCTGGTCACCCTCTACAAATAAGACGGTCCGTAGGGGCCCATCCGTCACTGCTCTGATGGGGATTTTCTTCCCCGATGTTCTCGTCCCTGGAGCACAGTGACAATTTATCAACTCTCAAGTGGTAATATCCCCTACATGGGAACCTATCAGTGAGATGGGGGCACCCCATCTTGGTAGACTAGTAAAGAAGTAGATATCCTCTACCTCCACTATCAGAATATGGGCCCCAACCTCGAAGTACTGCTGCTCCGGATTCCACATCTGCAGTATGTGCTCTAGTAACTACTCGTGTGATACGATGCTTGGGGTCTGAAATAATTTTAGGAGCCCACAGTCCCATAATGCAGCTATACAACCCGCATTCCTTTCAGTGAAAGCATCATCATTGTCGTGTTGTCTTTCTTTTCATATCACCATGTTTGAGCAACAAAAACCTGCCAAAAAACAATCATAGCATGCATTATAATTGTCTCTAATCATTTAAAATCAAAATAATGATTTATTATTGCTTGTGCTATTAGTTTGAAATCTCCACGGCTGGCACCGCTTATGCACCGTTGGAGACAGGTGGTGGCACCACCAGTCATCTATGTTTTCGGCGCGATTCTTGGGAGGTACCGCGTATCCCGCAAGGGGTATGCGTGGTACCCATTTTCAACGTTTTAGGGCTTGCCATACAAGCCCAAAACCCCATCAAAACTCAAAATAAATACTATAAAAAGAAAGAGTAGGGATTTAGCTGTCACCTAGAGCTGACGAGGCTCAGATACGACGGTGGGAACTCCCAGTATCAACTGCTCAAGATCTGGCTAGGAAAGTGCTCCAAATGCTCTCTACTGTGGGTAAATAGTAAAATGATTTGATTTTTTACTATTTACATGACTTATATAGGCATTTTTGGGTTTGACACGCTATAGTTTTGACTTAAAATTACTTTTTATTTGAAATTTAGTAGTTGTAATCCCTTAATTCTAGTTATGAACGTATTTAACACTTGTTTCTGAGTCAATTGTAGGATAGGAGAACCATAGAAAGAAGCTTTGGAAGTTTGTTTATGACTTTTTCGCACTTCCATAAAATGAAAAAGGTCGATGAGCATTTGTTACGACACTTTGGTCACGCTCCTTAAACCTAGAATCAAAGGTCCGAGTCTATTTCCAATTCTTTCCAGGCTTGTAAAAATTGACATTGTGTAAAGAAATGTTATGGAGTCTTCTTTTCACCTCTTTTTCAGGCTCCTTAAACACGAAAAGATTGTCGAGTTCATTTCCAATTCTTTCCAGGCTCGTAAAAAGTGACATTGTGTAAAGAAACCTCACGGAGTCCTCTTTAAACTCTTTTTAGGATCCCTAAATATGAAAAGATTACCGAGCGATATTGTCTTCTTCATGCTCGTTAAAGCATTTGAAGAGTCATCCTTCCGACAGTAGGTTATCTCTTTTTTGGTTCGGATAGCACTATTTATGAAAAAAGGAACACTCCAGACAATCATGACTGGAAGAGTTCTCGAAGGTATTATTTTACACTTTTTCGGGCCTTAGAGACTAAATCATATGAAAAAGGACCCCTTTGGAGTCGTCTTCCGTATTCGTTCAAACTCTCTAAACATGAACGATACCAATTTTTCTTTCATTGGACTCGTTAAATTAAACATTGAGAGACCCAATTTTGGGAATGAACCCCTCCTCTCTCAGGTTCATAAAATATATGAGTCTGGACTTGTCTTCCGACAAGCTATATCAATTGTTTGTTACCCTCTTTGAACTCGTAAAACTGAAAAGAGGCACTCATCAATCATGATGGGGGAAATGGGAAGGGAATCATTTTGCAAATAAATGGCAGTAGTTTGTCATTACCTTTGAACATGGCACTTGTCTGCATATCATATCCATCAATTGGGTATTCAGTTGATCTCCATGATGATCCACTTTCATGAGTCATGTCACTCCTTTGAGTCTTTCAAAAGAATGCATTGTCCACTATCGCATTGTGTGTTTGTCCCATCCAATCATGCTGCCAAGTATTTTTGTCGTGCTGCCCGATGTTCAAAGGGAATTTGAAGAAGTTTTACCTCTGTAGTCCATAGATTCTTTGTGTCAGTACTTTTTAGTCAGTCCTATGGTTACTACATTCACATCATTCCAGAACTATGTTCCGAGTTTCGTGTCGTCGATGTGGGACTTATTGTTGATGTAAATGTAACTTTGGAATGTATTCACTTGTATTTCTTATGTATCGTAACTCGATGTTTATTTTTGGATGTGTCTATAATGTAATTGAGTCATGTCATGCCCTGATGTTCCGATTGGGAAGTTCCTATAATGTGAAAGTCATGTCAAGTCATTGTGGGTAACCCTCATATTGGTCAAGGGTTAAAGTCCCCACAGTTGTGGGGCCCTAAGGTTATTAGAATATCCTAGAGAATTCGACCCTAGGTGAGTCATTGTAAGTTACGGAAATAGTCCCCACCATTGTGTTAAGGATAAACCTCCTTGTTGGTCGGAGGAGGCAAAGTCCCCACAAGCTATGGGGCACTAGGGTTATTAGACACTCCTAGAGATGTCGGCTCTACTAAGTAATTTTTAAGTGAGGCCGACATGTTGGAGTGGGTTCCAAGTGAACGAAAGAATATAAATAGAGAGTGAGCCTCTCTATTTAACACACACACACACACTCATTGGGGCTCATGAGTGAGAGGAGAAGTTGTTGGGACAAGAGAGAGACTATTGCTGTCAGGAGATCATCTTTATGTTTTTGGGTTTTAATTTTGGTGATGATTCTATCCCTGAGGAAGTTGCAGGGTTTTCTCCTTTATGGTTTCCCCGAGGAAAATTCTTTGTGTCTCTTGTCTCTTGTGTTTTATTGTTGTGCATGTTATTCTCTCAGTTAAAGATCCTAAGATCATAATGCTAGCTTGAATGATTAAAAACTAACATGGTATCAAAGCTAACCTGAGAAGAAGACATTATGAAGCTGTAGAAGCTATGGCTTTATAATTTTTGTGTCTCTCTCCACAATCCATCAGCAAAAGTATGCTAGGCTGACTCTCCATTGAAGGGAGCATCTTTCTGTCGAAGCGGAATTCGATTCTGAGCATTTTCAGTTTTGGTGTAGGAAATTAGGGCTTCTTGCAAAAGAGGAATTTTTGAGTAAGCCCAGAATAAGATTTATATCCTCATCAAAATCAAAGTTTAGAGACCTGGATCAATATTTTTGGTTGGGTGAAACTCCGGGAAAGTCAAACCCTAGTTTGACCCGAGCTGGAAAAACCCTAAAATACTAAAATGGCTACGTTTTTGTACATTTGCTATATCTAGGAATTGGAGACGTTTGAGGAGCTGAACATTTATAAGGCCAAAGATAAAATCCATATTTACACTGTATCCAAAATTTAGCCTCGGTTTCACTATATTCTGGGAGATATGATCCCTCCAAGTTAGGGTTCCATCCTCTTCTAGAATTCATCCCTAAAAAGGACACCTGGGGAGAATTGCTATATCTTGGGCTACAGAGGTCCAAATGAAATTCCTAGAGATTTTCTAGAAAGGAAATGGAATGCAATTTTTTTGGTCCGAGTTTCAGACCCAGAAGATGAAACAGTGACATGGGGTAGTCCGTACAACTTCACTATTCTGAACAGTCCTGTAACAGGTCACCTTGGCCAAATGATCATAAGTCCCAATTGATGAAACAAATTCTGATGAAAACTGTGGTGTTGGAATAGGGACATGTGAGGTTACCTCAAAGGGAATTTTTAGACACACAGGAGGATTAATTTCAGAGATATCATAGAAACAGTGAAAGGCATTTCTGTAGAAGAAATTGGAAAACTAGGGCTTCCTATTCCGAGAGCTTCCCTCCACTGTTTTCAGAAAAGGAGTACATTGGACAGATCCATTTGAATAGATATATCTTTCTATCCAATTAGATCTAAAAAACTCCAAGTTTTGAAAATTAGGTTTTCTCTGATAAACCCTAGATCAGCCAGCTCTGGAACCAGGATGGACACCTCAAATCGGTAAGATCTAATCTTTTGCTATTTTCATTTGAGGTTCTCATTTCAAAGTGATCTATCACATCAGCTTGATCATAAGCTTGGTGAAGTTGAAAACTTCCAAAAATGGAAGTATATGATCTCTCTGAAGAAAATGAATTGGACACCTACATGAGTAAAGAGGTTCCAGTTCCAGAGGGAGATGAAGCTAGAAGCCTTACAAAAGAAGAACTTGATCAAGGCCAAGAATATCATGGTTGATTCAGTCATGAATCAACTTGTACGACAAGTGTCTTCCCTAAAGACACCGATGATGTTTGATTCCTTGACCAAGATATTTGAAGGGAAGAACATATTTCAGAATATGACCTTAAGAAACCAGTTGAAGGAAGTGAAGATCCAGAATGCAGAGACCATACAGTCATACTTTACAAGGGTCTCTTAAATCAAAGAAACAACTTGTAGTAGTAGAAGAAGTGGAGAATGCAAAAGTGGTGATAGCCACCTTGAATGGCCTCCCAAGATCATGGGATTCATTCATGCAAATAATGTGTGCCAGAAGGAAGCGATTACTTTCAGCAGACTCTGGGAAGAGCACACACAAGAAGAGGAAGCTTGACTCATAATAAGAGAAGAGAAGATGGGAGCAACTGAAGATCAAGCTCTCACCATCCAAAGAAGATCCCTCAAGCGATGAGGAATATGAAGAACTCAACTCTTGAAGAAACCCTTATCCATCTTAGTATTTGGATAAGAAATTATGCTATTATGAATGAAGAAGATGATGAATTTGAAGGCTCAAGAAGGAGTATACCCACGAAACAAATAAAGATAAGTATTCAATTGTCATTTCATTATATTATGCATTTGTTTATATTCAGTTGATGTATTATGCATGATAGAATGTTGCATTAACGACAGTATACTACTAATATGCATGTGATGGGTAAGTAGCTCATGGTGCTATACAACTCTCCATTGCTACTTATCTAGAATGAAACCTCTTTGTTGACATATTGGATTAGTGCACAATATCAATGTTGTCCTGGTAGAGATGGAAGGCATCTAGAAAGTTTCCATGAGATATGGATGAATGTTGTATTGGCTAAAGTAGTTGCATGATCATATATTTATAAATAAGAATTTTCCAGTATGTATATTCCTCATGAAATGTTTCTAACCATACAAATGCATTTGAATTGTAGGAAAGATCGCATACATAATCACCTACAAGAAAAGAAGAATGAGACTTGTTCCGAAGAACAAGTGACGATAATTCAAAGATGAAAAATAATATGACGATTACAGGGACATCATTGATGCAGAATATTCCAACAAGAAAGGGAAGATCAGTTCAAGAAGAATGATGTCTAGGATGCAGTATCGATACATGAAGGGAAGTTCATAGTTCCATCATGAAGCAGATGGAAACATCATGGGATACAAGGCAAGATTCGTAGCACGAGGCTTCTCACGAAAAGAAGGCATAGACTACAAAGAGACATTTACAGCCAGTGGGAGTTGAGACAAATGACAGGAAAAATCATGTGTGCAAATGAAAGAAGGCCTTGTATGAGTTCAGAAGATATTAACCTTTGCTACAAGGTTGAAGCTAAAAATCCATACACTAGATGGATACATAGAATATTAGTAGCATAGGAAGCTACTTGTCACTCCGGTACATAATGTTTCAATGCATAGAGTATGGAAGACAGAGGGAGAATGATGCTTCGCTTTAGAGGGAGTGACTGTAGAAGATATAAGGTTTGACATGGTATGACAGGATGTATAGATTACTGATAACTCTAGGATTTACTGAGAGTAAAGTAGACTCCAACCTTTGCTTCAAGGTTGAAGGTAGAAGACCAGTGATGCTCCTGTTATGTGTCGATGCACTATTTTCTAGGCATGGAGATGTGGACAAGGGAAGTATGTAGTAGAGATCCTGAATAGGTTCAGGATGATGGACTGCATGGCCACACCTATGGCATCAAACCTGAAGCTATTGAGCTATGCTTCATCAGAGTTGGTTGATGCTGCGATGTATCATTAGATGATTGGGTCCATGATGTACCTGACAAACACGAGACCAGATATTTGTTTTGCTGTGAACACCTTGAGCCAGTTTCTGACAGATCCGAGACATGGTCACTTGACTACTGCAAATCATATTTTGAGGTACCTGAGGGGTACAATTGATTATGGGCTCAAGTATGAGGCAAATCAGAAGATTAACCTGGAGCGTTATGTTGATTCAGATTGGGCAGGCAGTGCCATCGATAGGAAGAGCACTTCAGGATGTTGCTTCAGTATGGGATCAGGTGTGATCTCTTGGTTTAGCAGGAAGCAATCTTGTATGGCACTGAGTATAGCTGAAGCAGAGTATGTCATAGCTTGTTCAACTAGATTGTGAGGTAGTATTGCTGAGGAAGCTACTGTCTAATTTATTTGATCTCCAGTTGGATGCTACTTGTATACATTGTGACAACCAGAGTTATGAAGTTGTCAAAGAATCCAATGTTCCATGACAAGTTGAAGCATATCAAGATCAAGTATCACTATATCAGGGATATGGTGCAGAGGGGAGAAATGAGGCTCCAGTATGTTGCGACGAACGATAAGATAGATGATGTGTTGATGAGGTAATTTGCCAGAGTGAAGTTTGAGTACTTCAGGGAGAATATTGGCGTTCTCCAGATCGAGGTCCCTTCCAAGGGGAAGTGACGAGTCTGGAAGCCATTCTGACGAGCAGGTCAGATGTAAGGGCTGAGCCATTCTGTCATGGTGAGAGGATTTGGTTCCTTCCATGTTAGATATGAGTGTTGAGCCATTCTGATGTGACTGTAGGATTGGTTCCTACATGATCAGATATAAGTGTTGAATGCTATTCTTGGAATGGAGGTACCTAGTCAGTTACCAGGAACACTCAGTCTGGGACTGAGAAAGCCATTCTAACGAGCAGGTCAGATGTAAGGGCTGAGCAGTTATGTCATGGTTAAAGGATTAGGTTCCTCCCATGTCAAATGTGATTGCTGGCCATTTTGGCAAGTAGGTTAGATGTAAGGGCAACTACCACTCCCCAAGAGAGTGGAGGCACCTAGTCAGTTACCAGGTAGCTCAGTCCAGGACTAGGGGGGATTCTGATGAGGGTGTAGGATTTGGTTCCTATGAGATCAGATGTGAGTGCATGCCCTTCTGGAAAGTAGGTCAGATGTAAGTGCTGGGCCATTCTAGCGAGTAGGTCAGATGTAAGGGAAATTGCCATTCTCCGGGAGAATGGAGGCACCTGGTCAGTTACCAGGTAGCTCTGTCTTGGACTGGGGGCCATTCTGATGTGACTGTAGGATTTGGTTCCTACAAAATCAGATGTGATTGCATGCCTTTCTGATGAGTAGGTTAGATGTAAGTGCTGAGTCTTTTCACAGATGATAGTAGTTGTGTCCTATCATGTTGGTGAATGTGAGTTCTGGGCCTTTCTGATGTGATTATAGGATTGATCCTATATGATCAGATGTGATTGTTGGGCATGCCTTTTTGATGAGTAGGTCAGATGTAAGTGTTGGGCAAGCCATTCTGATGAGTAGGTTAGATATAAGCACTGAAGAAGACCTACATGGTGGATAGGCCTACAACCAGCATGAAAGAAGGATAGATTTGTAGAACTTCCTGTGACGAGAAGAATCATGAGATAGCACATATGATGATGACCCGAGATGATCTAAATCGAGCTATGATTTATATCCAGTTATGATGTCTCCAAGATGATCCAGATCGAGTGATGATCCAGATCTAGCAGTGATGATCCAGATCGAGTGATGATCTAGTTCCATCAGTGATGATCTAGATCGAGTGATGATCCAGATCCAGTGATGATCCAGATCGAGCTATGATCCAGATCCAATGATGATATCCAGTGATGATCCAGATCCAGTGATGATCCAGATCCAGTGATGATCTAGATCCAGTGATGATGATCCAAATCAAGTGATGATCTAGATCTAGTGATGATCTAGATCGAGTGATGATCCAAATCTAGTGATGATGATACAAATCAAGTCATGATCTAGATGCAGTGATGATGATCTAGATCGAGTGATGATCTAGATCCTATGATGATGATATAGATCGAGTGATGATATAGATCCAGATGAAGATGAATTTAAGATGAAAGATGACCTGAAGATGAAGATGACTTGAAGATCATGAGGACTCGATGATGTTCCAGATGATACAAAGAAGAATACTTGTGTTGTTAAATTGTGTCGAGAGAATACCTTCCTAGTTAAGAGGGCGTGTTGATGTAATTGTAACTTCGGAATGTATTCACTTGTATTTCTTATGTATCGTAACCTGATGTTTATTCCAAGATGTGCCTGTAATGTAATTGAGTCATGTCATGCCCCAATGTTCCAATCGGGAAGTTTCTATAATGTGAAATTCATGTCAAGTCATTGTGGGTAACCCTCTTATTGGTCAAGGGTTAAAGTCCCCATAGTTGTGGGGCCCTAGGGTTATTAGACTATCCTAGAGAATTCAACCCTAGGTGAGTCATTATAAGTCAGGGCAATAGTCCCAACCATGGTGTTAAGGATAAACCTCCTTATTGGTCGGAGGAGGTAAAGTCCCCACAAGTTGTGGGGCACTAGGGTTATTAGACACTCCTAGAGATGTCGGCTCTAGTAAGTAATTGTTAAGTGAGACTGACATGTTGGAGTGGGTTCCAAGTGAACGAAAGAATACAAATAGAGAGTGAGCCTCTCTATTTAACACACACACACTCACTCATTGGGACACATGAGTGAAAGGAGAAGTTGCTGGGACAAGAGAGAGAATGTTGTTGTCAGGAGATCATCTTTATGTTTTCAGGTTTTACTTTTGGTGCTGATTTTATCTCTGAGGAAGTTGCGGGGTTTTCTCCTTTATGGTTTCCTTGAGGAAAATTCTTTGTGTCTCTTGTCTCTTGTGTTTTATTGCTGTGCATGTTATTCTCTCAGTTAAAGATCCTAATATCATAATGCTAGATTGAATGATTAAAAAATAACACTCATCATGGCCCTCCTTCGATGAGAATTTTCTTGTTGACATCAGCTCATCATCCGGGAAATAGTCTTAGAAACAATTCTTAGTACCTTGAGATCTGTATGCCTTAATGATAGATTCTCTCGCTCAACATAGGTTCACATCATTGACCTTTGATCGATAAAATCGAATGGCTGTTCGACATCAGGACATCTATTCGCACTCAGTAGATTGTACTAGGGTACCTTGGGAATCATTGACATCAAAGGTGATCTCCCTCGCACTTTTTAATGGTTCACATCATTGGCTGGTAATCAAGTGGTTTCTACCATTTTTGACTTCAGATCATTGTAATCACATGAATAGAATCATACTTTGTGGAAGACGAGATGAAGAACCTGGGTATTTGTTTAAAGCACTCATTGATTTTCCCCAGGTTACGATGGAGTTTTGTATATCTATCATGGATCCACATTTGTATGGTTGTGTCTATGCTCAAATTTGTGTCTGTATGAAATAGATCTACATTGTATGTCTGGTAGCTATGTCCAAGTTTGAGTCCTCTATCACATGGATCTACGTTGTATTCTAGTAGCCATGCTTGTTAATTCCTCCCATGGATCTACCTTTTATTGGTCTATAGCCATGAGTTGGTTACTTGTGTCTATGAGTCAAAATATTGATGTACTACAGATTCCTACTTGACAATATTCTCCGATCGAGCCGACATTTTCACCTCGTAGTGATGACTTGTTCTCTCAAATCTCTCGTTTATCATATCCCTCTAAGACTCATGCTTTGGGGGGCATCCTGTTATACCAAAATCCTATCATCATCATGTGATAAGACCTTTAACATACCTACTTGCCCTTAATCCCAACACTTGGAGTGGAAACCCATTTTGTTTGTCAGTCTTTCATGAAAATACTCAGCACCGCGCTTTCCCCTTTATCCATGAGCAGTACCTTGCTCGCACCGCCTATGCCTTTTTATCCATAAGCAGTGCCACCGCTTATAGCCCTTGGTCCATAAACATTTCTTACTTGAACTGCTCTATCATAAGAGGAGAAAAGTGGTACCCTAGGTAAAATGGGAAAAAGAGAAGTTTATCAAGGCTTCTACATCATGACCCTTGTGTCCTCCCTTATCCCTATCATTGTGGATCCATTGAGCTCGAGATCCCCCATCATAGGATCTTATAAGCCACCTCATCCACAAATCTCTCAACCATTCCTATAAATTGATCCTTATAAATACCAGCTCATATCCATGGTTTTGTTGTAGCCACCTTTGTACAGCTTGCATGGAATAGTAAGCTTTGACTGCGTTCCTTGTACAGAGATGGAATTGGTGGCGATCAACTTAACAATGTATTTCCATCTCTTTCTTGACTCTTTCAGTCTGCTACACTTGTATCCTTTACATATCGAACTATCTTTATAAAATTACCATATGTTAGCATAATCCAAGATAAACAGTCTTGATTACAACAATCATAAGTATTAATAAGATAAAACAATGATTAACCATACCTGTATGGATCGAGGGATCAAGTGAAGGAAAAAATCTGTTTGGTGCATATGTTGGAGTAAGATAAGGAAAAAAGAGGTAGGTAAATGTGGTCAAAAGGGGTCATTTCTTGGCCCAACAACTATTAGCCTAAACCTTCTTATTCATTCCAGAAGCTTTTTGGAACCAAGATACACACTATCTTTATCCTTCAAATCAACAAACCAGATTAACCTAGATTATTATTTTGTTTTAGTCCTGCATTTTTTTAAGTAAAACTAATTTAAATATTTACCAAATAGATCTAACCAGTCATGACAAAAGTGAAATTTACAATAAATTACAAATAGAGTCTTAATATATAATTTAGATAGAGTTCAAGAAGAAGAACCGCCGCCATAACGTTGTAAAAAAAGTAACCATAGTCACGAATTGGTTTACATAGCCAAGCTTAATGGCTGAGAGCACTTCTTTAAAAATATTACTTTGTAAACCATTATATTACTTTTCTTATTAACAAACCCTCAGAATTTTACTGTTTTATTTCACAGTATATATGAATATTTAAGGAAGAAAAATATTACTAACAGAATTTAGAAACGTAGCTCTATTTCTTTAAAGACATAATAATTATAAAATAAAATTACAATAGAAACATTAAATATTATCTACAAAACTGTTGTTTTCGAATTTACGAAGGTTTAAACAAAATACTAAACAAAGGTTTATACAAGAGCATTAAGCTCTGTTTGTTCTTAATTACAAATTTTATAAACAGATTCCTCTTAAAACCAACCATTTGTTAAAACCTTGGGATAATAATTTATTTACCCTTTAATATTTTTGAGCCGTACCTCTTTTACATAAACCCCATGGGTTATAAACAAAATGGCCATACGGCCTCTTCCTACTTCTTAAAGACAATAAAACTATCAACTGTTATATAAAACAAAATCCATAACAAGCTAGTAAATGACCGTAAGCACCATTGAGCTCTTCACTGAAAATCAACGACGGAGGGCACCTCAACATTTTGAAACTGAGGCTTACCGAAAATGTCGTGTCGTACCCTTAACCTCGGAGTAAAACACATTCACTTACAATGAAGTATAGTCGATTACACCTACAAACAATACATTTAGTTTGTCAGTTGTTTTTTTTGTTAAATTGAATAAAAGAGAAATTCTTTTGAATAGAGGGTTTTAACATTTTACTTACCATATTTTATCCAAGCCATTGAAAAGAAGATGAACATCAAACTATTGACCTACCCAAAACCATGACTGACAAAAAGGAAATGATTTTGGAAAGGAAACAAGAGATGAAAACCCACTGGCGTCACGTCCAATCTTGAAACAACAAAACATTGGTGGAAATAAGAATGCCCAGCTTGCTATGCTCACGAGCCCTTTTCATGGTTCAAATAGTCGACAAAGGTCCGAGAATGCCGAAGGCCTATCGGCTTGCTTCTCCACTCAAGACAACGAACATCAATTGATCCAAGCGAGAGTTTAGGGCAGGGTTAAAAGTTTTGTGTGCCTGTGTTATGCATAAAAAATAAAACAACTTCATGACTTATACCAAATATTATATGCAAAGTAATATTAATACTTTGGTTTAATGTAAAATAGGTTTTGTTTAGTAGGTCAAACTTCGAGTTAGGTTAAAGTATTTTTGTTGTGCATCAAGAACTTATATGCTTGGGTTAATGCTTATGCTATGTTTCGAACCTAGGCTTAGGTTAGTTTGTATAAATATACCAAGGATTGTATATATGTTATGTATCAATAGTGTATGTGCATAGACTAGGTTTGTTTTAGTTATAGATAATTTATAACTACTAAATAAATTTCGCAATAATAATGTTAAACCTTAGAAAGTTCCAGGTTTAAGAATAAATTTGTTGAGTTACAGAAATATAGAAGGTAATATTGTTTAAGTACTTTCACACAACAAAAAGCATGTTGATAAATTGTTTTTATTTTTCCTTGAACATGAAGCAATATGCTATCAAGATAAATAGTCTTGCTTAGAGAACTAATAATTTTGTTTACTTATCGATAGTAAACACTGAAAGCAAAGTTTAGGACCTTCTTTCCTAGCTTGCTCTTTTTGTTTTAGTCTTCCGACATTTAAGTTTTTATACCTCATAACCTGGTAGTAAAAGATTACCTGTAAATACCTGTAAAAGCATCATTTTCTGCATTAGCGTGAGAAAAATAAGTAAGCCTCAGGAAAAATATCAAAGCCCCTTTAATAAGACAAGAAAAACAAATATCAGAATCATGCACATACTAGAGACTAAAAAGTTCATCTGAACTCATTAAGTCTCTAACTCTTTATCTTTCAACACTAAGAGAAATTGTTGGGTAAAATATCGTCTTGATTAATTCACCTAATGTTTAATTATCGACCGGGATTGGTAGGCTTAGAGTTGACACAAAATATATGCGAAGGTAGAGGGGTTCCTAGGGTATAGTGGTAATACTTTAACAAACAAAAGATCGAAATATCTTTCAAAGTAAAAAATTGAGTCAAACTCCTACGAATTCAACTATCAGGATAATTGAACAGAGTACTAGACCACAGTGGTATCAAGTTATACTACTCTACTCTATAAACAATTACTAAAAGATAAAGATATAGACAATGCTATGACAATGAACTATTCTCTACAAGAAAATATATTTTACTTCTAAACAACTTTAAAGACAGATTGCACAAAGAAGGATTTACAACAACTAAATATGCTTCCTAAAAACTATACATGCAACTAACAGATGTACACAATCGTTTAAACTAAACTATCTAGTTCCATTCTCCTTGGTTATTTTGAGGATAAGGGTTCACTGTGAGTGGTACAGGAGTAGGAGAAGTGTCAAAGTGACTTTCAAAGGAAGTAAAGAAACTAAAGGGAATCAAATCTAACTTGATATCTACAAATATATGCAGACTAAGAAACGTCCAATTGCAAGCGATAGTAAACATGATGATTTATAAGCAAATAACTCCTACTTGCAAAAGATAGAACAATACTACAAGAAGATAAACATAACATATAAACAAGTATAAAACTTATAAAGATGATTTTAAATTCTATTCTATAGGTTTCCTTAATAATTACATGATGGAAAGAACAAGCCTTACTCCTATGAACAATTTGCAAGGTACTAATCTATTAATGCATGTAACCCTAAAATTTACATGAAAAGGAATAAATCAAATCAAACCAAAGATATGATTACAAGGCATTACAATAGACCAAAACACATGACATAATTCTTAAACATAAAGTGAAAATAAAGAAGAAATAGGAATAAGACTTAACAAGTATTCTAAACAGTCTCATCTAAGGATTTTAAGAAGAAACACAACCATTGTCTAACTCTTACTATAAAAACAGAATTGAAAAACTAAAGAAACAAGCTCAAAAAAGATTAAAAACGCTCAGGGCTGAATGGAAGACTGGATAATAGACTGGAACACAGGTCTAGATGACAGGCAGAACAGGTTGTCTGAATGACAGCCTGCACGCAAAAAACACTAAAATGTCAAGGAATGATCAATCTAAATAATTTTAAGGATAACTGACCCATGCATATGATAACAAAGTGTAAAGGAGCAAGAATTAAATCTACTTAGCGATCAAATTTCATAGTAAAATAATCTAAACTAATTCATAATTTAAAAAAAAGAAATTGTTATTCATCGCATCATTGAACAAACTGGAATACATTTAAACAAATTCATGACAAAAACAAAAGTAAATATAGTTGAACCTACTGTAACTTGATCTTGTAATATCAAAGAAATCTATTCTACCAACATAAAACCAATCAATAAACTGAAAAGACTTGAAAAGGGAATTGAAAACTAATTTATGTGCAACCAGTTGCTTAACTCACAAGGGAAATTACATTAACAGCATAACATCAAAGTTTAAGCTACTGGAAATAAATGTCATGAAAGATTTCAATAACTAAATTGCAGAAACAAATTACAGATAAAACTATGCTAATTGCAAAAAGGGAAGAATGAAAATACACAGAAATAGAAAGCTCTGGTTGATGAAGGGCCCTCCCAACAATCAGAGTGATAACTGGCTCATGCTACATAAGACAAGATCATGCACAACATAAGCAAAACTTCCATTAAATTAAAGAAAAGTGTTACAAAGTTTTTTGGAACTGACTGATTACATGTATTAGATAAGAAACATTTTTCTAACTCCCCTCTCGCATAGCAGCGTTTGTATATATAGCATTTTACAAAGGGCGAGAAAGTCGACCCTTTCAACGGTTGACTACTCTTAAGATAGATCAACCATTATGACAGGTAACTAAACAAAGGCCAACACATAATGTCTTCCTCTTTCTTCGCAAATCTGGTTCTTCTATGGCGCGTAATGTGGCATACAAGCTCTACTTCGGCGTGGCTGATGTCAAGGTGTCATGCAGAGGCATCATACAAGCGATATTCCAAAAGGGGGTTTGTGCTATCACTTTGGAGTGTGGACAACAAGCAGTTTACAGTCCATTTCATGCTTTTAACACTCAGGAATCTATTAACAGCAGTGCGTGCTTGGATCGATAGTTCGAAGGGTGAGTTGGACAATGAGCTATATATGCTCTACGCATATCTAGGATGGATGCATTACCTGCTCATTGGTTCACTGAAGACCATGTTTTTTCAATGACGATTTTATACGTTAGCATATCATCACATATCATCAAATTTAACTTATAAAACCGTGAGATAATGGAAATAAATCCTAACTTGCAAAAACCCAAAATATAATCGTACCTGGTACTAAATAGCAAACTGTATGATGGAAAATATGCCAAAAGGTGACAAAACATGTCAAAAAATGTAAATTATTAGCAAAAAATGATGACAAAACGAGGGTCAACATTACTGCAAACCAAAGGAATGCCAGGTCCCACTGGTCAAAATGAAAAATGACATTAGGAAGAAGGCAGACTTGCGTTAGCAGCTGTCTTTGACTTTGATGAAGCAGGTAATTTAAATCTTAGTCTCTTGGCCTATGCTTTTAGAAGAGTATGCCTTTCTTGTTGAATCCTTTGTCATAAATTGACGGCCTTGTGGAGTTCCTCAATGTTTTTGACCTGCAACCGCAAATCCTTGTTCTCATCTCGAAGCTCTACAATCAACTTGAAATATCCTTCATTTCGCTTTGTTGATTGAGCCAATTCTTGATTTAACTTATCTATTGTTGGTTGATGCGGCATAGATGGCTCTGCAGGCTACTTAAGGTCTTATGGAGGACTCATCTCCTTGGATGGTACTTCAAGATCAACAATCAGAATTTATATTTCAGAACCCAAATCATGAATAAGTGTAGAAACCGTCTCATGAACAGGCACAGGGATGGTCTCATGGTCATCATTTTCAAGAATTTCAGCTGAAACACTAGCTACGACGATCAGAGAGGTAATGTCAAGATTTCTTTATTTGGTCACATTGTCTAAAGGACTTGTCTAGATAGTGGGTTGAACCATATATTGAACAAACTTTGATTTTTGATCCCTCGTGCGAGGTCATAATAGGGGTATAAATTCAACAGATACAGGGGTAGAGTGAGTAGAAGGACTCGCCTCCAATGTGTCATCATTGAGATGAACGACATGGGGGATTTTATTTTATGATGATGGGTATAGAATGGATTCTTGGCAATGGAGATGTCAAGGGAACTTTCTGATATTCAAATGGGGGTTAAGGACTTTGAATACAACGGTATCCCAGAGTTGATTTCACTCTTTAAGCTGGTCTAAAATTAAGAGCTTAATCAAACTGTGATGGTATAGGATGCCCTTAGCGTTAACAGTATTATTTCTAACCTAGTTTGACATCTTTCCAATCTCCTAAGAAAAAAGAAAGTGAAATTGAGACATTTTTTATCAACGAAATGAGCTAACAGATAGAGATGATAGGACTTAAAGATGCTAAATTTACCTTCGCAAGTAGTCAAATGGATGATGACTGCCAATGGATTAAGTTACTCAAGTTTGATCCAACTACGATGAAATGCCTTTCTGCCCATCACATGCCGAAACTTAGGTTTAAGGGAAAAGTTATTAGATGCCCGCAGAACAAACCAATTCTTGTGCCATCGATCGCCTTCTCGTGGAAACTTGGTTGTGTGCATGATTGATTCCTCAATGACTGGGAAAACAATATGGCCAACCCTTTCCTTCTTCCCATCGAAGCCCATTGCAAAAAGTAGTGATATTTCCTCATCATACCCTTGCAGTAGATGCAGGAACGGGTTCCAACCAGCGCAAAAAAAATTCTTCTCGGCATTCTTTGAACTCTGGAAACTGGAATAAGTCTTGGTAGTTCTCAGGTTAGAAATGGTTTGGCATGGTTAAGAAAAAACTAGGATACAGAGTTTACATAGTATGGAGGAAAGGTGACTAACATGCTCTATAGTGGTAACGGTCAGTGAAAATGATGGAATGGGAGAAGGTTTGCACAGTGTTGATTTAAAATGTGCCGCATTCAACCTACCAAATTATCATGCAAACAACTTGGCATGTTTAGATGATCGTGCCATTATGGCAATCTTTGAAAGGTGTGCTATCAAAAACGCGTAATTTAATGAGTTTCTAAAGTTTAGTTAGTTCAACCATGTCCAAAGTAAACTTTGGACAGGTTGAACGTTTAAATTAATACATATGCATAACCATATTCATAACCATAGCCTTGATTTCACAAGAGGGTCGACCTATCTGATAGCTTATGCATGTGAGCAAAAAAGAGGATAAGGGTGATGGCAGAGTCATGATGACTAGAAAGTACCCTAAGGTCGTATCATATCCATGTGGAGGTAAAATGAAATCCTATGAGATCTAACCCATACTATCATGGATCGAGATTAGTCATAATATCCTTGTGGATGTGACTCTAATGATATGACTCGACGTTTTGCCCAAACAAAATTAAGGTAACACTTAACCATAGGTGCTAAAATATCATCATTTTTATTCAGATCATCATTTGGCTTTTTATTCATACCAACATTTGACTCTTCATATGATCCTTCATATAATTTTTTGTAAAAATGAGCTTTGCTGGATCACACTGCTGTTAATCATGGATTTTACTAGGCTGCCAGTCCACAAAGAATTCATATGAAATAATTCTCTTGATCTTTTAATTGCACTCTCCCTTATTCATCCAAGATTTTAAGACAAGTTTCGCTATTTGCATTATCCTGCAAACACTTTGTCATTTGTCAATGAGTCTTTTATAAGTAACTTAGAAAAAATAAATACAGACAATCTAATCCTCCCCCAAACCAAAGATATGGCATGTCCCCAAGCTATACAACAAAACTAAGTAATTTCAAAATAAATTAATAAAAGTTCAATCATGCTGTTGTAATTTTGCAAGAAAAAGAAATACTAACTAATAAATGGAAATGATTCAGATATAGACATTTATCCAAAAATAGCAGTGCTCAAATATTTAGATACGTAAATTTATCATTTATCATGTGATGAGAATATAAGTGAAAATGCCATAGGGAAAACTAGTCATCCCTGCCTCGTTGTAAGGGTATCTTGTCATCTCAAGAATTTTTGAGCTCACCTTCGAGTTTGTGGTAGTTTACAGCTGTGGTAGTTTATCCTAGATATTGATTGAATTTAGATTGTTGGATCCAAGGCTAACTTACGGTTATTCTTTAATGACATCATAAACAATAGGCCTAAACATATATTTATATTTTTTGGTTTATATCATTTTTCTTTTGAACCATGTGCATAGTGGTGCATTAACTAGATCTCTTTTACCTGATATTGCCCCGCTACCAGCAGGCCTGTTTAGTACCTCGACAAGCTTATCTTGGTACCATGCAAGCATAGCCCCGCTTCCTGCGAGCCTGTTCAATACCCCGACAAGTTTACTTGCATTTATCAAACTTCCTTGTTTTTAAGTTGTTACTTAGCATTGACCCACTACCAGCAGGCTTGTTTAGTACCCTGACGGGTTTTCCTTGTATAAAAATTTTGAGTATATGGAAATCGATTGGTACTAGAGCGTGCTAAGCCCTGCTAAACACATGATTCATATTATAAATTTTGTTTTTTAGAAAATGGCCTTAACTATAGATCATGTGAAAAGATAATAACTTAAAGATGTTCCTTGGCCTCTCAGTCTGTCTTCTTTATAAAGGATAATGTTCCCCACAAGCATAAATTCCACTTACCCTAGAGTGTCCTCAAAAATATTTTAGAGTCAAATTTTGATAACAAGTGTAGATGAGCTAGTAGTCCATAGGTGTGAAAATTATGAAGAACATGGTGATTAAAGTAAGTCTTTCAAGCAATTGTTCAAATAATCAGAAATGTGCATGTCTGAATCAAAACACCATATATAAAGCATAACAAAACCATAAAATAAGTGGTTTGAAAATGATATACAAGAATTCTAAAACTTCAAAGTTAAGATATGTTTTGAGTGTTTTTTAGAGCACTTTCTTTTTCAGATAAATCCCATGAGCTGCTCAAAAGAAATAGAAATAACCATTTGTAACCAAGCTTCAAAACCATTTGTTAGATGATTTATTTTATTCTTGAAAACATAGAAAAAGATTCCCCTGCAAAGAAATTATTAGAAATGACTCTTATTTATTGAAATAAATATACACATATTTACATATATACAAGTGATGTTAACCCACAATATTTTTAAGGATCGGGAGGAGGAAGAGTTTTTGGAGACAGAAGTTCAAAAATTACCTCTATATTGGTAGGACCCACCTTGATCCCTTGGGGAAATGCATGATTCCCTATACAAAATGTGACATGCAGAGGTTTTATTTAATGGACATTCCTGTTGGGGATGTTTAGTTTCACATCTTGAACAAAAGTTGCTCTTCCCTGTTCCTTCTTCTCCATGTTTCTTCATGTGAGTTTCATTTCTAAAGTGAGTACACCTAGAAGGTTTCTTTCGAGGTGAGAATGGGGCGTCCCAACATTCTTTTCCAAAGAGATCTTCCTCCGATGAACCATTCTCTTATTAGGTCTTATAGGGATAGTATATGCTACTATGAATGTTTCAATTTGTGGGGTTACTATGTTTATTGAGTTGCAAAAGAGAGCTTTCACCTGGGCAAGATTGAAAAAATAAGTTAATCTCCTCTACTAATTAAAAGTTGTATCGTTTAGTTTTGTGACTTAGTGGAAGGTTTAAGGGTTCCCAATGGTTATTCCCTTTGAACTTCGTTAAGAATGAGGCCCTCGGGACCTCCAACCAAGATCTCTTCTCTTTCCATGGCTTCCCCTATAAGATCTCCCGAAAGAGTCTCCTTATGTGTCCAACAGAACTACTTCCTATAGGTGTTTTTTCGATGCCTTTCCATTGAGTTGATGGTTGGGGTTTTATTTCCCCCTTAAAAACTTTACTATCTTAATGAATCTACTATGAGAATCTCTATATTTGTTAAAAACAAGTAAATGGAAACCTATTCTACTACTACTACTGGATTTGGAGGTTCCTTTTATAACATATGTGCGCGTTCTTACCTCTCATCTTACCGCTCCCCCGCCACCATCTTATATCTATTCTACCTTACAGAACAACTCCCCGGCAATGATGCCAAAATGTTGGGTAAAATATCATCTTGATTAATTCACCTAATATTTAATTATCGACCGAGGTCGGTAGGCTTCGAGTTGAAACAAAATATATGCGAAGGTAGAGGGGTTCCTAGGGTATCGTGGTAATACTTTAACAAACAAAAGATCTAAAGATATTTCAAAATGAAAAACTGATTCAAACTCCTAATAATTCAACTATCAAGATACTTGAACAAAGTACTAGACCAGAGTGGTATCAAGCTATACTACTCTACTCTATAAACAATTACTAAAAGATAAATATATAGACAATGCTATGACAATGAACTATTCTCTACAAGAAAATCTATTTTACTGCTAAACAACTTTAAATACTGACTGCACAAAGAAGGATTTACAACAACTAAATATGCTTCCCAAAAACTATACATGCAACTAATAGATGTACATAATGGTTTAAACTGAACTATCTAGTTCCATTCTCCTCGGTTATTTTGAGGATAAGGGTTCACTGTGAGTGGAACAGGAGTAGGAGAAGTTTCAAAGTGACTTTCAAAGGAAGTAAAGAAACTAAAGGGAATCAAATCCAACTTGATCTCTACAAAGATATGCAGACTAAGAAATGTCTAATTGCAAGTGATAGTAAACATGATGATTTATAAGCAAATAACTCCTACTTGCAAAAGATAGAACAATACTACAAGAAGATAGAGATAACTTATAAACAAGTAGAAAACTTATAAATATTATTTTAAATTCTATTCTATAGGTTTATTTAATAATTACATGATGGAAAGAACAGGGCTTATTGCTATGAAAAATTTACAAGGTACTAATCTATTAATGCATCTAACCCTAAACTTCACATGCAAAGGAATAAATCAAATAAAACCAAAGATATGATTACAAGGCAATACAATATACCAAAACACATGACATAATTCTTAAACGTAAAGTGAAAATAAAGAAAAAATAGAAGTAAGACTTAACAAGTATTCTAAACAGACTCATCTAAGGCTTTTAAGAAGAAACACAACCATTGTCTAACTCCTACTATCAAAACGGAATACAAAAACTAAAGAAACAAGCTCAAAGCAGATTAAAAACGCTCATGGTTGAATGGAAGACTAGATAACAAACTAGAACACAAGTTTGGACGACAGGAAGAATAGGCTGTTTGAATGATAGTCTGCATGCAAAAAGCACTAAAATGTCAAGGAATGATCAATCTAAATGATTTTAAGGACAGCTGACCCATGCATATGATAACAAAGTGTAAAGGAGCAAGAATTAAATCTACTTAGTGATCAAATTTCATAGTAAAATAATCTAAACTAATTCATAATTTAAAAAAAGAAATTGTTATTCATCACATCATTGAACAAACTGAAATACATTTAAACAAATTCATGACAAAAACAGAAGTAAATACAGCTGAACCTACTGTAACATGAGTCTTGTAATATCAAAGCAATCTATTCTACCAACATAAAACCATGCAATAAATTGAAAAGACTTGAAAAGGGAATTGAAAACTAATTTATGCGCAACCGGTTGCTTAACTCACAAAGGAAATTGCATTAACAACATAATATCAAAGTTTAAGCTATAGGAAATAAATGACATGAACAATTTCAATAACTAAATTGCAGAAACAAATTAAAGATAAAACTACATGCTAATTGAAAAAAGGAAAGAATGAAAATACATAGAAATAGAAAGCTCTGGTTGATGAGGGGCCCTCCCAACAATCAAAGAATAGAGCAATAACTGGCTCGTGCTACTTAAGACAAGATCATGCACAACATAAGAAGAACTTCCATTAAAGTAAAGATAAGTGTTACAGAGTTTCTGGAACTAACTGATTACATGTATTAACTAAGAAACATTTTTCTAACTCACCTATTGCATAGCAGTGTTTGTATATATAGATTTTTACAAAGGGAGAGCAAGTCGACCCTTTCAGTGGTCGACTGCTCTTAAGATAAATCAACCATTATGATAGGTAACTAAACAAAGGCCAACACATAACGTCTTCCTCCTTCTTTGCAAATCTGGTTCTTCTATGGCATGTGATGTGGCATACAAGCTCTACTTCGGCGTGGCTGATGTCATGGTGTCATGTAGAGGCATCATATGAGTGATCTTCCAGAAGGTTTTTCATGTTATCACTCTGGCACGTGGACAACAAGCAGTTTACAAGCCATTTCATGCTTTTAACACTCAGCAATCTATTAATAGCAACACATGGTTGGATCGGTGGTTCAAATGGTGAGATGGACAATGAGATGGATATGCATAGAGCATATCTAGGATGGATGCATTACCTACTCGTTGGTTCGTTGAAGACCAGGATTCTGCAATGACGATTTCATACGTTAGCATATCATCACATATCATCGAATTTAACCTGTAAAACCATGAAATAATGGAAATAAATCATAACTTGCATTAACCCAAAATATAATCGTACATGGTGCTGAATAGTGAACTATATGACGGAAAATATGCCAAAAGGTGACAAAACATATGTCAAAACATGTAAATTATTAGCCAAAAATGATGAAAAAATCAGGGTCAACAGAAATCAACATTAGAATGAATATTGTTAGTAGAAATATGTTCTAAGTTAATCATTAATTCTATAGCCTCTAGTTTCAGTTAGTCAAGAATGTTAACTATTTTCATATCTTGAAATCTACCTAAAGATAGTTGTTAAACTAACATTGTTAGGCTATGACCTAGCATTAAATATCACATAGAAAAAATTTTAAATTTTTGTTATTTTTTTGTGAGTGTTACATGATGGCTGTCAGCATGTCTTGGAGAGCACTGCCGAGATGGATGCGGTAGCCAAAGAAAAGAAACTTGGAGCTATTATTGAGAAGCTACAGAGTGAAAAAATTATTTTGGATGCTTTGATATATCCCTCTACACCACCAAAACAGATAGCGGCAAGGAAGGATGAGATAGAAGAGCTGGCCACACAGTTCGATGAGTTAGAGTAGGACACCAAGAAAGTCACAGATGCCACTATGAAAGTTTGGGGAAGAATAGTACACAGCGAAGAGCTAAAGAAACTAACTACATAGTTGCAAGAAGCAGACGGGAAATTGGTGACCCTGAAGACATCACTCAAAGCAATTCCCTTTATGATGTAGATCACCAAGGCATTGGAGCTAAAGGAGCTGCAACAACGAGTCACAAGCGCAAGGGAAATGCAGCAGCAGTGTAGTGTACAGTTAGATGAGTTTCGGGAGATTGGAGCACAGCTGTCCATGAGAGCAGTTTCTGCACTCCAAGCCACAAAGAAGGTAAGATAAACATTGTTACGAAGATGGTTGAGCACCCTGTCAACTATGATCTAAATGCGAGCCAATAGATTACAGAACGATTCAAGGAGCATGTCAAAGCGATCACTCACCAATTTGCAGATTTCAAAGCCATGATCATTGAGTTTATCATGTCCGAATAAGCATGGCTCAAGGGTGAGTCACAAGATTGTGTTGGGGGCATGTTGGCAAGGGTTTTGGGACAAGTTAGTTGCGCAGCACCATGGGTGCCATGCAAGCTCAAAAGACATCGTACAAGTGAAAGATGGCGCTCACGACGGGAAAATAGACCATTTTATGTATTTTATGTCACTTTTTGTACTTTGGACCATATTTTGCGGATATTGGTCATTATTTTGTAGATTCAATTAAGAATTGGTTAAGAGTTAGTTAGAAGTGGATATTCAATGTAAACACGCAAGCCTATAAATAGAAGAAGAATTGAAAATGTGAAAAGGAGGAGAATGTGAATTGAGATTTTAAGACTCAGTTGAACTGTGGATTGTTTTGAATATGTGAATCATTGCGCAGAAGTAATATGATAAGAGTTGATCTGAATTGTTGTCTCTTTTACCCTTTTCAGTCTTACTGTTTCTGCAGTCTAACGATGAGTGCAATTTAATGTGTGACATGGATATATGATGCAATGTGTACTACTTTTAAATGATGTTATTTATCTATTTTTGTTTGCACAATAGTAATATTATTTCTGTTATGAATGAATGATGAAATATTTTAAGAGCAATGATGAATGGTTCTGTTGAGGATTAAGTAACTCATCATATCTAGTAGATAAGTTGATGAATTGTTGATACACATAGTCCTCTTTTATTTTGCAGAAACTTGGTTCTGACAACTCTCCCTTGAACATCTCGGGTGAGACTTCATCCGCTTCATGGGTGTTGCCGGACAAGGTAAAACCTGTCTGGGCCGGTGCTCAGGGAGATTGTGATGAGCTGAGCGTTCGACAGAGTGGGAACCCTTGTTGACTAGGTTTTTTTGGTTGGGTTTGTGCCAACAATATGCATACCCAAGCATAACCACTATATGTATGTTTTTTTCCATGTATTCTACCACTTCATTTTTTATACATAAATATAATTCCATACAACTTTTCATTAATCCTTCTATTTACAAAGCTTATAATGATCAAAATAAGGGAATGGTGTACATATAAAGAACAAAAATGTGTATTCTTTTAATTAAAAATGCTTTTAACTATTATGCACATTTTTTGCAACAATAATGTGCATTCTTTTAATTAAAAATGCATTTAACTATTATGCACAGTTTCTACAACAATAATGAGGAAATGGTATACATGCACAACCATCAAAGTTAAGGAAAAAATAAAAACGATGTAATAACAATAGAGTAGTCTAAAGAAGTGACTATTTGGACCATTGTTCTAGCCTATTTTCTGACTATTTTGTCTAAAATCCAACAAGATTTGTTGGAATAAAAAATATGAGCTATTGGGGTTGTACAATCCAGGTGTAATAGGGGTATTCGAGGGCACTAAATGCATTTTTTCAATAAAAAATGGATTTTGAACAATGAACAATATGGATCTGAATAAATATTAAATTGTTATATTATGTCAATAATGATTAGAAAATTCAAAACCTTATAATCTTTAAACATCTCCAATAATAATATCTTCTCATTATTATTCCCTTTAATTTCCCTACAATAATGTATACCCAACATTTTCTTTAAGTACCGATTAGGATTTTAATGTTATGAAAAGAACCACTGCAAACTCAATTGTACTATGTTCAAAACATCAAAGTGGTTTTTTATTAAATTAAAAAAGAGATAGAGATCAAACATGCCATATGCATGATAGTGTTCAAGAAACCTAAATAACCTATTACAAATCTTGTATGTATAGAGTTATAGAGTTGTGAGGATTTCCCTAGCATTAGTAAACATTTAAACATCATGAAATTAAATTCTTACAAGTAATCAATTCCACTTAGTGTTCAAGTTGAATGGACCATCTCGAGAGATGTCTAAGGATTCTTGAGGTTGTAGGGATTTAGAAGGATATGTTTTGGTGACATATTATCATTAATCTTGTTACCTTCACCCAAAAATCATGTAAGGATTGAATTGATACACGTAATTCAAGGAAATCCATGTAAAGGTATGGTATGCGCTGAATTCCCCGAAAGAGAATAAAATAAGAAAGAGAGAATAATCCAATGCATCAAGAATAAAGAAAAGAGGGGAACAAGAAGCCTCTTCAAGGGGGAAACCTCCTTATACAATGTAGAAAATACAGAAGACAAGATGAGATGATTATACAAATGAATCTCCTTTCTTATAAATAGGATATAAAGTAATCATTGTTTAACCCAATACTAAGTCGATGTAACCATAACTAATATACTAATGATGAATCATGGTTATGGTTATGTCCTTAACGTATCCCTCGTATTTAAAATTATTCTCCCTCAAAGCATGTAATTTAGGGGGTTTATTCATGAATTGTTCATCTTTCCATGTAGCTTCTTTTGGCGACATATTCTTTAACTTGCTTAGGTACTCATAATGGTTATATTCCAAAGATATGGAGAATGTCTATCAATAATTTTTTTTTGTTCTAGAATCAACTTCCCTTCTTCATCTAATTTCAATATTTCCATTTGCATTGGCATAATATTTCCCAAAACCTTTTTCAAGCAAGGTACATGAAAAACCTTATGAATGCGAGAAGAAGGAAATTCTAACTCAGGACACTTTTCCAATCTTGCAAATAATAATGGAGGGTTCATGAAATTTGGAGCTAATTTTTTACTCTTCTTATATTTTAAAGTAGATTGCTTATAAGGTTCTAGTCTCAAATATAGCCAATCACCCTCATCAAATTGTCTTTCACTTATATGTTGATATGTTTGTTGCTTCATCCTATTGTGGCCAATTTGAAGGTTTTCTTTAAGGATTTGCAAAGTTTCTTTATTATTTTTCATATGTGCATGTTGGCCCCAAGAGAAGCTAGGAAGAATTCAGTTGGATTTCTAACTAAGTATGAAAAGAGTCAAAAAGGAGAAAGGAAGAAGAAAGAGAAGCCGCGACAGGAAGAGAAGCCATGAAAAAAGGAAAAGACATGACAAGAGGAATTGCCCCAGAGGAAACCATGTCAAAATGCGTCACAATGACAGGAAAGCGAAAATCAGAAAGATCATGGCAACGAGGTCAACTAGAGCCAACATGTGTCACACATATGAAAGCATCTTTGTAATTCGATTCGTTAGTGCCCACTGACATGTGTTGCTAGAATAGGAATGACAACATATTGGCTGACTATATGAAGTTGGATGAGAGAAACATGTATGAGGTTATAAGAAGGAAGAACCCAGGTTATGTGCAGGTTACTTGCTTATTTACTTACTAGGTGATTTACTATGTTGGTTTCTCATTTTCTTAGTTTCTTACTTAGTTGTTTTGTTTAGCTAGTCTGTCAGTGGAGAGGCAATCAGTAGCTTGGTGAAGAGTCAAAGAAGTCTGCAACTAAGTGTGTAGAGTTGTATAGAAGTTCAAGTTGATCTAGGTTGTGTGCGGATCAACAGTAGAGTCGACAAATCAGGAGTGTAGATGGTCCAACCAGTAGTTTTAATGTTGTCAAACTTCGAAAAAGTCTAGTACTTCGACTACTTCAACTACTCGACTACTTCAACAGGTTCAACATTGGATTTGACAAGTCCGAACCTCAATGTAACCGTCCTTGACAAATCTTGACAGATTCTGCACTCGACATACAACATCTTGACATGCCTTGTCGACACTTCTTGAACATCGACATATTGACTCTCTATTGTCTGTGACAGTTGAAATTCGAAACCGTTATAAATTCTTATAACTGAATGTAATGGGTAGTCACCCAAGCGTCTCAGCATTCTATATAAGCATGTACATTATTTTAACAATAAACCAAACTTCATAGAGAATAAGTAATAATAGAAATTGGTTCGAATTCTTACATATTGTCTGTGTGCTCATTTTCTGTTGATATAGTGTAATTCCTGCTTTCTTTGTTCTTTTTCTAAGCTTCTGCCATAATAGTGCTCGACTCATTCAGTTGATTGTTGTCCCTAGAGTACACCTAGTCATGACCTGGATCATTGGTATTAGATCTTGATATTGTACAGAGCCTAAGTGACATCAGCACTTTTATCAAATTTATTTTAACTTATGCATGTTCAAACACGCTCGCAAACTCAACAAAACAAGAAGGCACTTCCTTTGACTTCAGAAAAGATGGTCCAAGAAGCAGATGATAGACATGCAACTGACAAGACAAAAAAACTAATAGAAAAAACACTGGCTCACCAACAGACCAAAATGTTCACCCAGTTCGGAAACATTATCATGTGATTCACTTCAAACTCCAAGAAATCCTCGACGTGACCTCACTCTGATAAAATTAGCCCCTTCAAAGTGCAAATGAATCTAGACATACAGAATCTTGAAGGAAATATTGACGCAGAATCTGATGACAATTAGGTACAGCAACTAGAATCTTACTAGTCTGTGAATCAAATCTCAGAAGCAGAAAAGATCACCATTGCATCCTTAAAGTTGTCAACCTCCGTACACTACTTGTGGGAAAATTTATCGACAAAGATGGAAAAAGAAGGCGACCCCATAGACACATGGGTAAAATTTGTCGAGTATTTCTGAAAGGATTTTTATACGCCCAAGTATCTTGAACAATAGTATAAGAAGTGGCAGCAGCTAAGGCATTCGAAAGACCAGTCCTTGCAGATTTATACCGATGATTTTTATCGACTCATGGATAGAAAAGATCACCATTGCATCCTTAAAGATGTCAACCTCTGTACACTACTTGTGGGAAAATTTATCGACAAAGATGGAAAAAGAAGGTGACCCCATAGACACATGGGTAAAATTTGTCAAGTATTTCTAAAAGGAGTTTTATACGCCCAAGTATCTTGAACACTAGTATAAGAAGTGGCAACAGCTAAGGCAATTGAAAGACCAGTCCTTGTAGATTTATACCGATGAGTTTTATCGACTCATGGATAGACTTGGTATCCAAGAAGAAAAGAAATTGCTTGTCTTGAAGTACACCAGTGGTTTATCCTCGTCTATTCAGCAAGAGATGGATATAAATTTTAGTACACTTGTGGATGAATTTCATTAGGCCAGCAAGCTTGAAGCCAAACAAAAAGGAAAAGCATGTTTTGCAAACAAGCCAACAGGTTGAACATCCGATAAGAAGTCATCGGTTGACTCTGACAAGTCAAAGGACCCTTCTCAGCCGACTTCGCCAAATCCTTATCATCAAAAGAAGAACTTTTAGAAAGATAGGAGGGATCGCAACAAACAAGATCCTACTGAGAAATGGTGTGATTATCACAATTCAGCATGGCATGATACATTTGAATGCAAATCTCGGAAGACATTTTTGGAAAAAACTTCGACATCCAACTTGTCTAACAGAACCCTGGTAGAATTTGATCTAGATTCAATAACCCTCTTAGCTTCGACCTTGACCACTCTAACAGCCTCGACTTTCGTCGACAAGGAGGAACGCGAATTCCTATTCCATACACAAATATGGGTTTAGAAAAATCCATTACATCTGATTGTTAATAATGGTAGCCAAAAGAACATTGTTTCTTAATATATTGTGAAGAAATTAGGTCTTGTTACCACTCCACATCCTCAACCTTATAATATCGGTTGGATGAAGGATGGACAGGAACTAAGAATCACAAGCCAATGTAGACTCACCTACTTCATTAAGCCTTTTGAATATGAAGTATTCCGTGACGTGACACCATTTTCATAGCTGATGCCTTATTTGGGAAACCTTACTTGTGGGATCAACATGGTACATATCAGTTAGAGCCTCAGAAGGTGATTATCAAAATATGAAACTAGTGGTACGACATATCAGAGCGACAACCTACATTAACGGTTGCTATGATATCTTCCAAACAAACAAAGAAGCTTATCAATCATGCTCAAACATTCTCATTAATTATGATAAATCCTCAACATTCCAGAAAGACTGTGGACATGATTTGACTTACCGACCAATGTAGCTCTCAACAATAACAGATTGACAATATTCTTGTGGAATACCAAAACATATTTCAAGAGCCGAATGGAGTACCTCTACATTGTTAGGTAAAACACTCCATTGAACTTGTTCCTGGTTCTTCATTACCTAACGCATATGTTTACAGAAGATCCATTGTCAAGAATGAAGAGATTTGAAGGAAAATATAGGATTTCATTGATAAGGGTCATATCCTCCCTAGCTCTTTTCCTTATGGAAGTCTAGCCATCCTAGTTCCAAAGAAATATGGGACTTGGTGTATGTGCATTGTAATGTCCCGATTTTGACCCCATTACATTAGATGTATATGATGTATAAATTGTAAATGATCAGGGTGTGGAGCTAAAGGCCAAGGCCCCACCATTGATCGGTTATGTTATGTTTTGGATTTGAATTGTCACTGATGGTATATCGGGGCATGCGGCATATATTATGACAGTCATCATGTAAATATGCATCTATAATTAAAAATGAACCCGACCAGCTACGATCGCGGAAACTAAAATGAGAAAGGGGCATGATTTTCACAAGGATAGGGGTGGGGAAAATTGTCAACCTTGGCCAATGAGAGAAAAACCCATATGTCTTCTTCCTTTGTTTTATTCCAACCACTTTCATTAAGAAAGGATGCTGGTGGTTGAGGTAGTTATGGTCTTGGAAGTAGGGTGGCAGGACTGTCAGTCCTCACCCAAACGCACACTCTACCCATGATTTTGTTGTTCATCCTCTCACGCAGATCTTATTCTCTCCACGACTGTGCTGAAGGCTCACGCACTTCCAATTTTCACGTCCTTCCTGTTGTTTTTTCATCCACAGACAAAAACGGAGCTGTTTTTCCTCACGTAGGACCTCCATTGTCTGTTCATTCCTCACAGGGTTGGATTGTTTTCCACGCAAAGGATTTTCCTGGATTTTAGCCACGTATTTTTCCTCTACGGATCTACGGATGGTTTGGTTGTATTCTTCCCTCATGGACTGATTCGTGGGTCCTGCGTTGTCATTTTAATTCACGCCCAAGCTGGGGAACTATAATCTCTTTCCCAGCATGGTCTATGTATGTTTTCCCGGTGACTTCATTGCCCAAGGACGGGTTGAGTTTTCCCCACGTTGTGAGCTGCATCCACTGATGCATTTCGGGGGCTGTTAATTTCCCTAGGATATGAGTTGTGTTTGCTGTTACATTTGGGGACTGCTGTAGATGGTTTGAAGTCATTTTCCCTGGTTTAAGCTGTGATAGCTAAATTGATTGCCTGAGTGCAATGGTTGGTCTTCGGAATGTATTGGGAGCAAGGATGGGGGCTTAGTTTTTCTTGACAAACCTGGTGGCTGGAAACCACATAGACAGAGCTAGAGGGCTGTCCTTCTTCTCCATCACCCCTGAATAGCACTGGAAGGGAATGCAGGGCCTGAGGGAATGCGTAGCAGAGAAGGGACCGATTCCTTGTGTTGGGTGTGTTTGGGTGTCTTAGAGGTCAGGATAGTTCTGGTGTAGGTGTTCTTGGCTCTGTAATGAGCTCACCAGCTTAGCATTGAGCCTTTCCAAACTCCTTGATGGCCTAATAAACCCAAATTTGTTGGCTTGGCTGTGTGTTTTTGTGTATCCTTGGCTACGTGTAAGCCTGTTGTTCCCTTATTCCTTGGAGAATCATGCCCAGCTCGGGGGTGGCGGCATTGCTGAGAGATTAAGGAGCACGCTGGCCTATGGTTGGGTGGAACATTGCAGCAATGTAGCTGGTTGTGGAATGAGTTCATCATAAGATAAGTATTCTTGTCCATTTTTACTTCTGCAACTATATTTACTGTTAATGAATGTAATAAACATGTCGAATGCTTGTAGAAATGTATGTGGTTTTCGTTGTGTATGACAAATGAATGGAATCTGTGCATGTTTCACTGTAATGCATTTCCCTGCAGCACTCTGTTTATGTAATTTTTATCATGTACATGTTCATGGGGCTTTTAGCCCACTGTGATTAAAGTTTTGGTCGCGTCCTCTACGCTGGTCGGAGGCATGGGGACGTGACATGCATCAACTATCAGGCTCTCAACAAAATTTCAGTAAATAACATATACCCTCTTCCATGGATAGATAAACTAATCAACAGTCTGAAAGGTACTAATTTATTTATGAAACTCAACCTCAAATCAAGATACCATCAAGTTCTGATCGAGTCCACCGATGTGTGGAAAACAACTTTCAATACCAAGGAAGGATTGTTTGAATGGTTAGTCATGCCTTTTGTCTTAACCAATGCACCTGAAACCTTCATGAGATATATGGATGACCTTCTACGACCTTTCATCGGTAAGTGTGTCATTGTCTATCTCAATGATATCTGGATTTTCATTCAATCATGGGAAGAACATGTCAGACAGTGTTGACAAGTATTCGACACTCTCCAATGACATCGACTATATCTGAACATGGAAAAATGCTCATTTGTGATGACCAGCATCAAATATTTTGGGTATGTAAATGACTATGTAGGAATTCATGTTGACCCAAAAAAGTACATCTCCTCAAATATTGTCCCAATCCTCAAAACATTCATGAACTAAGAAGTTTTCTGGGTTTGGAGAATTTCTAGCAATGGTTCATACTTGGCTTCAGTCACATCGCATGGCGTTTGAAATATTTTACTAAAGGAAATGGGAAAACTATCTTCAAATGGACATCGAAGCAACAACAAGCTTTTGAACAAATCAAGAACAAGCTATTGGAGCAGGGCCCCATAGCTATAGGAAAAGCTGCTATAACGGGACAAGAAAGTCAAAGAAAATAGTACCTGAGCGGCCGAGAAGAGAGAGCTCAACCACTGCACTTAAGGCAGCGGTGTAGACAGGAGGGCTCAGCCACCCTCGTAAATGGAAAAGGAGAAACGGGCTGAGGTATTGAAGACAAAGGACAAAAGAGGAAGCAGCGCCCATACCCATGATCAGCGTCGGGAAGCATGGAAGACTGCAGAAAGCTGTGGTGTGACAAAGTGGCAGTTCAAGTACAGATAGGTCGACTGTCATAGTTAGGGTTTTTGGGTTACTGTTGGGAAAGGCCCACAATTTTGTAATGGAAAGACCTTCGGGCTGCCTGTAAAAGCATGTATCTTGTATTGTAAAAGGTTAGTTATTCAGATAATTAACTAGTCAGAGAGTTAGTTAGTCTGTTAGCTCATAGTCAGTTGTATTGTAGAAGGGTCGAGCTTTGGTTCTGTTATTCAGTCTGTAGTTATCTTACTGTAACCGGTAGCTGGATCCTAGAGCATGAATGTAACAATCTGCAGGGATTAAGAGAGAGAGAGAGAGAGAGAGGAAGAGTATATTGTAAGAAGGTAATATAGGAAGAGAAGAGATCTAAGAGAGAAGGGCTCCTGGCTGTGTGCGTGGAGTTACCCAGAAGATCTCAAGCTGCATACTAGGTTGCAGCGGAACTGTGTTTACTCTTTCAAGATATAATATAAAACCAGTTCCTGTGGACATAGCTTCCTTCCTGGGAGGTGAACCACGTAAAATCATTGTGTTGTGTAACTATTTCATGTGATTGTGCTTTAATTAGTTGCTATCTGTTATCTGTTACATGAAGGTTGTATATCAGTTAGTGAATGTATGTTTGTTCTCATTCAGTTTACAGCATTATAGAAGGTTAAATGCAAGTTGAATGTATCAAGTGTTCTGTATATGAGTTTATCAGTGCTTGATTCGCATAGTAGAGCTAGCAGTTACTGCGTTAAGTAATTCCAGTATACTTAGTTCAGCAAGTTGAGTATATTTGATGTTAAGTGGGTTGAACCGTGGAATTTCAAGTAATATTGTTTAACACCCTGTTGAAGGTGTCTGAGTTATTATACCTAGAGAGAAAACCCTTAGACCGTGCGAGTTGTTGGGAATATTAAGTATTGCCATAGCAGATATCGTGGTGCATAAAGGCGATATCGCACCATCGGAGAAGCTGTGGTGTGAGATATCATAGGCTAAGGGTTGAGCAGAGAAGAGAGTTTGTGCATCATCCTGGAAGCTATGGTGTGCTAAGATCCAGTCCTCTAGCAAAGTCAGCTCGGAGGATAGAAACAGCCCCTCAGAGAGAGGTCCTGCTGGATAAGAAGAGATAAGAACCACCAGGATGCTACAGAACCCGGATGAGGACACTTGAGTCTTCAGCCAACCCATCTCATATCACTTCGGGTGAGACTTCAGGCCATTCTGCGATCTGTCACTGAAAGGGCCAGTGAGCTAGGGGTATTGTTGGTACATTACAAGTAAACCCGGGTCTGCCCAGTAGTACACCAACAAATGGTTCCATTGCTGCCTTTGAAAAAATTACAGAGCTAATGTTCTGTTGGCATCCTACTAAATAAGAACTCAACCAGTGGGTTGGGTCTAAGGAAAAAGAATTCACTACGACAGAAAACAAGAGTCCTATGTTGAGTACAGAGGACTGGTTACAAAAACATATCTTCACAGACCTGCATCAGATATTTTTTGCGACCTATGGAAATGAGTTGTACGACTGGTTATCAAAGTTGACTGATAAGCATATATTCAAGCAGAAAAGGAATATCGTGTGGACACCAGAGCTGATTCACACCGTGAAGAGCGTAGATAAGCCCATTTTGTGGGTAGTCGACTTCTGGCTTGCGAGTGTGCTAGAAGGCTTCATTACAGAGTTTGTCGTTGATCAAAGAAAGAGTTTCAGCGAAGCAGAGAGGTACTTCTTCAAAGGATATCACGGCAAGTACTTGAACTCTTTAAATTTGTCCATTAAGATGTTATTACATGAAAAAGGAGTAATGGATATGTTCTCATATGAATAAGCTCGGTAAGTGTAATGTCACAAGAGTTTGAGAGTGATATGGATGACATTGGATGTACACGTAGTGGTAAGAAATATAAAGTAGATTTCAGATCTTCTCTCTTTGAAAACAGTTCAGACAATACTAGAGAACATAGTCAAAGTGATAGAGAAAGACCAGAAGGGCGTATCCCTTACCACCCTTATACCCCACAGAAAGCAACCAGGACTCAAAACAATCCCGTAGGAACTACATCTAGTAGTTCACATACAGTACATACTACCGCTACATCACCTACATCTACACCACCAAGTGGTAGTAATACAGTACATCAGCATCCACCACGTAGAAATAGAATGGGGGATGACATGAAGTTACCTACCTTTAAGGGTACAGGGGTAGAAGACCCAGAGCAGCATTGGTTTCTATGTGAAGCCGTATGGACCATTAAAGGAATCCAAGACAATAATACTAAACTTGTTCAGTTGGCCACTACACTTAGAGACAGAGCTTTAACATGGTATATGAAGTATACCTCAGCACATATCAGAACACTTGTACAGGTCAGGACTGCCATGATTAAAGAATTTAAGAAACCTAAGTCTGAGTCACAGTGCATCACAGAGCTCAAAGACATTAAACAACTACCCTCAGAGTCAGTATGGGACTTTAATCAGAAATTCAAAGCTCTCACAGACCAAGTTAGCTTTGAGTTTGCACCGGAGCAGCATAAGGAATGGTTTATCGCAGCACTGCTCCCTCACATCAGACTTCCACTGATGCAATAGAGACTCCATACGTAGGATGAAGCGTTGGAGATGGCAATGAAACTAGAGGCTTCACCTCTAGCTGAGACTAGTACAGGTATGACAAGCTTGCAAAACCAGTTAGAAAATGTCACGCTATAGTTGCATGAGATCAAGAAAGGCAAAGAGGTTGCACAAGAACTATGGTGTACCAAGTGTAAAGGACAGGGCCATACGAAAGATAAATGTCCAGTATTTGTTGAATATTTAGCAAGTGGGGCTCCTAACCCCTTAGTAAAGAACCAAGGGTCGTGATGTGAACTTTGCAGAACAAGAGGACATAGACCCCAGGAATGCCCTCTACTTCAGAAGTATGTACAGACCCCTAAGAACTTATACTATAACTTCTGTAAGTCCGTAGGACATGATGAACATAATTGTAGATCTTATGATCTCATGGTCGAGAGAAAACATGACTTGTACATAGTCCAATCAAAGACACCAGGTCCAGCAGTAGGACCACAGCATGAACCGGCTCATGTTGGCTATGGTGGAGGATTCAGAGGACGAGGCCGTGGAGGAGGCTTTGGCCATGGTGAAGGCTTTGGTTGTGGCCGTGGACCGATTACTTGTTACAACTGTGGAGTTGTAGGACATTATGCTAGGGATTTTCAGAACCCTACCACAACATGTAATTATTACAAATCCTATGATCATCCTATAGAAGAATGTCTTGTCTTGATAGCCAAGATTAGGGACCCTAAGCCAGCAATCAACCAGAATATTCAGCTTATTGCTACTGAGCAGAAGGAACCAGAACCAAGAGTCAATATTGTGACTCGCAGTGGTGCTTCTACTAGTAGAACATTGCAGGATGACGAAAAGAACACAGGTACAAAGTGGGTGCGCAAAGCTACTAATAAGTCAACACCACTCAACCTGCAGAAGAATAAAGAAACATTTCAGGAAGCTAAAACTTTCTTTAATGACCCTACACCATCAGGATCGCAGGTACTGTCGTGCAGGGGTGTACTGCAGCAAACACCTTGTGGCCTTAGTCCTGTGCAGATATCGCAGGCTACCACATATGGAAGGTGCGACGAGGATGAGCTGATAGGAAGTGTACAATCCTTCCTGTGGAGTTGCTTGAAACTCGTGAAAAATGAGAAAGCTATCGAAGAGCTTCAGCGCATCATAGATCAGTGTCAGCCGTATTCTTCCATGAGCAATGCGCAGCGTGCTGTTCATAATATTATGGGACATACAAGAATAGGAAGAGAGATGAGACTCATAGCACAAGTTGGAGAATTTGAAATGGATGAGGTAATACTAGATTTAGGATCAGAGGTAAATGTTCTGACTAAGCAGACATGGGAACAGATGGGTAGCCCTAAGTTAGACAGATCACCTATCCATCTAATACTAGCCAATCAACAGAGGGTATCACCACTGGGTCAATGACCGCAAGTGCCAGTTGACATTGACGGAGTTTGCATCTTTGCAGACTTTGAAGTTATAGAAATCATTGGCGATAGTAGACCATATCCAACTCTACTAGGTATTGATTGGGAAATCGATAACATGGTCATTATCGACTTAAAGAACAGACAAATGACCTTTGAGGATACACAAATCTGGGTCATCGCACCGTTGGATCCTTTTCAGGGTCCTAGATATATTGAACCTGTCTGAGCAGAGGATGAGGCACGTAATATGGAGAGCCTCTATCAGATGACGGCTAATCAGAGTGATTACATCAATCCCACCGCAAGAAGGAAACATTAGTTGGCGATGCGACAACTCATGCGCATCAGACTCAGATGTTGGTCTAGAGAACTAGTAGAACATACTTTATGAAGTATCAGCTCGCAGATGTGCGTTTATGACTAAGTCACTGCGATGAATTGGTGCAAATATTAAGGATATTCCATCCACTGATGGCTTAGCGGATGTCAACGACTTTTTACAGCAGTTTGAACAAGAAATTCCTCATGAGAAGAGGATGTCAGTTATTGACCTTGCAGTAAGAGCCACACTTGCAAGATGGTGGCACGCACATAAAGAACATATCGCATCATGGGATGACTTCAAGAGATTGATGGCGATCAGGTTTTCTAATGACAAGGAGTGTCTTCAGCAGAAATATACAGGAGAAAGTGACCCCAGGTCACATATTCAGCTTTGTGAATAGAATTGGGTGGACATTCCCGAGGATGAATGGGTTCACCTATTCATTCATACTTTAGACCAAATCCCAAAGAACTGGTACATTGAGACCAAGTTGCGCAGAGGAACCATTACATGGCCACTTATGATAGACAGCTTTGAACTCACTTTCACTTTTGAATCTGAGTATCCAAGCATTGATCAGGCTTTAGACGTTGTAAAGACTAAGATATTTGAGGACTGTACCCTATCAGTACATACTCAGCCTGAGTGGGCCATCCAGTTAGAAGTTGCGCTCGAGTGTTATAACTTCACAGCAGAACCAAATGATGAGGATGAGAACCCTCGCAGTATCAACATTCCAGAGTCAAAAGGGACTCGCGATGTTGATGGTCCAAAGCTAGAGATTCCAGCTATCGCAGAGCCTATCAAGATTAAAAAGATCAATATTGGCATAGACACAGAACCAAATTTTGCCTCTATTGGAGACTACTGGGATGATGAAATGGTAGGACACATTGCAGATCTGTTACACGACTACCAGGACTTATTTCCCACCAAGTTTACAGAAATGAGGATTCTAGGCCAGTTAAGCAGCGTCCATACAAATTAAATCCTCGGTATAAAGAAAAAGTTAAGGATGAGATTGATAAGATGCTAGCAGCAGGAATCATTGATCCCATGGAAGAGAGCGAATGGGTTAGTCCCATGGTTGTACAGGAAAATAAAACCAAAGGAGACATCAGGATTTATGTCGATTTGCATAAACTCAACGACGCATCGCTTCATGATCCATTTCCAACACCTTTCACTGATGAAGTCTTATACAATGTGGGAGGGCAGGAGGTCTACTCCTTCACTGATGGATTTTCAGGCTATCACCAAATTAGAATGCATCCATAGGATCGACATAAGACCACCTTTGCGATAGAATGGGGCTCATTCCAGTATACGGTAATGCCCTTTGGTCTTAAAAATGCACCAGCTATTTTTTCAAGAGTAGTAGTTGTTGTATTTAAGGAATACATCCATAAGTTCCTAGAAGTCTATTTTGATGATTGGACTATATTTGGATTAATCGACAAGCATATAGGAGATTTAAGGCTCATGTTAGAGAAATGTAGGCAGTATTAGATTTCTCTGAACTTGAAGAAATGTATATTCTGTGCGCTGTTTGGTATTTTGTTGGGTCATATTGTTTGCAGACAAGGCTTGATGGTAGATCCTGCAAAGATTGCCATCATCGTAAATCTTCCAGCACCCAACTTAGTCAAGCAATTGAGGACAGTGCTTGGTCATACCAAGTACTATAGAAAATTCATCAAGGGTTATGCAAAGATCACAGAACCAATGGAAAAGCTGTTAAAAAAAGATGTGAAATTCGTATGGAATGAGGAATGCCAGAAAAGTCTAGACACACTTAAAGAAAAGATGGTTACAGCACCCATCTTAATATTTCCAGACTGGACCAAGCCATTTCATGTACATGTGGATGCATCTGGCATCACACTTGGGATTGTCTTAACCCAGCCAGGAGAAGGGTGTATCAATCACCCTATCGCATACTCAAGCAGAAAGCTATCTACTGCAGAAAAGAACTACACCACTACAGAGCGAGAAGGATTAGCTATGGTGTATGCTCTACAGAAGTTTAGGCACTATGTGTTGGGTGCCCCATTCAAGATGTTCACTGACCATTCCGCTTTAAGGTATTTGGTCAATAAGCCAGTGTTAGGGGGAAGGATCTACCGATGGTTACTCCTATTTCAAGAGTATGATTTTGAAATTATTGCAAAACCAGGGAGAATAAATGCCGGACCAGATCATCTGTTGTGGATAGACTCAGGGGAAGAACCAACTAATCTAGAGGACAATTTGCCAGATGCACAATTGTTTTCTATCCAAATCGCAGATGAGTACTACACTGATATCATTCACTTTCTCACTACAGGGTGGGCACCTGTTGAGTTTACTAAGAAGCAAAAGAAACAGCTAGTTGTTAAAGCAGCAGACTTCACATTGATCGCAGGGAAGTTATACAAGTTAGTTCCAGATGAAGTCTTGCGCAGATGCATTATGCCGCACAATAAAGAGGCCATTATCAAAGAAGCACACTCAGGTACCGCAGGAGGTCATTTCGCAGGAAAGCCGACTGCGCAGAAAATCCTAGCTGCAGGATTATGGTGGCCTACTTTGTATAAAGACACTAAGGAGTTTTGTAGATGCTACGATATCTGCCAGAGGGTAGGAAAACCTTCGCGGAGAGATGAAATGCCACTGCGACCACAGGTTACGCTGTGGGCATTTGACAAATGGGCTATAGATTTTGTGGGTCCTATCAACCCGCCAGGAAAACGAACTCGTGCGAGATACATCATCACAGGAACAGAATACCTCACCAGGTGGGAATAGGCCAAAGCAATAAGGAATTGTGATGCTGCTATAGCTGCACAGTTCATTTTTTGAAAACATCATAAGTAGATTTGGATGTCCAGTCATTTTGATGAGTGATCAAGCCACACATTTTCTGAACCACACTATTGAGGCCTTGACGGAGGAATTCCAGATACAGCACCATAAGAGCACTCTCTACCACCCACAAGCTAATGGTACGGTGGAGGCCTTTAACAATATTCTAGAAAATGCTCTTACTAATATCTGTATCAGCCAAAGAAATGATTAGGACCTCAGGGTTAATGCTGTATTATGGGCTTATAGGACTACATGCAAGAAACTTACAGGACACACACCTTTCAGCTTGGTGTATGGAGAAGAGGCTATTATGCCTATGGAATATATTATTCCCAGTTTAAGAATTAATCAAATTACCGGGATAGATGATACAGATAGGATGAATGAAATACTAGCGCAGCTGCTTGCCTTAGAGGAAGACAGATTCATCGCAGGTTTCCATCGGAAAGTGCAGAAGGCACGAGAAAAATCTTGGCATGACAGGCACATTAAGAGTAAGATTTTTCAGACAAGATACCTAGTGCTCCTCTATGACAGTAAGTTTATTAAGTTTTTAGGGAAGTTCAAGATGCATTGGTTGGGGGCATATCAGATACAGCAATTTACAGAAGGAGGTGTTTTTCAGCTCAGCAAACTGAACGGGGAGCTCCTTCCCACTTTGATTAATGGCAGCATACTTAAGCTCTATAGTGATAGCCACTCCACCTCTCAGCCCTAACTCATATATTTATGGTTGTGCAGATGTCCAGTGTAATTGAAAGGAGACATCGCACTGTGTGCAGATGTCCAGTGTAGTTGAAAGGAGACATCACACTGTGTGCAGATGTCCAGTGTAGTTGAAAGGAGGCATCGCACCGGTAATGAGTCTACACCGGCAGGTAAAAAAAAAAAAAATTCTAAGTATAAGTTTATGTTACGCAAGTCACAGGACGTTTGCGTGGATTCAAACGTTGAGGAGGTTCAAGTTAGCATTTTTGTTTCAATGATGTGGTGTGACATCGCAGCAAGGCGATAATTCCCCGTGCCATGTAGACAATTTTGAAAAGGGATAGAAGGCCAGTCACTTCACCTTCTGATGAGCAGTTAATATAGATACGACAGGTATATGTTGCCCTAGATTTGGCAACAGTATAATGATTTTTCCAGATTTGGTAAAAATATTCGATGAGACCGGCACCTGCACACAAGTTTCGAGGGAAATTTGATCGGATTTCAGCAATTAATGAGGATCGAAACGACAATTGTTGTCTTGTCCATGCAATCAATACTACCGACAGGCCTATCCTAAATGACCGTTGCTTCAGAGATTATCGCCTTTGTTATAAATACAGAGATCATTCACACAGAAGGGTTACTTTTGTGATTTCTGAGAGCTATAGAGAAATTTGAAGAGTTTTCCTTGTGCGGAGATACTCCAGTTACAGAGTGCTAGTGTTTCCCCAATTTCACAGCCATTGCCCTTCCAGAGTATTGCACCAGGTGGGTTCTATCCGAGGAGGAACCTTTAGAAGACATTGTGCAACGATTTTAGCGTGGTGGCCTCGAGTCTGTTATGACGACGCCACCCAAGGTTGTGAAATTAGGTACATCACAGGTCAGACAGCCGCCAAGGATGAGGATTCAAGTACAGGATGTAGAATATGTCATCAAAGTCTTTACTGCAGAGAAGCAGAAAGATGAGAAGATCACTGAAGATAAGAAAGCTGAGCAGAATAATGATGAGAAGAAATCTATAGCCGGGAAGAAAGTAAAAATGAGAGAAAGAAGGTAGCGGGAGAAGGAAGATGACCTATCTCATCACCTAAGAGAAAAACAACAGGTTCCAGAGGGAAGGAATGAAAATATGTAGAACATAGGCAGCATGAATACCTGGAGCGATTTGCTGAGAAGAAAAGAGAAAGGGGAAAACAAACCAAACAAGCAGAGCTTTAGAATGCAGACAAAGGCTTGTTCTCGGAATGGAATTCATGGTTTGTATATATTTCATATAGAAGGCTCCAAACTGAATGAAATGTTTGAGAAGGCTGGAAGATACAGATTTATAATTCCTTTGTGATACGAGTTCTAACCCAGATAGAGAGGAAAGGATATCTGTGGAAGGCTTCTCAAAAGCTTAAGATCCTTAAAGGAGCTGTTGATCCATGAAAAGACCTATATACAACTTTGTAGTACATCAGGTCTTGCAAGCGATGAGAGCACGAGCATGACAATGAGGGAAGGAAAGACAAGAGAGACCTACGAACTAAGTTTACAGAAGACTCCAGCATTATTCAAGCTATGGTTGAAACGGCACAAGAGTGTGTCGAAGCTATGGATAAAGAAGTCACAAGACTTCGAGAGAGATTCATAAGGACTTCATAGGAAGCCAAGCAGAAGCTACAGCAGGAGAAGCCAGTTGTTAGTGTCTCAGGGATGAGCCACAAGTAAGTGTTATGGGACTATTGGAGCAGGGCCCCATAGCTACAGGAAAAGCTGCTATAACGGGACAAGAAAGTCAAAGGAAACAGTACCTGAGCAGCCGAGAAGAGAGAGCTCAACCACTGCACTTAAGGCAGCGGCGTAGACAGGAGGGCTCAGCTACCCTCATAAATGGAAAAGGAGCAACAGGCTGAGGTATTGAAGATGAAGGACATAAGAGAAAGTGGCGCCCATACCCACGATCAATGCCGAGAAGTGTGGAAGATTGCAAAAAGCTGTGGTGTGACAAAAAGCGGCAGTTCAAGTACAGATAGGCCGACTGTCACAGTTAGGTTTTTTGGTTTATTGTTGGGAAAGGCCCATAGTTTTGTAATGGTGAGACCTTCGGGCCGCCTATAAAATCATGTATCTTGTATTGTAAAAGGTTAGATATTTAGACAATTAACTAGTCAGAGAGTCAGTTAGTCTATTAGCTCATAGTTAGTTGTATTATAGAAGGGTCGAGCTCTGGTTATGTTATTCAGTCTGTAGTTATCTTACTGTAACCAGTAGCCGACTCCTAGAGCATGAATGTAACAATCCGCAGGGATTGAGAGAGAGAGAGAGAGGAAGAGTATATTGTAAGAAGGCAATATAGGAAGAGAAGAGATCTAAGAGAGAAGGGCTCCCGACTATGTGCGTGGAGTTACCCAGAAGATCTCAAGCTGCATACTAGGTTGTAGCGGAACTGTGTTTACTCTTTCAAGATATAATATAAAACCAATTCCTGTGGACGTAGCTTCCTTCCTGGGAGGTGAACCACGTAAAATTAGTGTGTTGTGCAACTGTTTCATGTGATTGTGCTTTAACTAGTTGCTATTTGTTATCTGTTACATGAAGGTTGTATATCAGTTAGTGAATGTATGTTTGTTCTCATTCAGTTTACAGCATTATAGAAGGTTAAATGCAAGTTGAATGTATCAATCGTTCTGCATATGATTTTATCAGTGCTTGATTCACACAGTAGAGCTAGCAGTTACTGCGTTAAGTAATTCCAGTATACTTAGTTCAACAAGTTGAGTACAGTTGATGTTAAGTGGGTTGAACTGTGGAAGTTCAAGTAAGATTGTTTAACACCCTGTTGAAGGTGTCTGAGTTATTATACCTAGAGAGAAAACCCTTAGACCGTGCGAGTTGTTGGGCATATTAAGTATTTCCATAGGAGATATCATGGCGCAGAAAGGTGATATCGCACCGTTGGAGAAGCTGCGGTGTGAGATATCATAGGCTAAGGTTTGAGCAGAGAAGAGAGTTTGCACATCGTCCTGGAAGCTGCAGTGCGCTAAGAGCCGGTCCTCTAGCAGAGTCAGCTCAGAGGAGAGAAACAGCCCCTCGCAGAGAGGTCCTGCTGGATAAGAAGAGATAAGAACCACCAAGATGCTACAGAACCTGGTTGAGGACACTTGAGTCTTCAGCCAACCCATTTCAGATCACTTCGGGTGAGACTTCAGGCCATTCTACGGTCTGTCGCCGAAAGGGCCAATGTGCTAGGGTTATTGTTGGCACATTACAAGTAAACCAGGTTCTGCCCAGTAGTAACCAACACAAGATTTTTAATACACCGATACTTATGTTACCTGATTTGCATCAGCCTTTTGAGATTGAAATATATGCATTGAACTATGGTCTCAATGCAGTGATCACTCGATCTGGTTACCCAGTTGCATTTCATTCTAAAAATTTCAATCACATTGTTAGAAGGTATTCAACGTATGAAAAATAACTGTACACCATTGTGCAAGCTCTTACACAATGGAGATACTACATTCTTGGTAAGGAAACGATCATCCTTACTGACCATAAACCTTTGTAGTTCGCTCCGTCCCATTCGAAACTACAGATAACCTGAAAAATCAAGTGGATTAATTACGTGCAACAGTTTCAATTAATAATTAAGTATTGGAAAGGAGAATCCAATGCTGCAGTCAATTTTCTCAGCTCACCACCCATTAATCTATTGTCTACAGTAATGAGTATGCAAGGTTATGACACCACTACTTGGCCACAATTGTATTTGGTAAATTGTGAATTCTTAGCAATTTATCAATAGAATCAGACTGATACATTATCTACTATCGACTACTTCCTAAAGCACACCTTTCTATACAAGCTTGGATAGATTTGCGTACCGAACGGTGAGCATCGACATAAGATCATTTGGGATGCGCACTACAGCAACACTGCAGGAGATTTTGGAGTCACAAAAACACTTTTTATCCTCCAAAAGTATATTTACTATCCTTCACTTATATATGATTTCAATAAGTACATTTAATCATGCGTGGTTTGTGCCATTGCTAAACTGTCAAATCGAGGACAAGGAATGTACACACCTCTTTCAATTCCTAGTCGACCATGGGAATATATTTGTATGGACTACTTGATGGGATATCCTTCTACCAGAAATCCGCATGACACGATCTTAGTAGTATTCGACATATTTTCCAAGATGGATATCCTCATACCATGCAAGAAGACTACGACGACAAAACAGACTGCTCAGCTCTTATTCGAACATGTGTGGAAACATTATGGGCTCCCAACAACCATTATTTATGACAGAGATGCTATATTTTTCAGCACCTTTTGGAAAAATCTCTGGAAACAACTCGACACGAGACTTTGTTTGTCAACAACCTTCCATTCACAGAGAAATGGGTAGTCGAAAGTTGCAAATCACTTGGTATTACGACTACTTTGCATATACAACCACAAGCATCGTTGAACATGGGATGACAACCTTACATACATACAATACATCTACAATCGTGCTCAACACATTTCTATGGGAAAGAGTCCATTTGAGATCTGTTATGGATTTCAACCCTCAATTTCTATCGACTTGATCAGTTCCTCAACACAGTCAAATGACACCGACTTTGAAGGATGAGAAGTGGAAAAATCATTGAAGTTCATAGATCAAATCTACAACATCGAAAAGCAAGCACAAGAAATGTTGCAATGAGCTAATGCAAAAGCTAAGGCTCGAAATGACAAGCATCATATTCCTCACTCATTCCAAATTGGGGATCAGTTCTGGTTACATCTAAAGAAGGAGCACTTCACGGGTACCCTTTGCAATATGGTCCATACACTATCCTTAAGTAGATTGGCAAAAATGATTTTCATCTCAACATTCCTGTATGCCTTAGACTACATCTAGTTTTCAATGTAGATCTACTTCAACCATACCATGCACCATTGTTGGAAAAAAATGACTTGCAAAAAACAAAACCCGAAGACATCCATCCAAATGTTCAGGAACCTATTCTTTGTGACACCATTATGGGATGACGCATACACCATACAAGGACGAACTCCATTCCCTTGTTTCAAGTGGCTAAATATCGACAGCTCCCTGCGCAAGGAATATGGTACTCTACTACTGAAGTAGCCAACAAGTTTCCTCACATGACCGAATACACAATGGAGACCATTGTTTCTTAAGGAAGGAGGAATGATCCAACCAGCAGTTGGCACATTGTCGAACTTTGAAAAAGTATAGCACTTCGACTACTTCAACTACTCGACTACTTCGATAGGTTCAACATCGACTTCGACAAGTCCAAACCTCGACACAACCAACCTCGAAAAATATCAATAGATTCTGCACTCGACATACAACATATTGACATGCCTTGTCGGAACCTGTCGAACATCGATAGATTGAATCTGTGTCATCTGTGACGGTTGAACTTCCAAATCATTATAAACTTCTTGTAACTAAATGTAATGGGTAGTCACCCAAGCATCTCAGCATTCTATATAAACATGTACATTATTCTAATAATCAACCAACCTTCATAGAGAAGAATTAATAATAGAAATTGGTTCGAATTCTTTCATATTATCTGTGTGCTTACATTTTGTCGATATAGTGTAATTCCTGCTTTCCTTGTTCTTTTTCTAAGCTTCTGCCATAACAATGTTGGATTCATTTAGTCGACTGTTGTCCCTAGCATGCACTTGGGAATGACCTAGATCAATAGAGTTATAAAGAAGTCAAGTTGATCCGGGTTGTGTGTGGATCAACTATAGAGTCAAGTAGAGAAGAAACAAAAACAGAAGACTAGAGAGGATAAGAGGGGAGAAAAGTCTATAGAGATATGGGAAGAGGATCTAAACAGAGTCTATAGCTCAGTGCACAAAAAAAAAGGTTCCATAAATTTATCATGCTAGATGAAGAGGGCCTTTGTGGCTTTTCCCAGATGGTTTTCCACATTAATTCCTATGTCAAATGTGCAAATGATGAATGTATTTGAGTCGCATGTATGTTGTTGTGAATGAATTCTTATGTATTTTCTTACAGATTGAGTTATATGCAGACAAAGTGTGTGAAAAATGGAGCAACCTAAGAAGTGATGTTCCGTGGTGATAGTGGAACTAAACTATAGGTCAGATATTTGTGAAGTGGAAGAATATTTTATTCAAGGAACCGAAGGAAAAATGTGTCAAGAAGACAGAGTTGTAGTATGACCAGAGGAGAAGACTACGAGCTCACATCGCATGTTGACGAAGGTTCTTGCAAAGAAGAAGATGAATATCATCTAGTATCTGAAGAAGAAGAAGAAGCAGAATCTCCAAACCTAGTGCATGAGTACGATACACCTACGACCAAGTGCACATCATCATAGGTAAGATCTAAAAACTTGTCTCCAAGTGGTTTTGTAAATACAAGTAGTACTAAGACCGTGAATAGAGGACAAGGGAGTCCAACTAGTCAAAAACAAATTCCAAGCATACCAACAGTTAACCTAATCTATCAGACCGATATTTCATGGAAATGGGTTAGAATACCCAAAGAAACATTAGTTTCTCTGTGAAACTATGTGGACCATACGATAGGTCCAAGATGAAACGATTAAGCAAGCACAACTGATCACAAACTTGAGGGGTCATGTGTTGGATTGGTATATGAAGTTTCCCATAGTTCTAGCAGTATTTGTATAGAAAACATTTGATTAAATTCAAGTGGGAATGATAGATGAGTTGATAAATATAAAATCTGAGTCACAATGCATCACAAAAATCAAAGAAATCAAGTAGTTTCCTACAGAGTCTGTCTAGGACTTTGACCAAAGATTTAAGACATTGATGGCCAAAGTAATTTTTCAAATGTCAGACATACAACACAAGGAATGGTTCATTTCCACACTGTTGCAGCACATTTGAATCCCATTAATGCAATAGAAAACAATGTCATAGAATGAATACCTGGAGACAACCATGAAGTTAGAGTCCTCACTAGTTGGAGAAACTAGTGCAAGAATGATGTATATTCACTTGCAGCTAGCTAAACTTATGCTACAAATCCAAAACATTAAGAAGGGGAAATAAATTTAGGAGGAACTATGGTGTACAAGGTGCAAACTAGAGGGGCACCATAAAGAAAATTTTTCAGTGCTCATGAATAATGTCTCAGTGGGTTCTCCAAACCTGACAAATAAACAAGGGATTCCTCGGTGTAGGATATGTCATACTCGAGGACAGCGATCGGAAGAATGTTTATCCCTGCAGAAGATTGTAAGCTGATCGACTAGCCTGTATTGTAAATTTTGTAAATCTGTAGGACATGATGAGAAAGATTGCAGAGCATTTAAGCTACTACAAGAGAAGACAATGGAAACCTACTTGATGAAGACTAATGAGTAGATGAAAGATGAGCAAGTGCAAGCTCCATATCAACTTGCTTAATATCCACTTCCTCAGTTTCAACAACCACATTATCACCAGCTGTAATATCAAAAAAATCAGTATTGATCGCAGTAACAATACCCTCAACCTAGAGGGGGTGGAATTTTTCGAGTCCGAGGAAAACAACAAGGGGGGGAGGATTTGGTTGAGGAAGAGGCCAAGTCATATGTTATAACTATGGACAACTAGGACACGTTTCTCAACATTGTGTGAGTCCCAAAAAGGCATGTTCGTATTGTAAAGCATTTGATTATATTATCGAACAATGTCCACAATTGATTATGAAATGGAAGGATCGAGCGGTGGGAAATCCCAATCCTGCGCATAATGTTAACCTAAATCCTAATCAGAACATCCAGATGATTTTTGCTAAGTCAAGAGAAACAAGCATTATTGTTTTAACAAGAGGAGGTGTTGTGACTGAAGCTGACAAAGATATGCATCATGAACAACCGCAGGTGCAACCAATGGCACAAAAGAAAGTACCACTCGAAGTCTAGAAAGAAAAGGAAGTGTTCTTTGACATACAACCAGAATTTATCAAAAAAAATTAAGCATCAATGTCTAGAAGGCCAATACTGCAAATGCTTGAGAAATTTGATTAGCTATTACGAAAGCAACTGACGAAAAAGGTTAGTAAACTTAAGGAGTTTTTCAAAATTTTCTTATCTCTATTCCACAATAAAGATGTTGTCACTGAATTGACAGTGATGAAAAAAGAAACTCAAGAAGAGAGTCGACCAGAAAGAAGAGTCAACCATGTGGGAAAAAGGTCAAATATTGGTCATGCATTGTGGATGACCCCCCAAATAGGATACTATGATATGGATTATATCATTTTAGATCTGGGATATGATGTTAATGTTTTGACAAGAAAAGCATGGGAAAGCATGGGAAAACCGTGATTGGATTGGTCTCCCATTTAGCTCAGGCTAGCAAACCAGTCGAAGGTCCTACCTATTGGTCGATTAACTCAAGTACCTATTGAGGTCAAGGGCCTAAGAACATATGCAGATTTTGAAGTGATTGGCACTGTTGATAATACAAACCCCTATCCTTTACTTTTGGGGATTGAATGGGAAATAGAAAACCAGACAATCATAAAATTCAAGAGAATAATATTTTCATTTGAATATTCATAGATAAGAGTGGCTGCACCAATTTATTTATTGCAGGGATAGAGATATGTTGAACCAGTGCACAGTGAATGACAAGGTGATTACCTGGATCACATATATAATGCCATGTATTCAGAAAAGGACTATATCAATCGAATAGCTAATGGAAAGATGGGTTGGAGGAGTGTTTTCTCCTGTACATATGATTCATTGAAGCATTAGAAAATTGGAAAATCAGATGCATGAGGTATCTATGAGAAGGTGTGTAAGAATTATACAATTTGTGCGATGTGTAGGAGATGAGGCAAGCAATATACCTACATACGAAGGTTTACCTAATCTTGCATCTTTTCTAGCATAATTTGAAGCAAAAGTTATAGAATCATAGTCATTGTTCGCCTTGGAATTTGTGTTGAAAGCTACTCCCACTAGATGGTGGGGTACACATAAACAATCTATCTCCGATTGTCCACAATGTAGAAGATTGCTAGAGATCATATTTGGAGAAGAAAATTGTTATAATAATTGGAAATATAGAGGATTGACAGATCCTATCAAACATATTAATTATTGTCGTGCGATATGGAAAGAATTTTCGTGAAAAGAATGGCTTCATCAATTTGTACATATGTTGGATATGATACCAAGAAATTGGTATACATCAGTAGAGCTACAATGAGGAACTCTTGATTGGGAAGAGTTAACTACTAGTTTTACACATACATTTGAGTTTGTACATGACCATCCTTTGATTGATGTCGCATTACAAGTGATGAAGACCAAGATATTTGAAGAAATCCATGCTCTAGTGATGAACTTCCACCAATGCAACGCGACAATCCACCATTGGATGGAATGTTACAATGTGACAGGAGAACCAGATGATGATGACCTTCTCAATGTAAACATACATGATTCGAAATGTATATGCACAATGGAGGGACTTATTAGTTCTAGCGACTAATTCTTGAGTCCACTCAAAATCAAGAAAATTAATATTAGATCAACAAAAAACCCAAATTTCGCTAATAATGGATATTATTGGTAAGATGAGACTGTAGTAAAGATCACTGATTTATTGCATGAGTTTTGGGATCTATTCCCTACCAAATTTTTAGAGATGAAAGGGATTGTTGGAGATATGGGAGAAATGAAGATACCTTTGCAGCCTAAGGAAAAACCGGTCAAGCAACAACCATATAGACTGAATCTGCGCTATAAAGAAAAATTCAATACTAAGCTGGACCAAATTCTAGATGCAGGTAATATAGACCTTGTTGAAGAATCATAATGGATTAGCCCGATAGTGGTACAAGACAAGAAAGCTACAGGAGAAGTAAGAATTTGTGTTGACTTGAGAAAGTTGAATGATGATTTCTTACATGATATGTTTCTGGCTACAAATGAAGTTCTAGAGAGTGTCAGAGGTCAAGAAATGTACTTGATCACTAATCAATTTTCTAGTTACCATCAGATAAAAATCACAAAGGAAGATCGATACAAGACAACCTTTACGATGAATTGGGGATGTTTCCAATATATGGTAATGCCCTTGGGACTTATGAATGCTCCCATGATTTTTTCTAGAATAGTAGTTGTTGATTTTAAAGATTTCATTCCCAAATTTATTGAAGTCTACTTCGATGATTGGATGGTATTTTGGCTCGTAAAATACCATATTAATAGCCTTAGAATGATGCTAGAATTCTCTCTCCAGTATCAAATTTTGTTAAAATTGAAGAAATGTATCTTTTGCAGCCTGTTTGGAGTCATGTTGGGCCATGTGGTCTGTTGTGATGGAATTTTGGTCGCCCTAGATAAAATTGCAATCATTATTGACCTACCACCACCTAATACAATCAAGAATTTGAGAGCAACATTGGGACACACTGGTTACTACAGAAAATTTATTAAGGGATATGCAAAGGTGACTACGTCGATGGAAAAATTGTTGAAAAAATATGTTAAGCTCCATTGGTCGAAGAGCTTCCAAGAGAGTTTGGATACATTGAAAAATAAGATGTCTACAATGCCCATAATTCTATTTCCATATTGGAAAAAGTAATTCCATGTTCACGTTGATGCATCATCTGTCACGCTTGGCGTGGTACTAACATAACCAAGAGAAGAATCCATTTCCCATCCTATTGTCTTTGCTAGTAGGAAGTTGTCAAATGCAGAAAACAATTATAAAACAATAGAAAGAGAATGATTAGCGATGATATATGATCTACAGAAGTTTAGACACTACTTATTTGGGGGACACTTCAATATGTAGATAGACAATTTTGCATTAAAATACCTAGTCAATAAGCCAGCATTAGGGGGGAAGTTCTGTCGATGGATTCTCCTCTTTCAAGAATTTGATTTTGAAGTAATTGTTAAACTCGATCGATTAAATTTGGGACCATACCATCTTTCAAGGATTGAAATGGTAAAGAACATAGTAATTTGGAGGATGACCTCCCTGATTCATAATCGTTTGCGATAACCAAGTTCGATGGTCGCTATAGAGATATCATACAATTTTTTAGTACAGGTAATGCGCCAGATGAATTCACCACTACATAGAAGAAGCAATTGGTTGTTTGAGCTGCAGATTTCTAGTTGATAGTTGGACAATTATATAAGTTGGGTCCCAATGATATTCTTCATCGTTGTGCCTTGGGACATGAGCGACTGATGATATTAAATGAGGCACATGCTAGTGTCGCAAGAGGCCATTACAATGAAAAATCGATGGTGCACAATATTTTACTAGAAAGATTGTGGTGGCCCACCATGTATGCAGATGCTAAAGATTATTTTCGCAGCTGTGATATCTACCAAAGAACTAGACATATGTCATGACGGGATGAAATTCCATTAGTACCTTAGGTAACATTGCAGGAATTTGATAAATGGGCCGTTGACTTTGTGGGCCCTATCATTCCGATAGGAAAGCAAACAAGTGCACGATATATTATTGATGTAACTGACTACCTAACCAGATGGGATGAAGTAGCACTAGTAAAGGATTGTACTACTGTGACTGCTGCGAAGTTTTTGTTTGAAAATGCCGTGACAAGATTTAATTGCCCAAATGTTTTAATAAGTGATCATGGTACGCACTTTTTTTAACCACTTGATTGAAGAACTGACGAAAGAATTCCATATCCAACATAGAAAAACAATGCCATACTACCCTCAAGTCAATGGTGATGTCGAAGCCCTTAACAAAATCTTGGAAAATGCAATGACAAAGAGTTGTAATGTTCAAAGAGATGACTGGGATCAGAAAATTTCCACAGTATGAAATTGATAGGTTGCACCCCATTTCGCTTGGTATATGGGAAAGAAGATATGATGCCAATGGAATACATTGTACCCAGTCTATTAATTGTTGTGATCATAAAGATGAAAAATATCAATGATGTCGAGGAGCGATTATTCGAGCTTGTGCAACTAGAAGAAGAACGTTTTGTCACAGGATATCACCAAAAATTTGAGAAAGAAAGAAAAAATATATGGCATGATCGACACATTAAAAGAAAGCAGTTTCAGGTCAGAGGACTTGTTCATGTATGACAACAAATTTTTCAAGCACCTGAGAAAGTTAAGAACACATTGGCTAGTACCATATATTATCACAGAGATCACTAACGAAGGATATTTTAGACTGTAAAATCTAGATGGAACATCAGTTGGAGGAATGATAAACAGAATTCGGCTGAAGCCCTATCACTATAGCAATTATTTGGTCACATAAAAAAAAGAAGTTTTTTTGGATCACAGACTAGTGGTCTACCACATCAAGAACAAAACTTGAGTAGACTAGGTGTTTGGCACGCATAAGGAATTCAGGGAAAAATAAAATTAGGATGTCGTAAGAAAAGGATATCTTATAAAGGAATAATATAGGTCGTAGGGAGTGTGACGCTATTGCAAGGAATATTAATACTGCAGAAAGGACAACTAGAGGGCATTAAAATTCAAAATCCCGAGAGATTTTGGTGACATGCTTTTTGGTCAAGTTTGTTTTTATGGAAATAACTAAAAATTGAGTTGGCAACTAAAGGGCAGCATGCATAGATCTTTCCTTAATTATTTGGATGATCAATCCATATGACTGAAAGGACAAACAACTTCCTATTGATTGCTCACGTGGGTGAAGCACGACTTCAGCAAATGGACACATGATATCAAACTCAGATCCCAAAGTTCATTCTCATCCTATTTTCATGTGAGAATAGCGATTGTTCTTTGAAACTGCAAGAACCGAAGAGAATTGTTCGGAATATGGTCATTTCAATTTCCAGTGCAAGTACAACTGGTGAATCTGAGGTTATGACTGCATCACCTACGTTATTCATGGAAGATAATTCTAGATATATCCCACCTCAGAAGGAAGTTCCACCAGTCACTGAGAAGACCATTCCAATTATTGAGCAAGTTCCATTTAGACCTTCAGGAAAATCACATACAGACAGGCCAGGTCCGTCTGCAACTACATCGGGTAAGCATATTGCAAAAATTATAAAGAAAGGAAAAGAAACAATGCTTCCAAGGCCACCTCGTCAGGAGGACAGAGATTAAAAAATGAGAAACATGTTTCCTCCATACATCCCGCCAAGGTGCTCTAATACACCAAAATTTAAAATCCCAATGAAGTCAGGGGATTTTTTGGTAGTCCCATCCATACCAAAAGGAGTTAAGGTGTTGAAGAATATCCTGTTGAACCTGTGGAAGCTATCCTTTGATTACCATGACACAAAGAAAAAAAATTAGACAAGAAGAAATACATGGTCAAGGTGAAGGATACACCAGATGGGTCAAAACAATTGGTTCTAATGGAATGGGACAGAGGGATTGAACTCTCAGGAATATTATCATTATCATATATGCCACACTTTGGCTGAAGGTCAGAAATAAATATCTATGTCAAATACTTATTAGTGTGTTTTCATGGTGGCTACCTATGGCTTAACAAACCAATCTTTGTGGATGTTTAACTCATTGTGATAATTACAGTCCTACCATTCACAGGTATGGACATAACACCCTTGTTAAGGAAAGACCAGGAAGCTACAATATTGGCAAGGATGAAATAAAAATATGATGTGATTAGAGAAAACATAGGGTTCCTAATATCCTCAATCAATGACCATACCATTAGCTTTGCTGTGAAGGTACTAGATTCTAAAACGTTCTTTAAAATGTGACCAACCCAATGTACAGTGGGTGCGGTTATTCTAGATAAACTCTGTGTGAAGGGAGTTCATATCAACTGGTTGTATTTCTTGGTGAAGGAATCGCTACAAGATGCAGTAGAGTCACATGAAGATGGTAATCCCTTCCACTATTCCTGGTTTTTTATTTTTCTTTCATTTATCACATGGTCCGAACCACCAAGCTCCTAAGGGACATATATGTCACTATGATGTAGAGGATCCCAATACTAGAACCTCTAGTTTGATAAGGAGAGGAAGGACAGGAAGTAGGATAATAATGTAGAATTTTTCATGCATGGAGAGGCAATGAGGCATCAAATAAAGGACCAAAACAGGATTACACCTGATATTGTTAAGCGATTTCATCAAATTTTCAAGTTTTATATTCACCCATGTTATGTTAGGATATAGCCACGACAAGACCAACATCATCAGTGGTTGGAGACACAATTTTTGTTGACAGGAGAGGACGTTCATGAAATCGTAAAAAAATGGACGAAATAATGGCAAGTTCCTGTTCCATAGGACCAATTGGAAGTAGAAGAAGACTCATGATAGGACATCCCAATATCACTGAATAATGGAAATGAGGAAGAAAACATGTAGGAATATGCAAAAAGTATCAACCCCACTGGCATCGGTTTGATTTAAACTCCTATAGACCCAATAATAGGAGAGAAAATAAAATATGCTGAGAAAGACCAGGTAGAGTCAAGACGAAAGAAGAGAAAGGCTGATAGAAATGTAAATAACATTAGCCTTGATGGTGAATATTTTACACTTATAACTGAATTCTTCATAGAAGTTGCACAAGAAAGTTTCTAGAAAAAAGATGAGCGACAAATGAAGATCACTGGTATCGTTATTGACATGCTGAAGGTGTTACGAAAAGCTATTGAAGAGGTTAAAATTGAAATAGATTACATGCCCCAAAGAATTGAGTCATAGAATATAGTTGGCACTCCAAAAGAGCGATGAACTGAGACACCAATGCTGGTTCCACCAGTCAAGATGCAAGTATCAAGAGAATTACTTGATCTAGGAACACCAAAATTCAATGATGTGGACCAAAGTATAGGCCATATAACCATAAAAATTTCATTGATGTGAATGTATGAAGTATATGCAATTCAAAATGTTGCGGTTGCATAAATGAAAGTACAATAAGGAACCTTGATTAAGAAGGAAAAAGTAGCGAATAAAAGTGTCAATAAGATGAAGCAAGAAGTGCAAGAGGTCGAGCAAAAAACAAAACGGGTAGAGACTCAATAAGGTTGTGGACCTTGCATGCACAAATTTTAATAATGAAGGGATAACATAGGAAATGTTTCCAGAATCCAAGGTCACTCGACTTGGTGAGATAGCAGAAGACCTTAACAAAAGGGTCGCAGAGCTTGAAGCATAGCTAAAACCAAGTACACCTATGGATGTGATAGAAGAAAGAAGGAAAGCAGTGGAAGAGGCTGCAAAGAGAATCAAACAAGCTAAGTCAACCTATTTTAAGGTTGTCAACCAAGTGTCTAAGACTTGGGAATCCTTAATCAACGACTCTGAGCTAGAGAAGGTCATAGAGGAGCTGCACACATTTGAGACAAAAGTCACTCATCTAAAAAAAGAGATGAAAAATTACCCTTATCACATAAGATGGATAAGGAAACAAAAATGAAGAAGATCCAATAGCAAGTGACGGTACTATGCATGTAATAACAACAAAGGGAAGATAAATTTGAAGAGTTAAAGACCAAAGAAGAGTGGATTACAGGCACTATCTATCCTGTACATCATAGGGTGCAACTAGCCATGGAAGAAACAAGGCTCATACCATTGGAAAAACACAATTCAGAACTTGTGGAAAACTTGTAGAAAGCAAAGGAAGATGTGTGATGAGAAAAACAAGAGATCCTAATAATCTTCCAATATTTTCAAGGTAAATTCATCCCAAATATAGAAGTAGAAGGATAGTCTTACGTGGCTCGGGATGAGCCACAAATGAGTGTTGGGGTCCCATTGGGCCTAAGAGAAGTTACGCAGAATTCAGTTGGAGTTATCACTAAGTATAAAAAGACTCAGAAAGGAGGAAGGAAGGGAAGCCATGATAGGAAGAGAAGACACGATAGGAACAGAATCCAAGATAGGAAGAGAAGCAACAATAGGAAGAGAATCCGCGATGGGAAGAGAATCCATAACAGAAGGAAAAGGCACAACAAGAGGAATTGCGACAGAGGAAACCAAGTCAGAAGGTGTGAAACGACGCAATGATAGGAAAGAGACACTCAAAAATATCATGGATATGAGATCGAATAGAGTCGGTGAATGTCACATGTATGAAATCATCTTTGTAATTCATTCCCTTAGTGCCCACTAACATGTGTTTCTAGAATAGGAATTACAGCCTATTGGCTAATTGTATGAAGTCGACTAAGAGAAACATGTATGAGGTTATAAGAAGGAAGAAACCAAGATGTGTGCAAGTTACTTTCTTAGTTACTTAATTGGTGACTTATTGATTTGGTTTCTCAGTTGCTTAGTTTCTTACTCAGTTGTTGTTTTTAGATAGTCTGTTATTAGAGAGTCAATCTATTGCTTTGTGAAGAGTAGAAGAAGTATCCAGCTAAGTGCGCAGAGTTGTAGAGAAGGTCAGTTTGATTTGGCATATGTGTTTATCAACAATAGAGTTGACAAGTGAAGAGTATAGAGTTATAAATAGTTTGAGTCAATCCAGGATGTGTTTGGATCAACTATAGATTCAAGTAGAGAAGAACCAACAACAAAAGACCATAGAGCTTGAGAGGGGAGGGAAGTATGTAGAGATAAGGGAAGAGGATGCAAATAGAGTTTGTAGCTCAGTGCATAGACAAAAAGGTGCCATACATTTCTCATGCTAGATGAAGAGTTCCGTTGTGGTTTTTCCCTGATGGGTTTCCACTTTAATTTTTGTGTCAAATGTGTAAATGATGAATGGATGTAACACCCCAGTTTTGACCCCATTTTCATTAAAAATGTATATGATGTATATATTGTAATTAATCATGGTGTGGAGCTAAAGAAAAATTCCCCATCATCGATTTAGCATTTTATGTTTCGGCGATTAAAATCGATTCCAGTGGTATTTTGTGCTAGCCGACACATTATAATTTTGGATATCATGTAAATATGCAATTTACTTAAATACCCAGTGTGCTCATCAATCTCTCAGTAGCACTGCCATCAGTGATTTCTTCCAATACATCAGCTGAGTTTGGTAATTTTTTTCAATACCCATCAGGAGAACTTGGCGAGTTGAGCCGATGACAGGAAAAAGGGAAAAACAAAATTCTGAATATTTTCTATGTATGGGTATGTCAAAAAAACTTTGGGAGTTTGTATCGGATGAACTCAGTGAGTTTAGCCGATGCGTATTGGGAGAAAAAGGAGAGTTTCGTCGATACGTGTCGGGTGAACTCAATGAGTTTCGCCGATGCCAAGGAAAGAAAGAAAAAAAATTCAAAATTTTTCTAAGTGTCAAAAATAATATATCGGCAGGAAAATACGAGTTTTTCCGATACATTTTGGGTGAACTCAGTAAGTTAATCCTATACGTCGAATGAAATCAGCGATTTCTGTCGACACATCGGAAGGAAACGATGACTTTTTTCGATAGGAAGGAAATGATGAGTTTTAACGACACATCGGATGGAAAAAGGTGAGTTGAGTCGACATGTTGGAAAAATTTGGTGAGTTTGCCGATCGGGTGGAAAATATAAGTTGGTATGAAACAGAGAATTTTAGTAGGTTTGCAGTGGGATTGTAGGGGCCAGAATGATGGAGAAATGTCAGCATGTTTATGCACCAGATTGACCCCCATCGACCCCTTAGACAATTTTTCTTTGTGAAAAGAAAATTCTATTTGAAAAAATTACAAATGAGGAGAGGTGTATTTATGTGGTATTTATACACCATCCAAGAGGTAGGGTGCTAGCCCCAAGGGGGTTTGAATAGGCTAACCTTAGCCTAAAATTTCCAAAGATACAATATAATAGCATGTTACACAAAGGTCGGATCTTGGCCATAATGAATAAATTAATGACATCTTGTGACCTCAAGTGCAGATTAAACCCATAAGTTTAACATCTCCCTTAATCTTAACAAGGGGCCACAAAAAACTTAATGTTGAGAGGGAGTCACATAGAAAATCATCATAGATTACCATATCTATATCACAAGAATACAATGGGATCTTATTGGCATCAAATGCACTCCAAATAGTCAACAATGAATGTGTATCAACAACATTGGATAGAAAGGCCAATGATGGAGAGGACTCCAAAAGGTGCTATAATGGGCCTCTAATAAAATCAACGACATCCATAAGTGTGGTAATGGCCCATTTAGGTACAGAACATGAGAGAGTCACTGAATTTGATATATTTCTGAAGAATTCATCATTAATGAATTTCTCATACAGTGCAGTGCCATCACCAAAGTGTGCATTAGTTTGAGTAGTATCGTCATCTTTGAATTGCTAAACTGGTTGAGAAATTTTATCGATGAAATGTTGATAAATGTTATCGAGAATATCTTGTATAGGTGAAAATATTTTTTTGTGTATGGGACCTATTATCCCACATTCCCATGTTGGTAACTAGGGGGGTATTTTTTATCTTTTCAATACTTATCTTTCAGTTGCTTCAACTTTTAGTTTCTTTCAACTTGCATGATCAATCAGGCTATAGTTATACACTTTAGATTTAGAGCCATGATCACATTCACAATGTGTTATTTCAAATAATTCTCATGACAGAGTTATCATTGCCACTTTCATTACATTATTTCTAGATGTCATACTAGTAGTCACCAAAGTATTGGTAAGCAGACCTACTCATTGATTGTGTGTCTATGTATACTTGATTCTACCTTTATTTTGGATATGACACTTAGTGTTTCTTATTAATGTTATGAAACACATGGGTTGATAATATTATAAAGTGTTGTCTTGGTGTGAAATAAACCTTCTATAGTATTCAACATTAGTCCTAGTAATAAAGATTGTTTCCTACTGACTTAATCAAAGATATTTCCTTTCCACTTTCACTTGGCCTCCATTCAAACCAAACCCATTTTATTATTTTTATCTTTAACCTACCTTGTCATTCATAATACTTTTCCCCTTTTGTGACCACCTGTTAGCACCCAGAATCGTGCCCAAGGATACGGGAAGGTGGACCTCGAGATAACAGCAGAACAGCTTTAGGAAAGGGAGTTGGCTTCCCCATTTATAGAGAGGGATCTCTAAAAAATACATAGCAAGGCAAAATTATATTGTCATGAAATAAGTTTTCAGAGGTTGGTGGTGGAAACAACATATGATATATTGGGCATGGAGTCGCAATTCTAAAGAAACGCAGAGCAGTATATGTAGATAATTTCTACAAGAGCAAGATAGCACTTCGGTCACGATCAATATGTTAGGGTTTGGTGATAAATGAGGAATGATGACTGCCCATCGATGTGGAGCATCACGAGGATGAATTCCATGCCGACTTTGGAAGAAATATCTGGCGAGCATCCAAAAAAATGGCCATAGCATGGGGACATGAATTATAAACCATTATACACTATGTCAAGGATGTGAAGAAAACATAATGTAAGGAGGAAACAGGAAGTGCATTCACATAAGAGAATAAAAGCATAGACTACAACTAGGAAATACAAAAGAATTCTTACATCCAAAGGCCGGCATCCAGCTCTATTTCTTGTATTAAAGGTGGGTCAAATTACATAAGAACCAAAAATATCTCAGGTTCCAACCAAAACCAACAACCCTTTCTCCCTCGGTGGGGAGTATTTTTATAGTGCTTCAGGCCCTCGAGACTAACCTCGAAACAAGGTGAGAAGCTAGTTATAATCATGATCAAAACTCTAACAAACTAGAACATGGCATCTTCACCATGGTTTACATATATTAAACAAAACATTATAGATCAAATACACATGCTGGTATTATCGACAGTGCAACATCTTTGGCCTCGAGTTTGTTTGGCTTTGAAACGATGGCTCTGGACATCCCTTGGTGGTGCGTAGTGGACTTGGCTGGGACCATTTGCCTTCTTGTTGGATCTAGTGATATACAACATGTCCGCTTCTTTCCAGGCATATTTCTATTCATTCTGTGCTCAAAGTCACCTTTCTACATGGGATTATAGCTGGTAAGAAGGTTTGTGTTCCTTCTGTGTTCAGCCTTCCCCCTCACCCCCTTCTCTCCTGGTAACACTGTTATTTGAGGGGATTTGAAGAAGGGACGCACTGCTTCTGATAGTGACAGGTCCTTGAGGAGGTTTGTTGTTCTTGTGTTTCTTTCCTCCTAGGAGGAGGATCGTTCTACAGGTCGCACGATGTGACACATTCCCAACTTCATCACTGCCCCAGATAAAGTTGGCACATGGAATTCACAAAGGTGGGGATGAATACTTTGGAACCCTTCTCCTCCAGTATGAGCATCCACTCCAAAGGGTCGCTTCTAGCAATGCTCACCATGTGATAAAATAATGGAGACCGTGACTCTTTCCAGAGGCTTTGGAGGGATGCTCATTGGACAGGAAATTCCAGGAACAGTGCCTGCGGGGGTGTGGCCTTCTATTAAGACAGTAATTCCCTTCACCAGGAGTTCCATCTAATGCGATGAACTTCCTTGCCATGACCTCGCTGGTGCTGGAACGCTTCTCTAATACAATGAACATCCCTACCCCGATGGCCGAAACCTTTTCGATATAAAAACCAGGGAAATGCATGGAGCTACGATCTCCCACCAATAACACTCCTCGACAGACGATCTTGTCGAACCAGACGGTCATCGTGGACCTTCTCTAAACTTCCTAGAATTCTTAGCAGACTAACATTCCACCACCTTAGCTTCTCTTCCACATTCACTCAGTCTCTATCTCTTGGTGGCTCTGAAGTATGGCGTTTATAAAGAGATGGAAAACTGGACACGGTGATGACCCCGTCAGCACCTTCGCACACTTCATCGTCAAGTACCATGATGATAACATGCCCAGGAACATGGGTTTGGGATCCTGTCTTCCTGCTAAAAATCTAGTCATGTCATCTCCTTTGTTGTGGCGTTAAAATACTGGCTGCAGAAAATACCCTTGGCGGTATCCCGCTTTGTTTCCCATCTGGCCCATGGCACATCGACTTGATGTTCCTCACCTTTTAATTCCTTCTTGTGACGGTATCAGAATGATTCTCTTTTTCTGTGTCTTCTCACTTCATGTAGAGGCCATACCCACCTTATGTATCCAAATTATCATGATCTTTCCCTGATTTTCATACGTGCAATGTGCCAAATTTTTGGGTTTAGGAGGGCTGGTGCTGCCATGGAGTTGATTCTTACCTACATCATGTTTCAATGGCATCGGGGTGTTTGAGTACCTTTCATTTCGGCCCCTTTAACACCTTTCTAAGAATATCTTGTAGACAAGATCCCTTCGAAATGAGCAGATCATACGTGAAAACATCTTCTCCATCCTAGACTAACCTTTCTCCAAACTTTACCAGGCGGAAACATTTCCAGTCATTTGATCTAGATGCCCTTGATATTTATCATCCATGTGTAAAGGGAGGTCATATTTCACGAGTCATCGAGGCGGTTTTCCTCATGCTTGTTCCATCTGCGAAGAAAACACCCTCTGTAGTTTTTTCTTTGGATCGATCCATATTGTTCAACGTTACTTCCCTTTTACCTATTTTGCATATTTGGAAGCCGAAATTTCCATGAGCACTTTGATCAGGTGGAATAAACCTTGTCCGTTGATCTGTCCCTTGTTGAGCTTGGCCCTCAAAAATTGTGGTCACTTTAAGCTCATTCCGCGAAAACACAAAGGAGATTTGGACCATGCATGTGATATTTGTGAAAACCATCCTATTCGTCGATTTGGTCTACCTCCTGATCACCACTGTTGAAACGTCTTCCCCTTTAGCATAGTTTTCGGACAACCTACGAATGGCATTTTTCATGCATTTTAGGATATGATTTCTCCATTTTTCCTTCTTCGTCGTCTCACAAGGAGTGAAAAATAGTGCTAACACCACCAAATCCTTAAAATTGTATTAATGGATGTTATGTATGAAAAGTGCCTTACTTAGAGCCAAATTTCCATAGTCTTGTCCAATAAACTAAGTAAAAGACTATTTGTAGAAATATAGGCATACGATTGGGGCTATGGAATTGTGCGCATTGGCTATAATGATATTCTTATATATACACTAAGGCATCTTCATCGATGCTATAGACGCTTGTTGATAGCAATGTTTTTGCTATGCAAGAGGTTTATTTCCAAGGTAGGAAACTTGTCAGGTCTATGGATGCTTGTTGGCGCGCAGGGGGGCATTTCCTAAAAGAGGTACAAACTAGAAAATAGTATGATCACAATACCTTATACATATTATACTTAAAATGCATAATAAATGGAAATAAACGAAAATAAATAAAAATAGGTTAAAGGAGCAGTAAATCTGATCACATCCCCGGTGTTCCACAGGGACATGTCCCATAGGGTCGAGGTTGTGTCCCCATCACTCACTACATCCCCCCGTGTCCCTAGGATACGAGGAAACATTTCCACAAATTCACACACAAAATTTATCCAACATGTGAGGAAAGCATTAGGAAGGGGAGGCAGATAAGTAGACTGAATATGAGTGTTTGATATTTTCAACTCAAAGAATGACCATTCCTATATTAAGTGCACTAGAATTTCCAATAGAATTACATGATTAAGGACAAATATATGATATTTAATGGTAATAATTTTTATAACCTCGACATCCCTCTGTCTGTAACACCCCAGTTTTGACCCCGTTTCATTTAAATAAATGATGTAAATAATCATGGTGTGGAGCTAGGAAAAAGCCCCAACATTGATTTAGTGTTTATGTTTCTGCAATTAAGCTTGAAACAATGGTATTTTATGCTAGATAAACATTAAAAAGATGGACATTATGTTAAAATTGCAATTTTTATTTAAAACTGGCATCCGGCTATGTCAACACAACTAAATGAGATGGGGGCATGATTTTTCCTAAGGACGAGGGAGTGGGGGATTGGAAGAGGGGGAAGAAATTTGAAATGGGCAGAGAACTCTTTCTAAAAAAACATTTTTTAAATTTTCTTTTGAAAGAAAACACCAAAAACGGCCACCTTTCCTTCATGCATCAGTGTTTCACCTTCCCTCACGATTTTGGAATGGAAAAACGTTTTGGAAAAACCAATTCATCATTCGCGAAGCAGCAAGCAAGAAAAAATGATTTTGAGTCTTTCCTTTTCATGATTTTTCCAAGCAAAAACCACTCGGCTCTGAGTCCGGATCCTTCATGTTTTTTTTTTTATTACTGTGTGGAGAATTTTTTTTTCATGAATTCGTTTTTCCTATGCTGAGTCTTTCCCTTTCACATTTTCTCCAGTATGCTAGTCATTTTCCTAAACCGGATTTCCCATAATTAGATCTTGTGACTTTGATTTGAAAGACCAACAACGTTTTCATTTTGGCATTTTGCAGCAGTCGGCCTGGCACCAGTAATGTTCAGAAATTATTGATTACTGTGTGTGTATGTAACCCCTGGTGTCTGCTACATTTTGATAAATCCCAGGACTGAGATCACTTTGTGTGCATCCACGTTTGGCATTTGAATTGATTGAAGGAATGGAAATAGAGTCTAGACTTGCTTGATAAACCTAGTGTGTGAAAGAACCTCACAGACCAAACTAGAAGGTTGGTTTTCTTCTTTGCATGCCTTGAATAGCACTGGAAGGGAAGGCATGTCCTGAGGGACTGTGTATCAAAGAAGGGAATGCTTCCTTGTGTTGGGTGTGTAATTGTTTATAAATCAGGCTAGATCCAGTGTGGGTGTTCATAGCACCGGGGTTGAGGTCACTAGCTTAGCGGTCAGTCTTTCAACCTCCTTGGTAGCCTGATAAACCCAACTGGAAGGATGGCTTGGCAGGTAGCCTGGTAAACCCATTTTTTGGCTTGGTTGTGTCTCATGTGAATTTGGCTAAGTATAAACCACTTCCTGTGTAAGTCTGATAAACCCAACTGTGTTGTTTTGACTTATTTTTATTGTATCCTTGGCTATGGGGAAATTCTGCTAGTGTTCCTTATTCCTTGGGGAAAATCATGCCCAGCTCGGGGGTGGCAATGTTACTAAGAGATTAAAGAGCACACTGGCCTATGGTTGGGTGGAATGTTGTAGCGACACATCTAGTTGCAGAACAAGCTTCTCCAAAGATAAGTATTCTTATTTATTTAAGTTCTGCAACTGTATTTGCTTATGAATTATTATGAAATTATCATGAACATGTTGAATGCATGAATGTGTTGAATGAATTATTTGCTTCCGCTATATATATCATGTACATTTTACTATGCATATATGTATTTATATGCTCTAATTTCAATGCATTTTTATATATGTATTATGTTCATGGGGGCTTAGATTGCCTGGGTTGATAGATATCGTCGTGTCCTCTTTGCCGAGTAAGGGTTGGGGACATGACACTATCCCCCTTGAATTTCCCTAAAATTTGGGGGTGGTCTCAATGCGTGTCGAATGTGCATTTCCTTGCTCTCATGCTCCCCCGTCCCGAAAACTTGGAGGAACACTGCACATCCCCCTTTCTCTAGGAACAACCCTAATCCCTTTTTGTCAGTGTAATCATCAAAGGATTCATTTGCATTCCCTCCATTTGATTTCATAACCCCAAATATATAGCTTAATAAAAGTAGGATGATACTTTTACCTTGGGAGAAAATGTCAATGTCTATGTTAGTTTACTTCACACCTAAATCAATTACAATCAATGGATATAAAATACTTGTGTGTATAATAATTTATAAGGAAGACTAATATTGAGTTTGGATGGTGTAATCTTGTATACATAGTTTATACTTATTTGAGGAAGATTTTTTTCTTATGCATACTTTGGTTCATATGACTTCCATATGATGATCATCTTTGAATTTTTCATCTCGCGCACGTATGGACATTCATAGGATCACATGTCCATCCCCTTGTCATCATCTTTCTATTGATACATGAGGCATGGTACTATGGTTTCCTTAACATTACAAGTGTAGTTTGGTTTCCTTAACATAACAAAAAGTACAATCACCATCCTCTAAGTTATACTTTGTGATTATTGCACAAGAGGTTAAGTGGCCCTTCTAGGATGCCCCATATAGACACCTTCATCTTGTTGTGTTAAGAGACTATTTTAAGCTCTATGAAGAGTGATTACAACTCTCTCTAGTTAAGAGATATATGACAACTATTATCCATCCTATTATACATGTAATCATTAGTGCAAGGATGAAGAGAATTATACTATTTTTCAGTAGAAGGAATATCAAGAGACAACTCCTTTTTGTAACACTATTCTTGTAGAGTTAATCTGTATCGGTTAAAATGGAGCTAATCAAACCATTTTTGAGAGAGACTATTGGTCAAGTTAAGGTTAATATATCTGTCTTATGCTTATAAATGGAATTTCTCTTTGATTATATACCAAGGTTTCCAATTATTGGAAGTGGTATCCCACAAATTTGGAAATGAGAATACACCCCTTTTTTCACGTCTCTTTAACCAAATTTGGATTCTTGAGGGGTAGAGGGCCCTTTTTGTCAAAGGACACCACCATAAGTTATAGAATTGATGTTGGTTCCAACTTAGGAATATTGAGGATTCCAATTAAGTGTTGTGACTATTTGTTTCCAATCCCTCTCGAGGATCTTAATAATTAAGCTGCCATGGATTTTAAGAAAGGTACAACCATAAGGACATTTTCAAAGAAAATATTAGGATATTGGGATTTAGGACTAGGATCCTAAGGCGAGCTGAAAGGATGGAAAAGTGAGGGTATAGAAGATATGAAGAAAATATAAAACCTTAGCATCAGATAAGATAAATCTCTCCAAAAACATCCAATATGTCTCTCTCTATTCTTGTCATCTCTTAGGGTTTCCTTATGAACCCTGGCGTCTAGCTCCTAGGGTTTTCTCATTAACTTTAACATCTTGCTCACTACATAGTTATTTTTCTCATAGGGTTTCCTCATGAACCCTAGTTTCTTTCTTCCTACAAGATTTCTCTTTCTCCTAGTGTTTCCTCATGAACCCCATTGTTTTCTCTTTACAAGGTGTCTCTCACCTAGGGTTACACTATGAACCATAAATTCTTTCTCCTTACAATATGTCTCTCTCCTAGGGTTTCCTCATGAACCCTAATGTCTTGAAGACAAGTAAAAAGATAAAGTACAATGGTGATAATATATACAAGAGATCTATTCTCCCATATATATATAAATAGGTGAGGGAGGATAACATAAAATAAGGACATAAGTCCATACAAGTAACGTACAAGGAAACCCCACATGGAGAAAAACTATCCATAGTATAGTACATAGTATTTTTCATCTACTTCTATGAAAAAAATATTTTTTTTTGAAGAAAATGAAAACAAAACATGTGTATCTTTGATTTGTGGATAATGTGGTGTGGAGTGAGTTGGAGATTTGTTAATTAGATGGATTAAAATAATTGGTTTGGACAGATTTTCTATGTTTTTTCATCTCTTGTTTTGATCACCTTTTGATCTTCTGCGGGTACGTTGAAGCTGATTCTTCAGTTTTGGGAGGGCTATTTGAATAAGCCACTCACAATACATTTTGTTTCAAGGTGTTTCATATTGATAGTAATATTTCTTCATCCTTCTTAGATATTTGAATTGAAAGTGCATACCTTGCTTCCTAGATCTTTGTTTTATTAATGAACTAATATGCATGTGTAAATTTATTTATTTTTTCATTTATTTATGGATGCACTCACCTCATTTTGTAGCCATATTATGTCCAAAATTTTGAAACAACTTTTATAATTTTATTCATTTTTTAACCAACTAAAAGGTACACATGGATGGAAATGCAGATGGATCCAAGTGATGTTGTGGACTTCACATTTTTTATTGGTGAAGAGAATTGTTCCCTTGGCATAGTCCAGTGTCGAAAAGGTTGTACATATGTTGATATCCATTGTGAAATTATGGACAATGAAATCATTGAATGTCCTTTCGATTTTATTGGCCCAATTGGAATTCCTTTAAATACAAATCAAGAGCAAAAAAGGAAACCTACAACAACAAACGTAGACATTAAGAGGAAAATAGGCACGTTGGTTGTTGAAACATTGCAATCACATGTAATGGAAGGAACTTCGATCTCTTAAAACATTGAAGGGAATGTGGAGGAACCTGTTCATAAACAACCAATATTTGATCATGTGTCTGAGTCAGTGGAACAAGTTGTAGTGGTTGATCCTAATTTATTGGCATATTGGGAACATAAAGTGAATAGTTTAATGGAAGAGTTTTTCAAGGAGAAGCTAACACTCAAGGTATATTCAGAAAATGGAAAACCTAATATAAATATCCGTTGTGAAATTTGTGGCTTTGATTATGGAATGGGGGAAGTATCCTTGGTAGCATGAACAGTTCATAACTTCAAAAACAATCATATGAAAGCAGGGTCCCATCAACATCACATTTCAATGTTGGGAATTAATGAAATTACTTTATGTAACAAAGAAAGGCAGACAACAATGGCTAGAGATAAACTTGAGATTTATCAAGCAATCAAACTTCTACATGATTTCAACCAACTGCAAGAGCATAATTTGTTCGAGGTAGTGGAAGAAACACTTGAAAACTATGAGGACAAGAAAAAAGTAATATTGCAATGTACACAATGCAATAAATAGTTCTCTTTGGTGCCGAAAAGTGGTAATATTGTCAGTTCTCTAAATGAACACATGAAATCAAAGAAGCACACTACTACTACAGATGAGGATTCACATGATACAGTTGTGTTGAGGAGTGGAACAGTTGGGATACCGAAGAATCCTACTAATGATAAGTCCCAACAAAATTTGACTAAGTTCTTGATCCCATCACTATTACATGGGATTTCTACAAGTTCACATGCTTCTACTTCAGGTGTGTTAATTACCCAAGTTTTAATTTAATTTGAATTTGAATTTGCACATTACTTTATTTGTTATTACTTGTTAGTAGCAGTTATTAGATAATTTTCCAATGTTTTTTTTCATCTTATTCTAGGACAGTTTCCTCCCACGATATTACTATGTTGGTGGTATTGGGACCCCTATCTTGATTGAAGAGTGGACACAAAGGTTCTAATGGATGACCAACGTGGTGGAAAATTGTGGGCCATAGAGAAACATACCAAGAGAACACTATGTTATTGTGGTATTGAATGTCATATTAACGGTACATATAGACATATTAATTGCAAGAGGGTTTCTAAAACATGAATCCCTTTTATTCATTGACGTGCATTTTTTGTAAGTTGATACCTAATTGTGATTACTTTAGAATTTGTTTATATCATGAATCAAGGAGAAACATCAAAATACATGGGAGAGATACAGGGAAAGGTATAAGGTTGGACCATTTGACTCAAACTAAACTCATTGTTGCAAGAGATGCAAATTCTACTCATATATTAACAATGCAATCTCTTTGGTGGGAGAGGACAAAGGTTGTTACATTGTCTATTCGAATGAGGTCTCTAAGGGAAAAATTTTCTGAATTTACAGGAAGGAAGGATGTGTTCAGGTTTTGTAAGGATGTGTGTGAGGCTCATAAGCAAGGAAAATTACAAGGTAAATATGCAATTTGGAAATTTCTTCAAGATATATTTCACAACCTAGTTCGTTCAAAATCAGGGAGAAGGTATACTGTATCCACTAAATCCATTTATGAGATGATTAAGTTATGGTGAGGTACTAGATTACATAGATTTCTTAGCTTGAATCTGGATGGCCCTTCGATATCGACAACTTTAAGGCAAGTTAGAAAATCATTGGCTTATATCCCAGGGGAGAATGAGCACATTTTTTAGGCAAAACAGAAACATTTATGATTCCTATAAATCCAAACATGGTATAGAGGGACCAATTCTCATATAAGAAATAAGAATATAAGTGCCAATCACATTTCATTTGGTGAGGGCACGGCAAGCTATGATATTATTACATATTGCTTCAAGAATTGTGTGATTTGCCATTATGCACATGTTATTATTGCAAACCATTTACATGAGAAGATTCCTCATTTATTTGTGGTTGTTCATCCAACTTACAACAAGTTTGATGCAAATTTTTTCCATCGACAATGGGAAAAAATAGAATACCTATGGAATAAACATGTGGAACATTTTTTATGACCTATTATTGGTCATTCCTCAGATGGGGATAGTAGGAGAAGAATGCTTATGTTGGAGGATTATTACTCAAAGGAAGGCATGAGATATCAAATTCCATGGGAAGGGTGGAGGATAACTATCTTGTATGATGGCTTTAAAGTAATAGGAATTCATGACCAGGATTACATCCACAATGGAAATAATATAGTGAATCCTTTGTTTAGTGGTCGATGATATTTGATTTTTGGAAAAGATTTGATTAGTTTTAACCATGTAAGAAAGGTTTATAACACTTTTGAAGGAAATGAGAAGTACAAGTAGCAGGATAGAGAGTACAACAGGTACAGAGACCTATCTAGCAATCTTTGTTGATTATATTGATAGTGTTCTATCTCCTAGTTTGACTCTTTGGGAAAGAGTCTGAAATTCTTCAAGGGTCCAACATTTCTTCACGTTATGGTTATGTTGGGTTAGAGAACAAGAAAATACTAATGTCAACATTAATTTCATTATCAGAGAGGCATATCAATATATGAAAATTTCTTTCTACTTTGTGGTTTTGTTGATGAGATTATTTTGTGATCAATACTCTAACTTGCCATGTGCATTGCACCTGACTGGATCAGATGTATGTGAGAAATTATTTAGCAAAGTCGATAGCATGGTTCGAGTAGAGAGAAAATATGATTTCACTAACTTACTTCATGCTATTGGAACCCTTAATAGAGTTGTTGAAGAAGAATCGAATCCCCAAGGGATTCATTTCAATAAATATAATAGGAAATAAATGAGTATCTAGGATAAAGTGCATATACAATTGGTAGAGGAAGGTGATGTACTTTCACAATATGATTCAATATCCACAGATAATAAAATTATATAATCTCTCAATATATTATTAGAGGATGCACGAGTAATTTTACTAGTATTGGCATGCAACCGAAAAGACACATAGAATATTATTAATGGTTTAAACCATGGATAGAGGTTCGCAATTATCCAACATTTGAATCTATGGATGAAGTAGTTGATAATTCTCCCCCGGTTCATTTCACATCCATATGTTCCAATCTTTGTCTTTTATGGTACTCAACGATAGTGAATTGCAAACGATGGAAAGTGAGTGGAGGCACAAGTTGGACGGAATTTAAGATTTTGTTGACGAAAATGTGAACATAACTACCAAAGCAGTGGTGGAGCTCGATGGCAAGGACATGTACAAATATTCTTTGGTTAGTCAATTGAATGTAAATCTGACATTATCAAAAGATAGATTGACTAAAGTGAGGAATGGAATATACTTCAAGCGAGATGAGAGGGCCCCCAAAAAGGGTGTTGCAATTGGTTTTGGAATTGGATCAGATTGTGCATTGTTGTTTGAAATAGAGTCTATAGTTGTAACTGAACGTACTATAAGAAAAGGTGTATCTCAAAGTACAAAGCATGACATTTATTGTGGGACTTGGTACATTGGAAGAGTTCGAAAAATAAGAAAGAAGGATGGTAATAGGGTGTTTGACTACCATAATGACATTGATCTTTTGGATAGGCCTGAAGGTATTGTGCTTCAATGTTGTTGGTATAGTAAAATAAATGGGAAATGCATGTACAAGTACAATTCAACATATCATCTATTCATACAACTTGAATCTGTTATAGCAACGCCAAACCTATCATACACTATCAAAAATGACACATACAAGTTAGAAGAAAGCAACCACATAATTTATGAGGATTTAATAAAAAATTTAAATAGGGTGAATTTTTAAAAACAATCTAATTTCTCTTATCTTTTCTACTACTATCTTATAGTGTATTTATAAAGTATTTTTTTTGTGTTATCGTTGATTTCTTTCTATCAATTTCATACTCATTTTATACTCATTGGCTTCAAGTGCGGTGAATGGTTCAGATGGCGAATGGTTGGGATAGCTCAATGTGAAGTTATCAATCATCAAATATTTCTTTATGATTTCTGGAAGCATGGTTCTTGAGGGTTATTAAACTTTTGTACAATAACTTAAAAATGGGAAATTGTACAATTGGATCATGAACTAGATGGATCTTCCTTAGTTTTTTTTGTTCAAATTTTGGTGGTTATGCTCATATTAGAGTTTTTAGCATTGGCTAGTTCAACAATTATATTTAATATTACTTTTAAAAGGATGAAACAAGGTTTTGTATGTCAAGTTTTGGTTCCCATGCCCATGTTTGAGTTTTCATATACTTTCCTTTGCTAGTTTAATACTTAAATTGAATATTACTTAATGTGGGTTTCTTGAAATGTGTTTTCTAAATGTTTTGTATGTATTTTTCTTCATGAAAAAGCATATTTGATTTGACATTTGTATTCATTTGAAACAACATATGTTTTCTATGTATTTTTCTTAACTCAACAAGAACTATTGGATCCATTACTCTAAGTTTAGATTAAGTAGTACAAATAAATTTTAGTTTATCCATACTGTTGTAAAGGAAAGTATCCTATGGCTAGGGTTTAAGAGGCCATCAACGTACTGGGGTTGAAAGAGAGATGCACAATGTTCAGCAAGTATATAACAG